>CM046667.1:144026748-144489729 GCA_025594165.1 Tamias sibiricus | reverse complement strand
GGATTAGCACACGTGTATGGGATTCCTAGGCTGAGCTCCCAGTGACAGCTGTGTAGGGCATGCAGGGTAGAGTTGGGTATCCTGGGCAGCTTTGGGGCTGTGAGTGGGTACATGGATGGTTTCCTTGGCACAAGTTCTGCCCTTGAATTTTTTGGACCTCTGTCCTTTTAGCCTCCTTGTTCCTCTCATGCCTACCCAGCTCTCCTCCTGGTGTAGTTGTACTGAATCTGGGCAGGTGGGAAGCAGCATGTCCTCGTGGCCATCACCCACCAGCACTGGAAGATGAGCCAGAGGTGGCCAGACTGAAGTTCAGTTGAGGAACAGGGCTGAGCAGCATGGAGCTGAGTGGCCACCTGTGAAAGGAAAGGGCTCAGGCCACAGCTGCTTCCTCTAAGACACAGTGACTCCATATTGCTTTCTGAGAAGGATGAAATCTAATCTATTCACAGCAATTGGTTTGAACTGCCCCATCCATAGGATGGGAAGCCTTGGAGTCTTCAGGATGAGGGCACATTTGGGCTACAACCTCCGGGCCTCCGCATCGGGAGGGGTTGGGACTCCCTCGCCTTGCTCTCAGGGGCAGGGCACGCTGCAGGCATGTCTGAGTCACTGCTTGTAGCACAGGAGCACAGGGTTCATTTGTGTTCTGGTGTGACCTGCTAGCTCTAATTCTCCAAACCGAGCCTGAGTCCCTGCCTCAGATGTGCGGTGATTTTGAATGGCGCACAGATGGCCAGGATTTGATTTAGTATTTCTATGGGATTTTGAAGTTGATTTTTATTTGAGGCAAGTAGTCATCATTTTGGTTGACGATTGCCATAAACATTTCAAGTTTTACACACACACTTTTGTAAGTATAATAGGCAAAATGAATTATAAAATAAGTTAAACACACACACACACACACGTGCCAAAATTGCAAAGGTGACATGAAAATATGTATGTGTGAAAAACTCTAGGAGACATGAGCAGGCAGGAATCCTCTCAATACTCAGCAACAAACTGACTGGTGCAGGGTCTCTGTGAGGTGTTTTTTCAGGGAGTCTTCATACTTCCTCTTTGCCCTCTTCTTTCTCTAGGTCTATAATAATCTTCTTGCACCTAAGGGATACTAGCAGTCAGTCAGCTGGGAGCCCAAGATTGATTCAAATCACACCTTTGGGGACTAAATTTGTTTTCATATTCCAGCTATACCACTTTCAAGGCCAATGGCCTTGGGCAGGAGGTTTAACTCCCTCTCATTCCTGGTCTTCTCATCTATGAGGTCAAGATGTCCTGGTCCCTGGGTTTATGAACAGTGCCATGAGGTGACAAGGATGGAGGCTTCCCAGGTTTGTGGTGGAAACAGTTGTTCCCCTGCCAATCAGAGGGGTGTCTGCCCAGAGATTTTCATCTCTCTCCAATATCGGTTTTTTGTTCTTACAGAAGTAGCTCCTGAGTTTTTCTGGGATTTCCTCTGCATTTCACGCCACGTGTGGTGAGTGGGGCAGGTGATCAGGCCTAAGAAGTCAAAGCATGGAAGCACCACGAATAAGGAGGCACTTAGCCTGCCAGGTTGGTTTAAGCTGATCCAGACTGATGGTTCAAGAGGCCCTCAAATGACTCATAATAAGTGAGCATGAAAACCTTACTGTCATCTTGGAGCTACAGGGATGGCCAGAAAATGGAATGGGAACTGAGAGATGATGACATTGGATCACTGATACAAGCTGTGCCTGCATTCAGAACTACCCTCTGGGCTTACTTGTACAAGACCCCTCCCCCCAAAAAACACACACACACAATCTTTGCCTTTGTTTCTTAAATTGGATTTCTGTTACTGGAAACCAAGAGTATTCACTCACCTATTTGTTTCTCTCATTTCCTTTTTTTTTTTTAAATATATTTTTTATTAATGCTGGGACAAGAGAATGGTACAAAGGAACAACAGAAGATTAAATCGGAAAAAAAATCAAATAACCCCAAAATTAAATGGTCAATAAAGTGAACAGACTTCTCAAAAGAAGAAATACAAATGGCCAACAAATATATGAAAAATCATTCAACATCATTACCAATTAGGGAAATACAAATCAAAACTAACTGAGATTTTGTTTCACACCAATCATAATGGTAGTCATCAAGAATACAAATATTAGCCAGGCGCAGTGGCGCACGCCTGTAATCCCAGCACTTGGGAGGCTGAGGCAGGAGGATCGTGAGTTCAAAGCCAGCCTCAGCAATGGTGAGGCACTAAGCAACTCAGTGAGACCCTGTCTCTAATAAAATACAAAAAAGGGGCTGGGGATGTGGTCCAGTGGTCGAGTGCCCCTGAGTTCAATCCCCGGTACCACAAAAAAAAAAAAAAAAATGAATACAAATAATAAATGCTGCCAAGGATGTGGAGAAAAAGGAACACTTTTATACTCTTGGGGAGAACTGTAAATTAATACAACCACTATGGAAATGAGTACTGAGGTTTTTGCTTAGCATCTGAGTGGCCATCTTAAGTGACAACCATCATTTTAAGGCTTTCCTACTTTTTTCCTTTCTGAGAAAGGCTCACCACTGACTCATAGCAGCCCCACCTTTAACCACCAGAATTCTATCCTACCAAAGTGAGTATTAACCCCAGACTTATTCACTCACATTATGACCCACTGACTCTAATCCCTGAGCCTCCCAGGCATGTATCTTTGCCTGGTCTCTATCTTTATTTCTTGCTCACCTGTCTCCCAGTTACTCACTTTCCTTTCAAGTATGAAGTCTTCTAAAAAAAAAAAAAAAAAAAAAAAAAAAAAACTAGGCATAAAGCCACCATATGACCCAAGTATACCATTCCACACTATTTATCCTAAACGACAGAAGTCATCATGCCACATTGGAACATACCCATGTTTATACCAGTACAGTTCACAATAGCCAAAATATAAAACCAGCCTAGGTGTCCATCAACGAATGAATGGATAAAGAAAATGTGGTATATATACACAATGAAGATTTTTTTCATCCATAAAGAAAACTGAAATTATGTCTTTGAGGGAAAATGGATGGAGTTAAAGACCATCATTTTAAGTAAACTAAGTCAAACTCAGAGGGTTTAGGGTCATATGTCATATATGGAAACTAAAGAGGAAAAAGGAAAACAAAGCATGGGGTAGATTTTCTAAAAATCAAAGGAAAATCAGTAAAGGAAAGGGACCAAGGGGTGGAAAGTAGGGAGGGGTGGAGTGTTTGAGTCACCATTTTTATTGTTGTGACTGAAGACCAGACCTGAAAAACCATGCCCCCAATACACATCTCCCCCAGATATACGATACCCAGCTTCAGTTAGCACTCAGTAAATCCCTATCATGGGATTAATTTACTGATTGAATTAAGACTTCCCAAAACCAATCATTTCTCCTCTGAACATCCTTGCATTGTCTCATATGTGAGCTTTTGGGGGACAACTCACATCTAAACCATAACAAGGGCAGGGGGAGTGCTGGGGAGTGATATTGCCCAAATTATATTGTTGTATTGTGTGCATGTACAAATATGTAACAACAAATCTCAGCATTATGTACAATTGAAACTGGTCTTGAAAATAAGAATTGGGTTCTTGTTCCCTGTGTTAAAGATTGAACACCCAAGAAATGATGAGGCAAGAAAACAAGTTTTATTTAAAAAATATAACAGGGGTTGTGGGGAGTAGAGAGAGAGGGAGAGAGAGAGAGAGAGAGAGAGAGAGAGAGAGAGAGAGAGAGAGAGAGAGACTCTTCTGGAAATAAGGGGATCCAGAACTGATTCCTCAGGGAGTGAGGGTGTCTTGTCCCTTTATATATTTTAGATTTCCTTTCTTCTCATGTCCCCTCCTCCTCTTATCTTGCCCATGTGACCAAAGTGACCAAAAAGATGGGAAGAGTGCCCCATCCAGGGGGTGAATGCTTGAGTTGGAAAATGTGATCCTTCCCCTCCCATGGAAGCTGTTAGCAGCCAGATCATGGGGATGCCATCTATCCATTCTCTTTTCTTTTGATAATCAGCTACTTGTTCTTTGCCCTCATCCCACAACTGTAATGCATGGATCAAAAATGTACAAAAAATGTTTAAGTCCATAGAAGCCTGATAATGACCTAATACTGGCCACATGTGGGAGCATGGCTTTAGACAGTTCTAGAGACTTGCTTTTGCATTCATGGGCCCCTCTCTGTGCAAAGAAGGTTAAAAGTTATATTTTGCTACTGGGCTGGTATGATGATGAATATCATTTAGGACATATTGTATTTATTTATTTTTCTTAGGATTTCAAAATAAAACATTTCCATGGAATGTAGGCACTGTGCCTATTGTGTCCAAAGGATGTATCAAATCTGAAAGTGCTTGCCTTTTTTCTCTATTATATTTATACATTTTTGTCAGTGGACATACATTATATGCATTGTAACAAATAATTTCTTTCTAGTCTCATGAAAATCATTTTTCACTAGATTTACAATGCTTAAGAACCGTATCAACTGAGGCACATTTCTTGAGTGAATAGAATAGGTATGGCCATGTTGTGGATTCCCACTGATGGGTGTCAAAGCAAAGATCACTTCTGATTGACCAAAGGTAGTTGTGGATTGATTGGGCTGAACAGGAGGAGCTCAGAACACTGCTTCCCCCCACCCTTTGGTACCACAGGTTGAACTCAAGGGCACTCAACCACTGAACCACCTCCACAGCCCCATTTTGTATTTTATTTAGTCATAGTCTCACTTAGTTGCTTAGCACCTCGTTAAGTTACTGAGGTTGGCTTTGAACTCATGATCATCCTGTCTCAGCCTCTTCAGCTGCTGGTATTATGGGCGTGCACCACAACGCCCAGCACACTACTCACTTTTGATTGGCTGAATGTACAGTTTTCTTTTTGGACCAAGTACCTAATGTGCTGGAGAGTTCAGGCTAGAAATGATCATCTTATGAAATCATGCTGGTTGTACAGCACAGAGGCTTCCCATTTGTGTTGGCAAATCTCTAGCATGAAAAGCCTCACATGCAAATCTTTATGTAAAAGTAATAGAAATTTATGTCTATCTTGTGCAGATATCTAAAACCTGGCCTCAGGGAATGTGGAGGATGAGCACCCTGGCATCATTGACCATTTGCAAGTTGCAGTGGAAAACAAGGGCCATTGATGCTCAGGGATGGGTCCAACTTTATCTCCTGGTAGCCCTACCTGCTGGGGTGTGAAAAGGAGAAAGATAGTCCTGGTGTTTACCTCTATTTTTAAACTTTCTCCCTTTGGCTTTTTTTTTTTTTTTTTTTTTTTTTTTTTTAAGCTGTGCACTTAAGCCCCAGAAATCTTGACAGTGTATCTGGAGCGATATCAATGAAGACCATGACAATTTTTCAAATTAGTGTTACAAGGCTGGTGACTTCTGGGAAACTGAGGCAGTGCAAAAAGTCCCCTTCAAAACATGATTCTTGTGATCAAGTCAGAAAGATTCCAGACATGTCTCTCAGAGTAACAAGCATGAGTGCCACAACACGTGGCTAAATCAGTCAGGGCCACTCCAGGTGAATTAGGCTGGCATGAAATAACCACACAGACCATTTTCTTGGGGTTCAGTGATGGCTCCTCTGCCCCAGATCCACAGGGGACACAATATAGGCAGGAGAGAGAGAGAGAAACGCCTGAAACCCTCCTATTTATTGGGGAGAAAGACATTTGAAAAAGTTCAACCCAAATAAGGCAAGGGACTGGGTTTCAGGAGGTGGCTTGATGATGTCTTGTGGCTGGCAGATTGACCGACATCTTGGAAAGCCATACCCATCTCAGGTGCTGTGTGGGATCAAAGGTAGATCGAGGGAAAAGGACACATATGTTGCACAGCCCAGTCAGAGCAGCAACATCAGTCCAGTCCCCTCATGTGCTCAAATGCAAATAGCTCACACACAAAGCCCATGGCTGGCTCATGACACATGAGTTTATGGAAAGGATAGGACAAGGGAAAGGGACACTCTCAAAGGGAGAGATTGGGTCCTCTAAGAAATGAGCAATTCTGTACATCATCTGCATCTGGTTTTTCTTTTTTTTTTAATAATTTATTTATTTTTATTCTAAGATGTTGTGAATGACAGCAGAATGCATTACATTTCATATTACACATATAGAGCACATTTTTACGAATCTCTGGTTGTATGCAAAGTATATTCACACCATTCGTGAAGGAAAAAAAAAAGATGGTAGAATGAGATGGATATAATTACCCTAAGTGCATGTATGTAGTCACGAATGGTGCATCTGGTTTTATTGGAAAGTCCCAGAGAGGTTTCCAGAGAGTCCCACCCTGGTCCACATCTTGGCTTTTGACTGACAGCTGTATGATTTCAGACTGTCAAGTCCTCATTGCCATAACAACTATAGGTCAATTTGTCTTATGCTGACCAGTTTTCATTGGATTCTTAAGCATAAATACTTACAGATTTTAGGACTAGAAGAAATTATCTTTATGTACTTGAGTTTTCTGATCTGGTATGTGGAAAGAGTCACAAAAATCTTTCTCTTCAGTTGAACTTGGGTTTTCCTTATCAACATTATTTCAGGTCTGCATTTCCCCTGCAGAAAACAAGGAGTTTCCTGAATAATATGACATATTCTGTGCACTTAGGCCAGGCAATGATGCAGATAAATTGATTCTTGAAAAAGAAAGCATGTAGGGATCAGCACAGTGAGCACTCTTTAAATAATTATTTCCCACACCTTCATGTTTTCAAAACTCTCATCTCTCTGTCCCCTATTATTTAAGAAGAAGCAGTTTTTCCTATATCACACTATGGCTGAGGATGAGTTATTGTGAGTGGGTCTCAGAACAACTTGAATTTTACAAGAGAACCTGATAGCAACACAGATTGCAGACCAGACCCAGACCTAAAGTATCAGATGCAGGGATTCTAATTGTCATGATCCTTCCAGATGCACACTTGTGGCTGACCACCTGTTTTGGTTCTTCCGCCAAGAACATAATCTTCTTCACCACTAAGAAAAAATCCTTTTTATGATGATCTCACTGACTAATACCCAAGGTAGACAGGCTTCCAGGGTTGGCCAGTTTTATCCCAGGTAGACAGACACTAAAACCCAAGGGTCAGTACATGCATTTCCCTATTGTCTAGGAGTCCAGGGAATCCTGTTGCAGTATCCCCTTTAAGATTCTCAACCAGCCAGGCGCAGTGGCGCACGCCTGTAATCCCAGCACTTTGGGAGGCTGAGGCAGGAGGATCGCGAGTTCAAAGCCAGCCTCAGCAATGGCGAGGCACTTAGCAACTCAGTGAGACCCTGTCTCTAATAAAATACAAAAATGGGCTGGGGATGTGGCCCAGTGCACGAGTGCCCCTGAGTTCAATCCCCAGTACCACAAAAAAAAAAAAAAACAAAAAAACAACAAAAAAAAAAACAATTCCATGCATGGAAGTATCAACATACTACTTTTTAGCAACAAATTGGGAAAAAAAAAAAAAAAAAAAAAAAACGCTGAAAGACTTTTATGTTAAAAATCCCATTGACATAGAGAGAAGATGGCACAAAGAACCTACGCAGCAGTCCTGGTCGCCTTACAACACACAAAGAAGATGGGAAAGGAAACACAGAAATAAGAGGTAGGTGACAAAATAAATGCTGTAAGATTTGATATTCCATAGTCTGAGACCTAAAGAGTCTAGAAGATAGGTTGTCAGAGTAGAAACAACTTCATAATGCTCTATCCAACAGGATCTGAAACAGTGGATTTGAAGTGGTGAAGGGAAACAGAGAGAGGTGGGTTGTAGAGGTGGAAAGTAGTATAGAGATTCTTAGGAAAACTTGGAATAGAACCACCATTTGACCCAGCTATCCTACTCCTTGGTCTATTCCCAAAGGACTTAAAAACAGCTTACTACAGGGACACAACTACATCGATGTTTATAGCAGCACAATTCACAATAGCTAGATTGTGGAACCACTGATGCCCATCAGCAGATGAATGGATAGGGAAACTTTGGTATATATACACAATGGAACACTACTCAGCACTAAAGGAGAATAAAATCATTTGCAGGTAAATGGATGGAGTTGGAGAAAATAATGCTAAGTGAAGTTAGCCAATCCCCCAAAAAAACAAAGGTCAAATGATCTCTTTTTTATGAAGATACTGACTTATGAAGGCAAGGGAGGGGGGATGAGAGGAAGGAAGGAACTTTAAATAGAACAAAGGGGAGAGGGGAGAGGAGGGGGCAAGGGGATAGGAATAATGGTGGAATGAGTTAGACATCATTACCCTAAGCACATGTATGAAGACACAATTGTTGTGAAAAAACTTTATGTAAAACCAGCAACTTGAATAATTGTGCTCATTATATGTAATATGAAATGAGTTGCACTTTGCAAACATGTATAACAAATTACAATAAAAATAAAAAATAAAAAAAATTTAAAAAGCCCCTGACCTGACCTGACCCATCCTGGTAGATGGCACCACTGGTAGAGAAGAGCTAAAGGATCCAAGAGGCTTCTCGTATGTTCCCAAGAGTAATCTGTGAGGAATCTCAGCTGTCAACAGTAGATAGGAACAAGGTCCTTTTTAACCAACTTGGTCTTAAAACACCTGGCAGGAGAGGATAGACAAAGCATGGTCCTACATGGCTACTTAAAAAGAAAAACAACATTTTATAAAATGTAACTTAAGATGTACACTTGTGACTGCTGCAGAAGTCTCTGCTGCAGAAACCGAGGCTGTGCCCAGAGGTCTCTCCTCTGGGCACTACCTTGGTTACCTCAGACATGAATTGCAAGGCTACCTCTGAGGTCACTGCCCCTGAACCAGAAGTCTCCTGTCAATCAACTGCTGCCTGCACCACTATCGCCATTGCTGCTGCCTCTGATTCCGCTGCTGCCAGCCTGAGAGCACCTGGAGATCTTCTTTCTGGGTGCTGTTGCCACAGAAGAAACCTCTGCCCTGGGTGCAACTGAAGTTGACACTGCTGCAGACCCCCAGGTATCGCCTCGTGATGCTGCCAGTACAGCTGCAGTTGCAGCTGCTCTTGCAACCACCACTGCTGCTGATACGCTGCCTGCTGCCAACAACCACTGCCACTACTGCTGCTACCACGGCCTAGAGGACTGCTACCACGGCCTAGAGGACTGCTTTAGGTGAGACTCTGGGTTTGGTTGCACATGGCTACACCCATTTGGGGATACCAACCAGGGCCTGGGGCCTGGGTGCTAGCAGGTTTACCACCACAAGAGCCTCTGTCTCGGGACTCCAGCTGGGGCCTGCAGGTCCAGTGGTGGGGAAGCCTGCAGACTCAGAGGAACCTGAGTTCTTCCTGCAGAGAGTGCTGGTGGCCCTTTTCTTGCTGCTGCATCTCGGGGTTGCTCCTTTGCATGAGGGTGTCCTTGGTTGTCTCTCTGCAAGTAGGAGCAGCACTGAGATCTTGAGACTACAGCATGCCCAAAACTGAGGTATCTGAAGCCCAGATCAGTGGGATACAGATGTGGTTTGTGAGGGTTAATCTGGGTTTGGTGATCCAGAGAAATGTCAGAGACAGGGCTGAGAAACTTTTGAGCACTGACAGAGATAGTTTGACTCTCTGCAAGATTTATTTTATTTTATTTTTTGATTCACTAATTTCCACCATATTTGGAACAGGATGTTTTTAATGCACCAGTATGTGGAAGACAATGATATATGAATGGTGTTTTGCATTTTTTTTATTATTATGTCTTTAATATTTTCTCTTTGTTTGTATTCTTCCTCTGTCTTATCTATTTTCTTGAATTTTCTTTCTAACTTTTCTCCAACCAACAGCCAATCTCTGTTGACTCCCTTTCCATTCTTCCTGTGAATTTTTACTTCTACCTTCTCTCTCCTTCCTCCTGAATATTGCATACTACCCTACCTCTGTTCTCTCATGCACCATTTGAAATTATAAATCATTTTAACAAATATTATGTTTGTACTAAAGATAGTTATTGAACTTATCATTTTGGGTTAATGTGAGAAAGTAGTAGATTCCTTACTGGAGCTATTAGGTTTAAGACTATATATTGTGTACACTGGCTGCTGTTGTTTTTGTTCTCACCAGTAAAGGAAAAGTACTGGAAACCTTAAGGGACACTATAAGTCTACAGGGTAGAATTTATCCTGCCTTAGATCCATACTTTTACATGGGAAAGCACAATAACAACACGAAAAAACAGGGGAATAAAGTGGCCCAAACACACAGAGATACTTCAACAACAGAAACTACTGATAACACAGTGGAAGAAATGTCTAAGAAGGAGTTCAGATTGTATATAGTTAAATTTATATGTGAAGTAAAGGATAGTATAAGGAGTGAAATTTAAAAAAAATAGGAAGTGAAAGACCACTTCAATAGTTAGAGATCATGAAAAAAAAAAAAGAACTCCTTGAAATGAAGGAATCAGTAAACCAAATAATAAATTCAATAGAAAGCATCACCAACAGACTAGACCACTTGGAAGATAGAACCTCACACAATGAAGACAAACTATATAGTCTTGAAAGTAGAGTTGAACATGCAGAGAAACCATGAACAGAACATCCAAGAATTATGAGATAACATGAAAATAGCAAATTTAAGAGTTATCAGAATAGATGAAGGAGCAGAGATACAAACCAAAGGAATGCACAATCTTTTCAATGATATAATAGCAGAAAATTTCCAAAACCTAAAGAATGGAATGGAAAATTAAATACAAGAGGCCTACAGGACCCCAAGTGTACAAAATTACAGCAGACCCACACCAAGGCATGTTATAATGAGAATGACCAGCACAAAGAATAAAGTTAAAATCTTAAATGCTGTGAGAGAAAAAAAAATCTAATTATGTATAGGGGGAAACCAATTTGGAAGCTAGGAGTCCTGGAATAATATATTTCAAGCTCTAAAAGAACATAGATGCCATCCAAGAATTTTATATCCAGCAAAATTAAGTTTCAAATTTGAAGGTCAAATTAAACCATTCAATGATAAAAAAAAATTTTAAAAGAATTCACGATGGAAAAGCCTACATTACAGAGCATCCTCAACAGAATATTCCATGAGAATGACATAAAAAAAAAAAGTGAAAACCAGGAAAGGGAGGATATACACTAAATGGACATTTAACTAAATGAGAAACTAAGACAAATCAAAAACCAGAAATAAATCAAAATGACCAGGAATAAAAATCACATCTCAATAATAACCCTTAATGTTAATGGCCTAAATTCATCAATCAAAAGACATAGACTTGAAGATGTGATTAAAAATCAAGTCCCAAAAATATGCTGTCTTCAAGAGACTGACATCATGGGCAAATACATCCACAGGCTGAAGGTAAAAGGATGGGAAAAAACTTATCACTCATATGGATTGCATAAACAAGCAGGGGTTTCCATTCTCATCTCAGATAAAGTAGACTTCAAACCAAAGTTAATCAGAAGAAACAAAGAAGGACATTTCATACTTCTTAAGGGAAGTATATATAAGCAGGACATAACAATTATAAATACTTATGCCCTAAACAATGGAGCATCTGTGTACATCAAGCAAACCCTTCTCAATTTCAAGAGTCAAATAGACCACAATACAATAATACTGGGTAACTTTAACACACCTCTCTCACTACTGGACAGATCTTCCAAGCAAAAACTAAATAAGGAAACTATAGAACTGAATAATACAATCAATTATATATATATATAATACACATATTATATATATATAATATTCCATCCATCAACTAGCAAATGTACTTTTTTTCTCAGCAGCACATGGATCCTTCTCTAAAATAGACCATATCTTATGCCACAAAGCAATGATTAGTAAATACAAAAACAACAACAACAACAAAAACACAGAGATAATACCCTGCATTCTATCAGACCACAGTGGAATGAAATTAGAAAAAAAAAATAGAAGCGGCTGTAACAAATGGAGACTAAATAATGCACAATTAAATGATGGATAGATAGTAGAAGAAATCAAGGATGAAATTTAAAAATTCTTAGAGGTAAATGAGAACATGGAAACAACATATCAAAATCTTTGTGACACTATGAAGGCAGTACTAAGAGGAAAGTTTTGTATTTATTAAAAGAATATTTATGTATTTATATTTATTCTTTTAATAAATAGTACATTTATTAAAAGAATAAAAAGTCAACAAATAAATGACCTAACAGTACATCTCAAAGCCCTAGAAAAAGAACAAAAGAACAATTGAAAAAATTAACAAAAGAAAAAGTTGGTTCTTTGAAAAAATAAATAAAATAGATAAACCCCTGGCCATGCTAACAAACAGAAAAAGAGAGAAAACTCAAATTTATAAAATACAAAATACAAAATGAAGGAGACATCACAATGTTCACATCTGAAATACATGAGATAATTAGAAACTACTTTCAAAATTTATATTCTAATAAAATAGAAAGTATTGAAGACAGCAACAAATTTCTAGAGACAAATAACCTACCAAAACTGAATGAGTAGGTTATACATGGTTTAAACAGATCAATTTCATGTAATAAAATAGAAAACGCCATCAAAAGCCTACCAACCAAGAAAAGCCCAGGACCAGATGGCTTCTCAGCAGATGTTGCTGTCTGAAGCGATGGCCGCTTGGAGCAACGAAGCCGCAGGAAGAAGTTCAGAGGCAAACTGGAGACAAACAGCTTTTTATTCTGATAACTTTTCTCTCTGGCTCTAACAACAACTAACAAGCGCCGCACACACCACCAAAAATGGCGCTGACCCGATCAGCAATCTCGGCCAAGTCACTCGAGATCCCAGGCCAAGTCCCGTGAGACTACGGAAGGCGACAATGCCCAAATCTCCATGGCTCATAGTCAACCGCAATTCAAGCCATCTCCCCAAACAGGGCTCCTACAAGCAGAGTTCTACAAGACTTTCAAAGAAGAATTAATAAGTTTTTCAAGCTTTAAAAAAGTAGAAGTAAGGGTGGTTCAGTTCATGCAATGGAATTAAATGCTATTGCCTATCCCCCAACCCTGTGTCAGAAGTTGACCCCAAAGGGACTATACAGTGTGATAGGAAAGAGGATCAGCAGGCCAGCTAAGTCAAATGCTGCACCCACCTGCCTCCTCCAGGATGGAGAAGTACTGGAACCCCTTTAGGTCAGTGGCCAGTAGAGTGCGGAGCACTGGCACCTGTGGACAGATGTGCTTCAGTCCAGGGCACAGGCCCTCCTGCCCGACATGCAGGGTGGGTGGCCTGGCTGGACAAGCTGAGTGTCTGGAAAGATTCCATTTCACCTCCACACAGGCGGCGGGCGGGAGGGCAGACTGCATAGGGGGCTGCTGCCTGGGGAGTGATCTCTACAGGAACAGTCTCCAAGGACCACCAGGAGGAGGGCTCTGCAAATGTGACCCAGAATGTGACAGCCACAAGCACAGCTCTGGAGCCAGGTGCACCTAGCACTGAGTACAGCCTGGCTGAAGAAGTGGATCAGCAGTGACAGCAGGGGGAGTGGCCCCTGGAGGACAGGCAGAAGGTGACAGTCAGGCAGGTTTGGAACTCAGGTGAGAGGCAGGGGTCAGGTCATGCCTACCTGTAGACCCATGAACACCAGGGCAGCACCCTGCCTGTGGAAGTGCTTCAGGAGGTCACTGAGCCCCAGCACCATGGTGTAGTCAATGCTGCAAACGTGGGTGCACTCCAGACATCTCAGCGTCATAGGGATCCTGGGGGGCAGGGAACTCTGTCACACCCATTGAGAACATCAGGATGGCAGGATCCTGGTGGGCAGGGGGAACCACACTTGGGGCATTGCAGTCCTTTTAGAAGCACAAGCAGGGTGGTATGGGGCTAACTGATCACTGGGGACCTTCTGTGTGTCAACCTCATGAATGTGTGAGCAGGCGAGTGTCTTCCTGATTGGCTGGGGTGGGCCTTGGGTCCTGAAATCTAGGGTGGGGGAATTGAGGGGCATGGAACAGAGGGTAGTGGGAGCTCACAGTGACCTCAGCCCAGCCACATACCTTCTAAGGCCTGGTTCAATATCACTTCCTGTAAACTGCCTGTCGTGGCCAGCCACAAACGCCGCGGGAGGAAAACTCTCGGAGGCAGAGTAAAGCTATTACTACTTTTACTTCTACTTTCTTAGAGAGAGCTTAGAGAGAGAAAGAAAGATTTTTCTTCTTCTTAGAAAGAGCTTAGAGAGAAAGATTAGAGATAGCTTTTTCTTCTTCTTCTTAGAGCTTAGAGAGAAAGAGAGAGAGCTTGAAAGAGAGAGATTTCTTCTTTAGAGAGAGAGAGAGAGAGCTTAGCTTTTAGAGCTTCTTTCTTCTTTGTTCTTTCTTCTTTCTTCCTCGGGAGCCTCGGCCTGACTCTGACCAGGAATTACTTCTTCTATCTGGTTTCTCTTCTGTAACCACTCTGCCTACGTTCTGGCCGCTCTGATTCTTTTCTTCTTCTCCGACCCAAACTCTTCTTCCGACCGAGCGACTGCATGACTGACTGAATGAATTCATTCTTCTCCTCCTGACTCCGACCGCTTTCACCCGGTTATATACCTTTAGCTTTGCGGGTGCCTCACGTACATTTACAGGTGCGTCACATACATACTTATTATCAGGTGGAACTTATGGCTTCCAGCTGACCGCAATAGCCATCTCCCTAATTGGGGCTCCTTCAACTTCCCACAGGGTTCAATGGCAGGGAAGTGCAGGCCACTGGCCAGATGCAGGACGAGACCAGGGCCGTATGACACCTGGGAAGGCAGAGGGTAGGAATTGAGTCTTGGAGGCAGGTTGGACACAGCCTCTGCCAGGCCTTGCCTGTTTCAAGCTGGAAGGCCACATTGAGCCCAGTGTGCTGGAGGAACAGCAGGGGGCTGGCAATAGGCCAGAGCTGTGGAGACTGTTGTGGTGCACACAAGAGGATGTCATCTTCAACAGTGAACTTCACCCTGTGAACTCAAACACCAGGACATCCAGGCCAAGAAGTCCAGCCATCGAGTGCCCACCCCTGGCCCACACCTGGCTCTTGGGCCTGCTATGGAATGCAAGAGGATGAGAGAGGACACCAGAGTCCCAGACATGATGCTATGCCGGACCTCCCAGTAGCACAGCAGGAACATGATGCAGAGCGGTAGCAGGTCCAGCCCTGGGAGAGGAATGTGCTGAGAGGCACTCCTCCTCCCAGACTTTGCGCTATCACCTGAGCCCGATGCACCCTGCAGCCAGCAGGACAGCCTTCTGGTCTTCATATGTGCAGCAATGGTGGTCATGGACCCAAAGCACCCCACAGGCCTCCGTTCTGGAGCCTCAGGGGCAGCAGCCACAGGTCACAGCTGGTACACAGGCCTTGGACAGAGGAAGACCTCCCAGTGCCTGAGGTTCAGGCAGGACCCACCTGGGCCTTCCCTCAAGTGACTGTGGAGTGAGGGGAGCAGCAGGACTGTCAAGGAGACATCAAGGGGCCCAGGAGATGGGTGTGTGGGGAGCATAAACCCCTAGACTTGCAGGTCTCCTTCTCTGAGGAGATGTCCAGAGGGCAAACTGCAGCCACAGAGTCCCCCCAACATATGTGACTCAGAAATGTTCCACCTCCCAGAGCCTCAGTTTCCCTCAGAAGAGCCTTACATTGCACACAGGCATGCCAATGTGCTCCAAGGCTACTCTAAAGATGAATTGGCATGGAAGCCCTGGGACACAATAAAAATAACCATTCCTTTTATTTGGTGACTCTTTGGGGCCATGTGAAGGAAGCCACACAAACTGTTTCTTCAGGAAGCAAAATAGAACAGATTTGTGGGAATGAGTGGTTAAGGGTGTCCTCGGGGGTTCACAGACAGTGCTACAGTGTTCTCAGCTTTTGGACCAGCACATACTTTTTTATTTCAGCGCTGGGGATTGCACCCCAGGGCCTCACACAGGCTAGGCAAGGGCTTTCCCACTGAGCTGCACCCCAGTCCTATCTATTTTGAGCGAGGATTCTGCTAAATTTGCCCAGCTGCTCTCCTACTTGCCATCCTCCAGCCTGAGCCTCCCAAGTGGCTGGGATGACAGATGTGGCCACCATCATCTATCCCTCATACATACTCTTAACATGCCAAAGTGTCCTGAAGATCTTGGTATTAAGCAGTGGGGCCACAGACATGATGATGACGGTGGCCAGCACAGCCTTGGGGATATAGAAGAGTGAGGTCATGTAATGGAACCTCCTTTCTTTATAGAAAATTTTAAGTGGGCTTCTCCAGAAATCTTCACCATAACTGATTTTAGAACTGTCAGCAAAAGAGTCTCTACAAAAGAATTCAATGTAGATAAAATTCCTGTTTTCATGTTTCCCTGTTTCACTTGGCCACTGGCCTGGAAGAAATCAGCATTCCAGGTGCTGGACACCCCTTACTTGTTTTTCACAATCATTTATTCAGTATAGTAGTTTGTAGAAATGTGTTTTCAAATACAAAGTATGATAAAAAGGATAAATTCTTTAACAAGGCCTCTGGCCTTGAGCTGGAGCTTCACAGAGATGTGTACATTTCTAAGATAAGAGAAGTTACTAATTGCGCTCCATGGTAACAGCTGGCAGGGGGAGGAAAGAAAGGGGAGGAGAAGCTCTCCCCTTCTCAGGTGTTGTCCTTGAAAGGTTAACTTTCCCAGAACAGTGAAAGAAAAAAAAAACCCTGCTTTTATGTGAACTTCTATAAACTGTGAACTTCTGAGCCCCTCCCCTTACATGCTGGGTATAAAGTTCTGAAACTACCTGAACTCGGGGTTCAGGGGATTAATTAATTACAGCGAGAGCTGTATCCTCTGAACCTGGCTGCAGCCAAATAAAACTGTTTCCTGTTATCTTCGGTGTGCCTTGACTTGTCTGTCCCTACAACTGTCAGGTAGTCCAGTGACAACAGCATTAGCACACCTGGGGTGAGTGGGCATCACTCAGGGGCCAGGGTCCTGGCTGGAAGGCCACACAGCCTCTCTGAGGAGGGTGGGGAATGAGCTGACACCCTGCACCCCTGGGGCCCCAGGGAGACAGAGCCATGCACAGCAGCAGACTCTGCAGCCTGCTAAGCAGGACACCCCTTCAACTGCAAGATGCCTCCCCATGCCCACTTTAGGGACACAGGAAATACAGGGGGCTCACCAGTCACCAGCCCCACTGCTGGGGTTTTCAGCCCCAACTGGGCATTCATGGCTGTCCTGCAAGACAACAGAGAGACCTGTTGATCCCTGGAATCCCTGGAGGGGAAGGGGAAGCCTCCGCCTGTAGGCAGCAACTGATCTTCCCAGAGTACCTGGGCTCAGGGAGCAGGCGAGGCCACTGAGGCCCATCAACAGCTGTGCTCAAAGCACTCAGCTTCCTCTTGGGGAGGGGTGGAGGGCTTGCTTTGTCTTCCACCCCACCCAGGCACTGGTTGGGCAATGCTTTCCTCCACTTGGCCACTACTCAAGGACAGTCTGTGGGGTTTGGGCTTGGCCCCAAGGCCAACTCCTCAGGGCAGAGAAGTTGGCCTGCCTCCACTTTGGGGAATTACCTTAAGCATCACTGTACTTGGAGCACCTGCATGTGCTGGGAGCTTTCCAGTACTAAGCACAGCGCAGGGAGCACAGATGACATCCTAAGGGTCAGGCATGAGCCCCACCCCCACCACACTGCAAATCTAGTCACAACTGACCAGAGTAGTCAGGAGGCCAGGTGGACTGCAACAGGGAGAAAGAGAAAGGAGTCCAATGTGGGCAAGGCACCCAGCTAGGGGAAAGGGGTGCTTGGGCTGGGCCCTCTCTGAAGGAGAAGAGAAGGAAGGACATGGTCACTTATTGCCCCAAACCGCTGATGACTGAGTAGAAGGAGAAGAGGGAGCCCAGCACATTGGTGAGGCCTGGGGGGGGGGGGAAAGGCTTGCAGGAGGGGGAGATGAAAGACAAGAGCAAGGCCAGGGAGATGCAGAGAGTGACCTCCTGCCTTGGGAAGGAAAATGCAAGCCACAGTCTTCCCCAGTTTTCCCAGGAAAATTCCAGCTTTTTGCAGGGGGAGGAACTAGGAATGGAATCCAGGGCCTCTTGCATGCCAGGTGAGCACCCTACCACTGAGCTAGACCCTGCCCCAGTTCTAGCTTTATAAAGTAATTCTGGCCCCAGCTTTCCATGGGGCTCAATCACCTCCAGCAGGGGTGTGCCCAAGGGATGCAGTGCCTGGAGGACACAGCTGCCACATGTACAGGGCTCCACTAAGGTCCTCTCAACCCCTCCTCTGCTCTGCTGCTATGGCCCACCAAAGTAAGGGGCAAGCTGTCTTCCCCAGGTGGCGCTGACTGACCACATGGGACAGCCCAGGCAGGCCCCCAGCCTCACTGGGGCCTGAACCAAGCATCAGCCCATGCTAACCCCAAGCTTCCCCGCCAGCATTCACCTTGCCAGAGCCTTCACAACCACTGCAGTCTCCCCCACTCTAAAACCCATGATGCTGGGCACAGGTTCAAGGCCTGCTCTCAGACAGCTCAGGTCTGGCCTCTCAGCACCAGGCCCTCAAGGGTACATGGCCCAGTGCACATCCTTGAGAGTGAGGGGCCTGGTTGTCAGAGGCCTTGGCAGAGGCCATGCCCTGACCACCCTCACTCCTGGTTTCTGGTCCAGAACAGAACTCTGCTGCCACTGACGGGATCATCCCTCTCAGCTCTGGCTTCCTGTGGGACCTGTGCCAGCCTCTCCCTGTATACCAGCTGGGAACTGTTGGCCTATTTCAGATCAGGAAGCACACATCCCCCTCAACAACCTAATGTTGGTGACTTCCCCTTATCAGCGCTGTCTGGGCTGCAGCCAGGAACTCTTGTCCCATTGGGAAGGTTCTGGGCTAGTAGTTCTTTGCTGCCACTGCTGGGGATTGAATGTGCTATTTTTGAGTGATAGGTATTAGCAGATTAGAAACCAGCCAGAAGGTCTGCTGGCTGGTGCCTGGGTGGGAGGCCTATGGGTTTCCTCTGCTTCAGTCCAATACCTTCATTTTACTAACAAACATCAAGAAGAAGCAAGTAATGTGTACTGAAGACTCAGAACCCCAGTTTGAATGACCACAGTGATTTCACTGGAACCTAAGTTGCTTTAGTCAATACAGCAGGGAGTATCAGCACAGTGTTTCAAAACTGAATGTCATATTTGAATCCTAAACTGCTGGGAATGAAGACATGGCCTACAGTCACTCCCATCTCTGCCAGAGCTTTCTTACAGCCTCTAGAGCACAAAGCAGTGATAGAATTCACTTTTTTGTTCCCCTTCTATGCTTTCTATGAGATATCACTCACTGTTGGCTTTTATTTTATGTAGATTTTACAATAAAACCACAATTATGGTATGCTTTGAAACAGCTAAAGAGAAAATATTTAATATTAATTTGATAGTATTTAAGATGGTTGCATTCAGCGAGTATCCAAAGTTAATTCATTTTCTTTACAAAAATTGTCATTTTCTTTGGCCTCCCTTTTCTGCCCCACCCCTAGACTTTTTAATGATTTTCTTTTTTTTTTTTTTTTTTTTTTGGTACCGGGGATTGAACTCAGCGGCACTAGACCACTGGGCCACATCCCCAGCCCTTTTTTGTATTTTATTAGAGACAGGGTCTCACTGAGTTGCTAAGTGCCTCGCCATTGCTGAGGCTGGCTTTGAACTTGCGATCCTCCTGACTCAGCCTCCCAAAGTGCTGGGATTACAGGCGTGCGCCACCGCGCCCGGCTTAATGATGTTTTTTTCCTATTCTAAACAAGCACTAGCTGCCCATATATCAAATAGTATTTTATAAAGTAAAATCAGAATCAAGAAATTTCAAAGCAAAACCTTTCCATAGGTAGAAAGCTTACCAACATTCGGAGTCACAAGTAACGTCAATATGAGTGTGTGATTAATTGGACTACCACTATTTTCTGTAGAAACCTGAGCCTCAGCATCCTCAGTCCCAAGAACAGGAGGGAGAAAAGATTAACACAAGGCAGAACAGCTACATGAGCAAGGAGAGCTGTGTAGAGGAATCTCTTGGCTTGACATGCTGCTGGATTAGTTGATGATTATCCTGCAGTCTCTTCCTGAAGAAATTGCATATCTCCAATAGGTCACAAAGTTTCCTTTTTTAAATTTTTAAATTAATTTATTTTTTTCATTTTCCACATTTTTATTGGTGTGTTATAATTGTACAAAATGGTGGGATATGTTGTCTCCTATCCATACCTGTACAAAATATAACAATATAATTTGGTCAATATTCCTTCTGAACTGAACTGCCTTCTCCCCCACCTTCTGCCACCTGCTGGTCCCTTTCTGCTACTGATTTCCCTTCAATTTTTATGAAATCCCAGCCTTCCAACTTCCTTTTCCATTTTTCTCTCTAGCTTCCACATAAGAGGAAAACATATGAATGACCTTCTTGGATTGGTTTATTTAACATAATGGTTCCATCCATTTCTCTGAAATTTCATTTTTTTAAAGGCTGAATAAAACTCCATTGGGTATATATATCACATTTTCTTTATCCATTCATCTTTTGAAGTATACCTATGATGGTTGCATACTTTGGCTATACCATAAATATGCTACGTGTGTATGTATGTGCTGCAGTATGATGGCTTATAATTCTTTAGGATAAATACAGAGGAGTGTTACAGCTGGGTCATATGGTGGTTCCATGCCTAGTCTTTTGAGGACCCTCCATACTGATTTCCATACTTGTTGTCCTAATTTATAATCCCTACAACAGTGAAAAAGTGTTCTATTTCTTCCACATTCTCTCTAGAATTTCTTATTGTTTGTATTTTTTTGTTCAATAAACATAAAATCATTGATTTTGTTAATATTAAAAGATAACATGAAGCATAATAAAGTTATCACATACAATGTTACACTAATATTTAAATACAATGGAAAGCGCTGGGAATATAGCTTAGTTAGTAGAATGTTTGCTTTGCATGCACAAAGCCCAGAACCATAAAATAAAGTTTTAAAATTTCTCTTCTGGAAAGAAATGGTTGGAAGTTTGAGATAGAGAAGTGAGATGCAACAATACCTCTAATTCATTTTCTTCGAATTTTTATTAATAATGTTATATGTCATTAATAATAATATTATTTTCAATAGGTTGCAAAAAAACTTGGGAACATGTAGTAGCTAGGACAATTCTTGCTTGCCTTGACAACAATCTTTTTCAGAATGCTTGGATATATTCAACATGTTGGAAAATATTACTGTTTTCCCCCCTGTAGTTTAAACTCAGTTCATTAAAAATGCCAAAAATATCAGTTAAATATGCCAATTTCATTACTCAAATATCATCTTCCAAAATATTTGCTAAATGAGGGCTGGGGATATAGCTCAGTTGGTATCCCCAGCACCATGAAAAAATATATATTTGCTAAATGAGATTTTTTTTTTAATGAGAAAACTGTGAATCTCATTCCTGAGTTCATAAACCCTTGCTAGTATTTTTCCTTGAGACAACCAACAAACTTTGGTATGATACAGTAAGTGGGTGTGATTTGTTCCAATTTCTGAACAAAATCTTTCAAGAAGTTGACCATTGAGAGTTCTTTCATAAGATTAACAATATTTACTGCATTTTCCAATACTTCCATGAGATTCTGTGGAATTTCTCTGGATGCTAAAGCTTCACAACTAGAACAATGATTCCAGGCAACACCATTATTAGTAACTTCCAGCAACTTTTTAATTACTCTGCTGTGTTTTGCAGTTATGGTTGCTGTTCCATCACTTGTAATTCTTCTCCACTTCTTCCACTTTAATTTACATTAACCAAAAATGTCAATGTAATTTTTCAATCCCGTAAAAATATCTAATTCACTTAAATAAGAGGGTAAATTTAAAAAGCACAAAAAATCCTCCATGAAATCATCCTGCCATGCATGCCTCACATAAACTAAAAGCTGCATAAACTGTGCAGCTTCCAATATCAATGCTTTCATCCATCTGGATTGAAAAATATGTACCAGACGGCAAGCAAGTAAGAGTGTTGATTGTAAATGTTCTGCAATAGTATAATTTGAAGAGATACAGGTATAGTTTTAATTTATTGGCTGACTTATCATCAAATATTGTACATATCATATCCAAACATGCTGGAAGGATAATTTTTTCAGCAGCTGTGTGAGCCATTTCCTCTTTTGCTACATGACGTGCAACTAAATATGATGAGAGTAAGGCTTTCTCACTAACAGTAGTAAGACAATGAAGAAATTGTGTTGAAAACTTCATAGCTTTTTTTCTTTAAAAACATTCAAGAGGCTTATCAATAAATTCAGCATTCTGAGTTTCCAAGTGTCTCTTTAATTTATAGGTTTTAAGCTTTGATTTGCAGGAGAATTATTATAAATAACACACTGAGGCCTATCACTTGCAAAAAAACAACTGTATTTTAGGTAATCCTCATTATAATGCCTTGTACTTACTTTTTTCTTTTTTGAAATGTGGCTCAAATGAAGTTGAATTTGAAAGATTACAGTCAATATTTTGCTCAATGGCATCAATATTCACACTTCCGTATGAAGAACATACTTCCTTATATTTCGTTTCATTATTCCTCTTTCTTTTAATAAAGAAATGATCCATTTTAACAGCAATTTATTCTAGATTGATTAAAATGTTATAATTGCTAGTAATTCAGAAACAACAACCAAAAAATAAAAATAAAAAAAGGAAAAAATAACATCTTTCCAAAAAATGTCCTCAAAGTCTGGAAATGAATCTCAGATTTCACATCCAGTTGCAAGTAATGGTAATATAAAGCCAGACTTCACATTAACCTTGCCATCATGAACACCAAGTAATATCCATAAGCAAATGACTCAAAGCCAGTCCTTAGTCAACATACATTCTGTCATATCCTTTCCATCAAACAACTTTCTCATATATTGAATTGGATCTCAATATTCCTAGAGATGTGCATAATTTAGGCAAAAGGTCTACACAAAGCATTTCGGGATTTTAGATTTTATTTTCTTTTAAAAACAGTAAGTTAGCTGGGCGTGGTGGCACACGCCTGTAATCCCAACACTTTGGGAGCCTGAGGCAGGAGGATCTCAAGTTCAAAGCCAGCCTCAGCAATGGTGAGGCACTTAGAAACTTAGTGAGACCCTGTCTCTAAATTTAAAAAAAAGGGGGGGGGGCTGGGCATGTGACCCAGTGGTCCAGTGCCCCTGAGTTCAATCCCCGGTACCACCAAAAAAAAAAAAAAAAAAAAAAAATTAAGTTACTCACAGAATTGATTTTTTTGACTCTAACAGGTCACTATGAAAAACATTGATAAAAAGACATTTTGTGACTTCTTTTGTGTTGGTGGCTTGAGTATTTGCTTGATGATGAAAAAAACTACCTGTTCTGCTAAACATTGTTGGCTTGTCCAGGAACTTCTTGAAATGGTAGGAACATGTCTTAGATTTTCATTCTTGAAACTTTTTGATAGGAAGGGTTCTTGAGAATGCCAATTATTGTCAGATCTAATGAGGTTTTCCACAGCTGTCTCAACTATCAAGTTGGAGCTGATAATAATGTTCTGTGGACATTTCCTAGAATGCATTCTTGACTTCCAGCCACCACGACCTGGCCTGGCCCAGTGCCACAGGCTCCACAGTGGCAGTTTAGTGGGCCTCCCATTCATTATTGTTTTTATTCTTGATGACTGCCACTCCAACTGGTGTGAGATGAAATCTCAGTGTAGTTTTGGTTTGCATTTCCCTAATTGCTAATTGTGTTGAGCATTTTCAGACATTTGTTGGCTATTTGTATTTCTTCTTTTGAGAAGTATTTTTAAATTCATTTGCTTATTTACTAATTGAACTATTTGGTTTTCTGTTAAGTTTGTTAAGCTTCTTGTATATTCTAGATATTAATCCTCTGTCATAAGAGTAGCTAGCAACAATTTTCTCCCATTTTGTGGGTTCTCTCTTCACATTCCTAATTGCTTCCTTTGCTGTGCAGAAGACTTGGAAAACCTATTACACAATACTTGCAGTAGCATCAAGCTTCTATTCTGACATCTTTTAGGTTCTTGGGTATCCCCTCACCTTTCACTGCCTACAGCATCCTCCTGGGTAAAGAGGCAGGATGGACATAGTATAGCTTAAAATCAAAGAGAATGTGCTTAACTTGTTTTGTACCTCACCCTGGGCCCAGTGATGGAGATGGCAGACACAAAATAAACTTTTCTTCCTCTAAGTTATTCTTGTCAGGTTCACAGAGACAAAAAGCTGATCAATATAGGGACTATGGTTAATATTGTATATTTCAAAATTTCTAAAAAGTAGAGTTTAAGTTTTCTTACAACAAGGAAATAAGTATGTGAAGCAATGTGTAGGATATAGTAATTGACTCGATAAAATGTATTATAACATTACATTAGGCCCATTATGCCTTATATATGTGTGTGATTGTTTGTCAATTAAAAATCCGTATAATCAATGAGCCTCTAGACAATATATCAAAGGAAAAAAGAAGATATAAATGAGGAAGATCAGAAGTTAAAAGGGTGGCATCAATACGGATTTCATAGAGATCAACCTCCTGATGAACTAGAATTAAAAGCACAAGCTGCCACTCCTGGCTGTAAACAACACTCTCTGGAACAATCTGGTGCATCAAAGAAGACATTTAGGGGAATTAGAGAATATAATGAGACAAATGAAAATGAGGACACTCTATGCCAAAACTTATGGAATAGAACATAACAATATGTGCCTACTCTGAAAATGAAGGCAGATCTGAAACAAAAACCTAACTTTATACCTCAAAAATCTAGACACAAACACACACACACCATCATCAAAAGAAAGGAAATGATAAAGATTATAAGAGAAATCAATGAAGTAGAGAATAGAAAAATTGATGCAATTAGGTTGGATTTTTGAAAAAATTGAGAAAATTCACAAAATTTAACTATACTAGGAGAAAAGGAAGACTGAAATAAATAAAATCAGATATGATAAAAAATACTTTGCAACTAATGATACGCAAATAAAAAGAATCTTAAGAAACTGGTAAAACCAATTGAATGCCAACAAATTGGATAACATAGAAGAAATGCACAAATTCCCACAAATATATAACCTATTAATATCAAGTGATAAAGAAAGATACAATCTTAATAGACCTGTAACTAGAATAGTAAAAATACTGAATTGGTGACCAAAAATCTCCTACTAAAGAATATTTAAATGTGGTGCATGCCTGTAATCCCAGCACTTGAGAGGCTGAGGCAGGAGGATCATGAGTTCAAAGCCAGCCTCAGCAATGGCGAGGCACTTAGCAACTCAGTGAGACCCTGTCTCGAATAAAATACAAAAACAGGCTGGGGATGTGTCCCAGTGGTCGAGTGCCCCTGGGTTTAATCCCCAGTACCAATAAATAAATAAATAAATAAATAAATAAATAAATAAATAAATAAAGCAAAGTGAGGCGGGGCACATAAGAATGACAAAATAGAGTTAGCCCCAAGAGGAGACATCTGAGTAAAGCCTGGCTTGAAGAAGGACATCTTCAGGAAGGAAGGTCATTCCAGACACAGAGAAGAGCAGTGCTGAGGCCTTGAGGTGGGATTAGGATTATGAAGAGGCAGATCTGAGTGTGCATACTTACCAGCTGCTGCTCCCTAGCTCAGGGCCCTTCCCCTGTGCCCAAAGACTAGTGAGAATGACATGGCTGTCCACTTCTCAGAAGGAGCCTCAGTGTGGCCTTGCACAGAAAATCTACATTCTCCTTTTTGGTTCAATAATTTGAAAGGAAGTGAACCAAACAAAGGCCATCTGAAAAAGTGATTCTTAGAAGATCAGAGCCACCTATTTTCTTGGGGGGGGGGAGAGATTGACCCAGGACTGCATGGCCTGGGCATTTCTGGGGGAGACAGAAAAGCCTTTGGGCAACACAGAGTCTGAGAGCAGAGAGAAGAGCAGGGGATGAGGAGCCCAGGCAGGAAGGCAGTTGGGGATCTCAGGAAGAAACTGGGGCCTCTGGGCTTTGGCCTAAAGGCATGAACAGAAGATCTTTAGAAGAGGGGAGAATCACCTGCCCCATCTCCTTCACTAGGCAAAGGCCACTGAGAAAAATCATCCAGGCTAGAGCTGTCCCAGCCTCTGCCAAGGGGATCCCTGGGAAAGGGGCCACTATGGCACCCCCAGGGAAGGCAGGGCCTGTTGCTACCCAGGCCAAGGTGGGGAAACCAGAGGAGGAGCTGGAGAGTAGCAGTGAGTAGGAGTCTGACAGTGAGAAGGAGGCTGCCACTCCAGCACCAGTGAGGCTAGGAGGAGTCCGTGGCAGGTCTGAGGATGGGCTTGACTAGGGCCGCTCTTGCCTGCTTCTTTCAGAAGCACCAGGATGGGCCTCCACAAGCTCTGCTCCACACTATTCTCTCCATAGCTTCTCTGCCTAGCAGAGGTCCAGGGTCTCCATGGCCCTGTGAGCTCCCACATATTCCAGTGCTTTCCACCCAATTTGTTGTGTACCCACTATGCCAGGGGCTCTCTTTGGCTGGGATTACTATTGCCCTGGCCCTCAAGGAGGTCCCCCCACCCCAGAGCAGGGTGTGTGTGGCATTTTCCATGTGATGCAGTCGAGCAAGAGTTTCTCATCGTATAAGGGGAACGGGGGCAAAAGCACCTCCCTTACCGGATAGATGTTCACACAAATGCGGCGCTGAAAAAAAGTTAATCCTGTCTGTGTGTGTTCCCGCTGTCTCCTGTCTATGTATATTCTTACTGTTCTGTTTTTTGTTCATGTATGTGGCCGCTAGGTGTCACTATATTAACTATTAAGAATGAGACTGGTTTTGGAAATTATAACCTTATGGAATCTGAGTTAGAAGCATAAAAACATTTTCTATAGTTGTACTAACATAGCAAGTTTCTAGTTAAAAAACAGCTTTTGTAAATGCCGCTGTTTAACCTCTTCTCATTATAATCATACGCACCAAGAAAAAGCTTTAAGAGTCCTTTTGTGATTGAAAAGGATTCCTTTTACTTTTAAAATAGTTTAAAATAAATGCATACAAATTCCTGAGGGTAGAAGTCCTTCAGAGCTAACATTTGGCTATGCCTCCCTTCCCTGCCCCTAGGTTCTAAATAAAACTATTATAGAGAAACAATAGTGCTTTGAATTCCAGGCAGAAAAAATTAACTTCTATCAGGCAGTTGAACAGGTGTGTGGAGGAATGGCTTCAGGAAATCCATGAGAAATGAATCAGACCCAGACTAGTTACAGATAAGTATGGCAAAATTGTAGGGTGTCCAGACAGTGTGTATGTGACCCCCATCTGCACAGGACCTTGAAACATGTTGGGTAAAAGATTAAAATGTCTGAAATGTAATCAGCAGATGTTGCTGCTTCTCTGGATCTTATGACTGTGACGTAACCACAAAAAGTTTAATGTATGCTGCAAAAAATATATGCTTTTATTACTTGAAAAAAAGAAAGTAAAGCAGATAATTCAGCAGCCCGAATTGTGTGTCTGTGTGCTGATTTCTTCCACTGCACCGACTCTTTTCACTAGCACCATCAAAATAAACCCTCACCTTCTTTGCTGAAGCTGGACTTCAGCAGGTGTGGACAAAGGCATAATTCATTCCAGTAAGGTGAGGCAAGTTTACAGTAGAGGTTGTGTGGCTATACTAGTATAGTGAGGTCACATCCAGGGGTTTACAGGAATGGCATCTAAGCCAGGGGCTGAATGTCACCCTTGAAGTGTTGGGTATAAGATGCTGGACAGAGAGAACGGCCTGTGCAAAAGCCAGATGTGGGGTTAGGGGAGCACACCCGGCTTGGGTACTGTACATCTGTCTGGAGGCAGGGTAAGATGACAGGGGTTTGGAGCCACACTGCCTGGTTCAAGTTTCAGCTCCATGTCCTAGCACATATTTTAATCTGTGGGGCCTCTCATTTTACTAGTGTATGTATAGATCCAGCCCTCCCATATGGGTGAGAATGGGGGTAGATTTCACCTGCTGCACCCAGCAGGGTCCCTGCATCTGGCAAGCTCTTACCTGGGCTATGTGCAGGCAGCCAGGCTGATGTGCAGCAGAATCCTATCTGGCCTCCCCACCCCCAAGATTGGGGAGCAGTGTCTACCCCCACTTTTATTATTCTTAATTGTTGCTGTTGGTTTTTTTTCAACAATCACTCAGATGTTAGTCATTTCTTCTTTCTCTACCAGACACATTTATCTGAATCTTTTTGTCCCCACTCACTGTTGACGTATGGCACCCAAGGTCCCAGGATTCCACCACCAAGGTTTTGGTCTCTGCAGGACCCTTCCAAGTCCAGCATGCTCCTCTTCTTCCTGCTAGCTGCAGGCTCATTGCAGATCCAGTGTTTCCAGGGTTTCATTGTGCAGATGACTTAAGTATTTGTCTTCCCATCTGAGCCACACACCTGCACTATGAGTTGGATGTTTTATTTTTATTTGTTGAACCATGGGTTATTTAGAAGTGGGTTGTTGAATTTCCAAATATCTGGGATTATTATGGTTTCTTTCTGTTGTTGATTTCAATTTGATTGCACTGTGGTTGGAGAACAGATTTCTTTATGTATTGAGACTTGTGGGTTCAAGGTGGCCCTCATAGCTTCTTTTTTAAAGACACGATGCCCTTAGGATGACAGGAGCGCTGTGCCAATGAGCTCCCAGCCTTAGGAGCGTCTCTGTCCTGATGTCCTGACTCTTCATTCCACTTATTTTCATGAACGTGAGGGTAGTTTGTCCTCTGACACTGACCAGATAACATCTCTGAATGAGGCAGGACTTTGAGATGCTGCCAACTTCCACCTTTTATTTCACCGTAGGCAGGCCTACTGCTATACTCCTGGCAAGGGTCTCTGGAAATTTCCTTTGTCATTCTTATCTTTGTAGATCACCATTTGCTGGAAATCCTGAAAGACATTTTTGTAAATTATCTGGATGTCAGTTAAGCTGGGTAAGACTGCAAAAACCCTCAAATGACAATGGATTTTGCCTTGTTCTGTTATCCTCAGTACCTGGCTCCCCCCCCCCCCCAACCTCATAGATTGATATGGCTCCTCGAGCTCTAGTAATTACTTCAGCATTCCAGCCATCAGGGAGGAAGAGAAATGTTTCCTACTTTATGGCCCTCAAGTTACATTCCATTTACCAGAATTTAAGTGTATGGCTACCTAGATGAAAGAAAACTTAGGAAACACTTTGGTTCTGGATAGGTTTATGCCTAGTTCCCACAAAGACAAATGCTTCCAGTAATGAGTTTGGGTGTTTAACATGTGCCAGGCACTGTGTTAAACATGGAATTTTCTACTTAATCTTCACAATAACCCTGTAGTTGGGGTTATTGTCTTCATTTTACAGAAGATGTACCTGGGGCCCACAATGCTTTCACATTCACACAGCTATCACATGAAGGAGCCCAAATCCAAGCTCAGGATCTGACTACAGAATCCTTGTTCTTGGCCAGTTCTGCCTGCATAGATCACCTGCTCCTACAACTTCCTCTTCTCCTTCCAGGTGAAGGCCTCGGGGAACCCCCTTCAGGCCACAGCCATCCCAGCTCCCACTAGAGCATCTTCAGCAAAAGGCAGTGTCAGACCTCAGAGATGTGCTCATTACAGCTGCTCCAGCCAAACAGGGGTCCCTGGCCAAGGCAAGGGGGCCAGAAGCTATAAGAAGTGTCATGAGTTGGGGCAGAAGAGATGACCAAGCAGTGTTCCCAGCCTGGACAAGGCCCTGCCTGGGCAGGAGTGAACTTGGGAGTCATGCCATGGGGAAGTTTAGCCTGAAAGGAGCTATGCTGTTCCCCTGTGTCTCCAGTGCCACTATTTCTTCCCAATTCATGGGAAGCCACCAGTGAGAAACCCCCAGAGCAGCACCCTCACAATGAGGGACCAGGCATCCGTGCCCACTTTGGGAAGGGTGGTGACAGGAGCATCCCAGACCCAGAAGGGGCCCATGGGCAGGGCAAAGGTAGAGGACTCAGAGAGCAGCAAGGAAGAGTCAGGCAGTGAGGAGAAGGAGGTGGCACCAGCACAGGTAGGCCAGGGTGGTGGGTGGGGAGCACCCTGTGCTTCACTGTGCCAAAAGCCACAGGCAGGGCTGAAGCAATGGCCACAGTCCCCACTTGCCCATCTACCTCCTTATCTCCACACATCCCCCTGTCTCTCTGCCTCACTCTCACTGTAGGCAAAGCCTTTGGAGAAACTCTAGGACAGGGATGCCTCAGGCTCTGCCAAGGGTTCCCCCAGGAAAGGGCCCCTCCAGCACCCCCTAAGTCTGCATCTGTCAAGGCCCAGGCCCCAGTGGGGAAACAGGAGAATAATTCAAACAGGAGCAGAAAGGAGTCTAACAGCGAGGGAGAGAAACCAGCAGCCATGACCCCAGCTCAGGTGAGACCTGCCAGGCCTGAAAGCTACTACCATCTACTCCTCAGTTAGCTCAAGTTCAGGGCCAGGTAAGGAAAGAAGAGCACAGTAAAGCTCTGGCTCTAGGATAACTTTATCTAGTGCTGTCCTCCATGTCCCTTAGGTGAAATCTGCTATAATCCCCCCAAACCAAGGTTTCCCCAATGAAGGGTGCTCTTAATGACCAGGGCCTACCCAGCATGAGCAGATATTCTGTGAGTCCAGCTCAGCAGCTACTGGAAGGTGCAGAGGTTTGGACTATGCTGCAGGGATCATTAGGTCCAGGGGGTGGAACAAGTCATATCCCTCACCTGGGCCTGGGCTTCATAGGCAGGTGCATCTCCCAGGGAAGACCCAGCTAGCTTAGTGTGAAGCCTCTGTCTTGGGGAGTCAGGAGAGAGAAAATGAGAAATGACCTTTTACTGGCACAATTTTCTTCTCTGATTATAGAAGGCAGCAGGGCTATGTCCTACAGAAAGTTAAGGTGACAGATTCTAGTTAGGGCTCAGGCATGTGATGGAAATGGTTGACACTGGCCTGACAGATGTGATAGATGATGGCAACTGACACTTAGGAGAGACAATACATATGTAGCAAAATTAGGGTCAATTGGAGGGACAGCCCTATCATAAAACTGCCAGTAGTGACCTGTAGAAATGTACCCTCATTACAGCCAAATCTTACAGTTTTTGAAGGAAGACAGAAATCACACCTGGCAAAGTTCCATACCCTCTTAGATTTCCATTTTCTTCATAAGTAAAACAAGCACCAAGATCTGAGTTAAATGCTCCTAAGGCGAACCTCTGCCTTTGTGAATGGAAGGCATTGGCCCTCCCCTCAAGGAGCTTGCAGTCTGTAGGGTGAGGCAGGTGACTGGATCACGTAGTGTTCTTGTCTCCTGGAGCTAGGTCTGTGAGAGGCCAGAGGTGAGTATGGTTGAACTGAGCTGGAAAAATGTTCCCCACCCAGGCATTCCCAGGCATAGGTGGAGTTGTGAACTTCACAAAGCAGTGTGTGCAGCAGATGGACATGAAGGCATGTGGTCAGTAAAGGCCCTGTGTCCCAGACAGTATTCTTCCAGTTGCTTGCTACTGGTAACATATATGAAGGGTCTAGATCCCAAAATAAGACATGGACCCCAGCCCTATATGGGCCTGTACACCTTTTTGATTCTTAAAATTTTGGTGAGTTGCTGTGTCAGTCATGATAGCAGACCAGAGCAGCCATGGGGGCGGCTGTTTGGCAGGGGTAGTAAGGGCATAGGCCCAGCAGAGCTTCCACCCTAGAGCAGGCATCTTTCCGCTTACATTTTACCTTACTTGTCTCTGTGCAACACCTTCAGGGATAGTGACAAGTCAGTCCCAAGAAGTGAGCAGGGTGTTATGTCGAATAGAGACCCAACCCAGCCCCAGACCAAACTGTCCCCCCACCCAGGCCTCAGGCATCTTCATGCTCCTGTCCTGAATCTCCCCACTGGTCAGAGCAGGAACAGACCTCAAGTCAGTGCTGACATCTCCACAGTGGAAAGTAGATGTTCCTGGCCCTTGGCTCATGACTGCCTGCTCTCATGAGCTGGGGGATTTTAGAGGAAGCAGGCCTGCATAATACCAGGGAGCTGCTGTTGCCACCTGCTGTCACTTTTTTGCTGTCATTTTCTCATTGGAACATGGAGAGCTCACCCAAAGGTGAAACAGCATAAAGAACCCCACAGCCATTGCAGCCTCCGCAGTCATGCATGCTGGGCAGGCTGGCTCCACACACACCCACCCCCACCTTTCCAGCACCCTGGCCTCTTTGAAGCTGATCTCAGACCTGTCATCTCATCCACTAGGATTCCATTATACTGCTCTGAATGAGGACTCATTTTTTTTTCTTAATATTAAGCACAACCATGATTCTACAGCCAGGCTGTGGTCACTACATCCTTCAAACCCACACCCATTTGGCTACTGGGTCAGTTGATGGTGCCGACGATCTGCCCATGCCAGATGTGGGCTTTAGCAGGAACAAGACAGGGAGGGTGCTGGGCATGGTGGCGCACACCAGTAATCCCAGAACTTTGGGAGGCTGAGGCAGGAGGATCACGAGTTCAAAGCCAGCCTCAGCAACAGCGAGGCACTTAGCAACTCAGTAAGACCCTATCTCTAAATAAAATACAAAAAAAGGGCTGGGGATGTGGCCCAGCAGTCAATTCCTCCTGAGTTCAATCCCCGATACCACACACACACACAAAGACAGGGAGGTTTCTTGCCCTCATGGAGTTCTCAAGTCATTGGGAAGCAGCCATTAAAGAAGGAATTCAAATAGAAACAAGGTCCTCACCAACTGCTTGATGCTATGAGGGAAATGGAATATAAACCAGAGAATAACAAGTGACCTGCTTAGGGAAGGGTGGGCAGAAAAGCCTTTCCAAGGAAGTGAGGTTGGGGTACCCTGCATGGGGGAAGTTGAAGTTCTCACTCTCTGACTGAAGTAGGAGAGGGACCCAGGGATCCCTCCCCTCAAGTCAGAGGCATATCCTGAAGAGGGTGAGAGTTATGGTGGGCCTCTGGTGGGACTGAGCCATTTCCCTTCCTTTCTGGGAACTACCTCTCTACTCAAGAACAGGTGATTTGCTCATCACCTTAAACCTGCCCCACTTCTTTCTGCCCAAATGCTGACATTTCCCCTTTAACTGCTGGTCCATTCCCAACTCCAACCCTATGGCTCTTGGTGCTTGGGTCCCCTCTCACCCCAGCTAGATAGTGTCTGACCAGGCATGACCTAGATGGCATCCCAGTTACCCATGGGTCTCAGGGCTGCTCCTCACTGTCCACAGGTGGCAAAGCAGAACCCAGCTTCCCTCCCACTGACACAGGCTGCCCTGAAAGTCCTCACCCATAATGCAAATGAGGCCCAGCATTCTGCCAGGACCCAGTCTGCAAGTGAGGTCACCTGGGAATCGGGGCTACCAGACCTGCCACAGGGAAGGCCCAGGCACAGCCCTGAGTCCCAGAACTTACCTTCCTGGGTCTCAGTGGGCTGGGGTGTAAGGGGAACTACAGTGTCCACCCTAGACAGCTCTGGGTAGGATCTGGGAGGCCACCTGTGTGGCCGTGACACAGCACCTGGCCTGCTGCTGTGCTGAGCAGGTGACATACTATTCGGTGTGACCTTCCACTCCTTTCACCAAATTAGGTTGGCACTGCTGTGGAAGTACTTCCTGTGTCCCCAGAGCTCCCTTGTCCAGGCCATAGTGATCAACAAGCTCAAACAACCCAAGCCTCCTGCAAGCCAGCAGGCCACAGTCACACACTCAGGCCACCCCAAAGCCAAAGCTCCAGGGAGCTCAGATGACAGCAGGAACAGCCCTTTGGGGAGTGAGGGTACTAGGGGACCCCAGATGGCCAAGTCAACCCCAGGCCAGGTGAGGGTGCTAGGAGGGAAGGTCCAGGGCAGGAGGTGGGAAGCAGCCTGGTAGAACCCTGGGCTTTGGCCTCAGCTCTGCGTCCCAGCTTGATCTGAGACCTTGGCCATGTCATCCCACATTGGGCCTCAGTTTACCTATTTATACAGCCCTCTGAGGGAGTCTAGCCACCAGCCCACTGTAGGGGGCAGAGAGAGAGGAAAGTGCAGCAAAAACAATTGGCTTGGGGGAACCTGTGAAATAGAGAAGATGGCTAATTTTAAACTACTGAGAGATGATGAGGGAAATTGTCGAATGAAAAGCAACCAAAATCCTCTGTCCCATGGACAGAGAGAGTCCAGTGGGAACCAGGGTTGTAGTAGCAGAGGGAACTATTTTCAAGTGCTCCCGTGTCAGGGAGCAGAGGTGGGAGATTGGGAATTCATAAAGGAAGTCACTCAGCCTGAACCAGCAGTCACCTATTGTGGGGTCCAGAATGCGCCTGGACCAGTGTGGTTGATACCGATGCAGACAGAATTATGCCTAGGGCGTAATACCAAGAAGAGAGATATCAAGGAAATACCAAGGGGAAAGAACCCCATTTGCTGCCGTTAAAACTGAGCAGACAGGCACTTCTACCCTTCAGAACTGATCCTGGGTAATTTACATCCATGGTGGTGAATATGTGAGGGCCTGTGATTTAGACTTACTCTAAAAATGGAGGTCCCTGGGACCAGATGACCAGCAGAGATCCACATCCATCAGCCCCACTATGAAAGGACATCACCTGTCAGCGCTTCCCAGTTCATACCATTCTATACAGTGAGATGGGAAGCTGAGAGTTACAACAACCAGCTTTGATATTGGCTGCAATGGCTGGAAGTTTGGATCATGGGTCACAGAGCCCCAAATAACTAAATGAATGAATAAATAAATACAAAGAATGGCACAGTACCATAAGCAATGACTATCCATCCCTGTCAACAGTTTTGACCACCTCAGCAGAAACAAGACCTTTATTTCTCCTCGAGAATTTTTTCTTATTTCCTTTTTTCAGATTTAAATTTTATTTTTAATTTAATTTTATTTGTTTTTCCTTTTATCCACTCTGCATGATTGTGTATGTATATGTCTGCTTTTGCTGCGCTGATAGTTTTCATGTAATTTTTCTTTTATTTTAATTGCTTTCTGTTGCCGCCTGAAGCGATGGCCACTTGGAGCAACGAAGCCGCGGGAAGAAGTTCAGAGGTGAACTGGAAAGAAACAGCTTTTTATTCTGATAACTTTTCTCTCTGGCTCTAACAACGACTAACACACACCACACACCACCAAAAAATGGCGCTGACCCGATCAGCAATCTCGGCTCAAGTCACTCGAGATCCCGGGCCAAGTCCCGCGAGATCCCGGGCCAAGTCCCATGAGACTACGGAAGGCAACAATGCCCAAATCTCCATGGCCCATAGTCAACCACAATTTAAGCCATCTCCCCAAACAGGGCTCCTGCAGCTTTCTTTCTCTTTTTATTATTTAGCCTGAATTTGACTTTAGTGGGGTAAAATTTCATATAGGCTTGATTTGGTTTGACCTTACAATTGTTTGATTGTACCTTCTTTTTTTATTCCTCTTGTTACCCCTTATTCACTCTTTTCCCCCACTAATGGCCAAAATTTCCTGTTGCCACTTCCTCTCCTTTATTCCATTACTTTAGGTTATTATTATTATTAGTAGTAGTAGTAGTAGTAGTAGTACCGGGGATTGAACTCAGAGACACTCGACCACTGGGCCACATACCCAGCCCTTTTTTTTGTATTTCATTAGAGACAGGGTCTCACTGAGTTGCTAAGTGCCTCGCCATTGCTGAGGCTGCCTTTGAACTTGTGATCCTCCTGCCGCAGCCTCTCAAGTGCTGGGATTACAGGCGTGCGCAACTGTGCCCAGCTATTATTATTTTTTTATTCTTCCCTCTTTATATCCATCATCTGCTACTTCTCTTCTGCTTCTCCTATGTTCACTTTTAGTGAGGAGGTATTAGGGATTGAACCCAGGGGTACTTTACCACTGAGCTATATTTATTTTATTTTACTTTTGAGACAAGTTCTCACTAAGTTGATCAGGGCCTCACTAATTTGCTGAAACTGGCTTCAAACTTGCGGTCCTCCTGCCTTAGCCTCCTGAGTTGCTAGAATTACAGGCATGAACCATGGCACCCAGCTCCTATGTTTACTTTGTAAATATTTCAAACATTCTCCTTCTTTTCTATTTTATTTTCTTTTTACTTAGAGAACTGTTATTCCACTCTCTGACAAAATTATTTAGTTTATGTAAGTAGTATGCCATTCATGTTGTGATTGATACAGTGGATGATTTATTGGCATCTGTTGTTTAGTGTCTGGTCTAGTTCAGGGTTGTGTAGTGTTGGTGCTGGTGTTAAATGCTGACCCCACCGTTCCTTCACAGTTTGAGATGAGTGTTGCAGATGTAAAAGTAGACACTGGAGATGTATTTTGAGGCTGTCCATTGGTTGCTAACATTATTGCTATACCTTGCCCCCCTTTCTCTCAGAGATGGGAAGTGAATGGGACACTTGAAGTTCACAGGATAGAGACCCTGCTGCTGAACAACATTGACAACTCAGCCAAGTAATAGTGACCTCACTGCACACATGAAATAGCCCCACTTGAGCCTAAACCATACTTCAATATACCAAATTGGGGGAGACAAAAACCTCAAATCAAAAAACAATCCTCAAGGAGGAACAACTAGAAGAGGACCTGAGGCCCCACTCCTGGACATACTCATAGAGTAAAAACAGAAAGAAATTCCTAAAAAAGATAACTACACATCAAAGGACATGCACATAAAGAGGAAGAGTAATATATCTCCACCGATGTACAAGTCAAGACCTCTGAAAACATGAGTAAACAGGCAAATGAGTTTCACCCCCCAAATTCATAATCTCCAAACAAAGGAACCCAGATATAGAATACAATGAAATTACATAGAAAGTATGAAAACTGATTATTAAAATGTTAAATGAACTAAAAAAAAGATCTAGGGAACAAATAAGAGACCAAATACAGGAGATGAAAGATCATTTCAATAAAGAAATAGAGATATTAAAGAGAAACCAATTAGCACTCCAGGAAATGAAAACCACAATTAATCAAATTAAAATTCATTTGTATCACCAACAGATTAGATTGCATAAAAAACAGAATTTCAGTCCTTAAAGACAGAACATGAGACATTGAAGACAGGATATATAAATTTGAATACTCAGTATGCAAGAAAGGAAAAATGATAAAAGACCATGATCAGAACATGCAAGAACTCTAGAAAAACATCAAGAGACCAAACCAGAGAGTCATTTCAGATAGAAAATAACATGGAGATACAGGCTAAATTCATTAAGAACAACTTCTATGAGATAATAGCAGAAAACCTTTTTGCCTTAGAAATGAGATAGATATTCACATACAGGAGGCATAAAGAATCCCAAATGGACAGGATAAAAACAGAACCTTTCTAAGACACATCATTCAAAAGTCCTAACAGATAAGGAAAGAAAATTAACAAATTCCAAGAGAAAAATATTGGGTCACATTTAGAGGCAAACCAATAAGTCTCACTTTTGACTTCTCAAATCAAACCCTAAAATCAAGGAGGACCTGGAATGAGAAATTCTAAACTCTAAAATAAAACAGTTGCCATCCAAGATTGCTATATACAGAAAAGCTATCTTCTAGAATCATGGAGGAAATAAAAACTTTCCATATCTGATAAGGATAAACTAAAAGAATTCACAACCAGTAATCCAGCACTACAAAGAATACTCAAAGATAAACTACACACAGAAGAACTCAAACACAAACCCCAAAACTCCCAAATAGATGATTATCACTAGAATAGCAACTAACTAAATAAAATTCAAGACCAAATTAAATATAGCAAATAAACCAAAATGGCAGAAAAAAGCAAATGCATATCCATAATACTGATCATAAATGGTCTCAACACCCCAATTAAAAGACATAGATTGGCAGAAAGGATTAAAAAAATAAAAAAGAAAACAAGATACAACTGTGTGCTGTTTGCAAGAGGCTCATCTCATAGGCAAAAACACCCACAGGATGAAAGTAAAGAATGGAAGAAAATATTCTACACAAACAGATTCTGAAAACAAGCAGAAGAGGCTCTCCTCATATCTGACTAAACAGATTTCTAGCAAAAAAATTAATCAGAAGTGAAAAAGAAAGTGACTACATACTGGTAAAGGGAACAAACCAACAAGAAGCTATAATGATAGTAAATATGCCATATATGTCAGTGAATCTAATTATATAAAAATACTTCTAACATTAAACCCCAGATAGACCCCAATACAATAATATGGGGTAATTTCAACACACCAAAACTACATTGCTATTTTATCTCATTCCAATTAGAATGTTTATTATCAAGAATACAAATAACACTAAATGCTGGTGAGGATGTAGGTAAAAAAGTTACACTCATAAATTGTTGATGGAACTGAAAATTGATATAACCATTCTGGAAAGCAGTATGGAGATTCCTGATAAAAACTAGCAAATGAACCACCATATGACCCAGCTATCCCACTCTGGGTATTTGTAGAAAAGAATTAAAATCAGCATACTATAGTGACACATGCATACCTATGTTTATAGCACACAATTCACAATATACAAATTAGGGAACCAGACCATGTGCTGGTCAATAGATAAATGGATTAAGAATGTAGAATGTATACACAATGGAGTTTAATTCAGCCATAAAGAAGAGTGAAATTATGTTATTTTCTGGTCAATGGATGGAACTGGAGAACATCCTGTTAAGTGAAATAAGCCAGACTCAGAAAATCAAGGATTGAAAAATAAACATGTAGACCAATGGTACAGAACAGAAGACACAGAGACGAACCCACATAAAGACATTTATCTCATAGTAGAGAAAGGCAGCAAAAACATTCACTGGAGAAAAGACAGACTCTTCAACTAATGGTGCTGAGAAAACTGGAAATCCATACGCAGCAAAATGAAACTAAACCGCTATCTCTCACCATGCACCAAAATCAACTCAAAGTGGATCAAGGACCTAGGAATTAGACCAGAGACCCTGCACCTAATAGAAAAAAAAAAGTAGGACTAAATCTTTATCATGGCAGATTAGGCTCTGACTTCCTTAACACGACTCTTAAAGTACAATAAATAAAATCAAGAATCAATAAATGGGATGGATTCAAACTAAAAAGCTTCTTCTCAGAAAATGAAACAATCACTGTGGTGAAGAGAGAGACTACATTTTGGGAGCAAATTTTTGCCACATGCACATCAGACAGAGCACTAATCTCCAGGATATATAAAGAACTCAAAAATCTTAACACCAAAAAAAAAAAAAAAAAATGGGCTAAGGAGCTGAACAAACACTTCTCAGAAGAAGATATATAATCAATCAACAAATATTTGAAAAAATGTTCAACATCTCTAGCAATTAGAGAAATGCAAATCAAAACTACTCTACTATTTCATCTCATGCCAGTCAGAATGGCAGCTATCAAGAATACAAGCAACAATAAGTGTTGGCAAGGATGTGGGGGAAAAGGCACACTCATACAGCTGGTAGGACTGCAAATTGGTGCAACCAATCTGTAAAGCAGTATGGCGATTCCTTAGAAAACTTGGAATGGAACCACCATTTGACCCAGCTATCCCACTCCTCAGTCTGTACCCCAAAGGCTTAAAAGCAGCATACTACAGTGATGTAGCCACTTCGATGTTTATAGCAGCACAATTCACAATTGCTAAAAAGTGGAACCAACCTAGATGCCCTTCAGTAGATGAATGGATAAAGAAACTGTGGTACATATACACAGTGGAGTATTGCTCAGCATTAAAAGAGAACAAAATTATGGCATTTGCAGGTAAATGGATGGAGTTGGAGAATATCATGCTAATTGAATTAAGCCAATCCCAAAAGAACCAGGGATCAAATGTTTTCTCTGATAAGTGGATGCTAATCCATAATGGGGGGGGCATGGGATGATTGGAGGAACTGTGGATGGAAGAAAGGAGAGAGGGGGAGGAGGGAAGGGAGTAGGAAATATGGTGGAATGAGACAGACGTCATTACCCTAGGTACATGTACGATTGCATAAATGGTGTGACTCTACTTCATGTACAACCAGAGAAATGAAAAATTCTGCTCCATTTGTCCACAATGAATCAAAGAGTATACTACTGTCATGTAAAACTAATTAGAACTAATAAGTAAAAAAAGAAAATCAAGAGTTGAATGTCTTGTCTCATATGTAGAAGCTAGAGTTAAGTATGAGGAAAAGGGGAGGGGGTCTGTCAAATATCAAAAAGGTAGAGGAAAGATCCATGGAGCAGAAGAAAGAGATTGAGGGGAAGGGAGAAGGGACAGGAAAGGGAAGGAAATTCAGAATGAATTTGACAAAAGTACACTATGTGCATGTGTAAATATATCACAGTAATTACACCTTTATGTATATTTATATAAATAAATAAATAAATAGAAGGTAGTAGACCAATGAGAAGAGGAAGTGGAATAAGGAGAGGGAGGAAGGTAAATAAAGGGGAGGCATCAAGGACTGAAGTGGGACAAATTAAATTCTGTTCATGATGATTATGTCAAAATGAAACCAACCATTATGTATATCTATAATGCAGTAATAAAGCACAAAAATAACTATCTACAAGAACTTAAAAACTTAAAAAATAATGATAAATATAGAATACAACACTGAAGGACTCATCACTTCTCATATATTATTTGTAATATTGTGTTTTATTTAATATGTAATTAACTTAAAAATACATGCATATAGTTATAGGAATCAAAACCCTATGCTATTAGCAAAAGTAGACAAATGGATCAATGGAGCAGAATACAGGTCTAGAAATAGGCAATTATAAAAATAGTCAACTCATCTTTAACAAAGAACCAAAGGCAATGCAACAGAGAAAAGTGAATCTTTTCATTAAATGGTGCCTCCCACTTGTAAAAACGAATCTAAACACAGATATTATACCACTCACAAAAAATAACACCTTGTTATTTACTCAAAGAATTTGAAAACTTATATCCACGCAAAATATATTATAAAATATATGTAATTCTAGAAATGAATATTTATAGCAATTTTGTTCGTAGTTTTGAAACTTTGGAAGCAACCAAGATGTCTTTCAGTAGGTAAATGAATAAACTGGGACAGTGAGACAATGGAATATTACCCAATGCTAAAAGGAAATGAGCTATCAATAGCCAAGAAAAGACATGGAGGAAGCTTAAATGCATACTAAGTTATAGAAGCCTATCTTAAAAGGCTACATATTGTATGATTCCAACCACAACATTCTGGAAAAGACAACAGTATGAAATAAAAAGATAAGGGTTTCCGATATTAAGGGAGGGAAAAGAGGAAGGATGAATAGGCAGATCACAGATTTCTACAGCAGTGAAACTACTTTGTGTGGTACTATGGTGAATACATGTCATACATTTTCTCAAACCCATAGACTATTCACAATTATGGACTTTGAGTAATAATGATGTACCAATGTTGGTTTATAGATCATAATCAATGTACCACATTAATGTGGGATATTGATGGCAGTGAAGACTGTGCATATATAGGGGCAGGTTGTATAAGAAAAATCTCTGCACCTTCTCTTTGATCTTTCTGTGAATCCAAACTTCTCTAAAAAATAAAGTTTTCTGGGGCTGGGGTTGTGGCTCAGCGGTAGAGCGCCCCACGTTCAACCCTCAGCACCACGTAAAAATAAAGGCATTGTGTATAACTAAAGCAAATAAATAAATATTTTAAAAAATAAAGTCTTTTAAAATGCATGCACATATGTTCTATATTGTAGTCTTGAATAACATATATAGAATTGAGAGGAGATATAATAAGCTTCCAAAACAGACCAGGTATAGAATATTTTGATACAATTGACTGGATCTGCCACAAACCATTTACATAATCTTAAGCAAATTGCCCACCTTTTTTGTATCCCTGTATGCAAATTAAGGAACTCTATTAGGACAGAGTTTGAAAACTTGCCTGTAGGATAAATCTGGGCTGCCACCTATTTTTATGCAGTCTACTAGCTAAAAATAATTTTACATGTTAGATGGTGAAGATATTCAATAGAAGAATATCATTTGTCACAAGAAAATTACATGAAATTCAAATTTCATTGTCTATAATTTTATTGGGACACAGCTACATTAATTTCTTTGTTTAATACCTGTGGCTTTTACTCTACAGCAGTATAGGTGAGTCACTAAGACAGAACCATATAGTTGAAAAGCTTACCCTCTGACTTTTTATAGGAAAAAAATTGACAATCTCCCTATTGGACAAATAATGGCCTTTAGGAACCACTGGGAATGGCTTGCATGGTCATAATTTTCTCGCATGATGTTAAGTACAATTCTGGGCACACATCTATGGTTTCAAATCATAATGTGTTTAGTGATTGAGGTATGATGGGTACACATGCCCCCAGATTTGTCATCCCTGAACAGCACAAGAGCTAAAATTCTGTGATTCTCTAAAAGTCAAGTACCTTCTCTGGTTCCCTAAGCTCTCTTGAGTATAGAGTTAAATCATTTGTCTGATTCTGTCTACTGCACTGTTTGAGAGGAAAGAGGGAGCGTGTAGGTGGTCTGTGGCAGCGTATTTCTCACAAAACCTCTCAAATACCTAAAGAAATTAAAATCACCTTTGCCAGATATATAGGTAGAAATCTAATTGCTTTCATGTTCATGATAATGTGTGATATTTAAAATAATACTAAACTTTTATATTAATCCTTCTGAGAATCAAAATTGTTCTCCTATCTGAAATGCTCAAATAATTTACAGTGCCTGGAGTGCAGTGCATTTGGATTTGACTTTTCTTAGTCACAGAAGGAAGTGAGGATGAGATAATAAGAGACATGGCATTAACTATTTCACATTGTGAATATTTAAAAAATACTTGAGCCAGGCATGGTGGCATGCACCTGTAATCCCAGCAGCTCAGGAGGCTGAGGCAGGAGGATTGTGAAAGCCGGGCGCGGTGGCGCACGCCTGTAATCCCAGCACTTTGGGAGGCTGAGGCAGGAGGATCGTGAGTTCAAAGCCAGCCTCAGCAATAGAGAGGCACTTAGTAACTCAGTGAGACTCTGTCTCTAAATAAAATACAAAAAGGGCCGGGGATGTGGCCCAGTGGTCGAGTGCCCCTGAGTTCAATCCCTGGTACCACAAAAGAAAAAGAAAAAAGGAGGATTGTGAGTTCAAGGCCAGTCTCAGCAATTTAGTGAGGGCCTAAGCAATTTGGTGAGACCCTATCTTTAAATAAAAAATAAAAAGGGCTGAGGATGTGGATCAGTGGTTAAAAAGACTCTGGGCTCAATTCCTGGCACAAACAAACAAATAAACAAATATAAAGCACCTTAAATCATTATGCTAAATATTCAAGTTTCAAATGGTATTCTGGATGTTACCTTCTTAGGAAGAGATGTCTATATTTATCTATAAAATGGCATGGCAAACTGTTATTTGTCCAAAGTTAAGTGGGATAAAGGTCATTCAAATAGACAAAACTGAACAGTGAATAACATTCTAAAATCCATGAGAGAATTATATAACTGTGCTCAAATAGGTTTTATAGTCACAAGGAAGATTTTAGGAAGAGCCCTGTATATTTTTCCATGGCAACAATTGTTCTCAGACCAAAGGCTTTCTGCTACAAACACATGTGACTCTGCTTCTGGGTTATCTGTGACCATATGAGCATTCTGCTTGAAAGGGCAGAGTTAGGCTAGAAGCATTAGGGAGTTGATGTCCCTGGGAAAATCCTTGGGTCAGTAATTGTGCAATAATTGCCAAGAAGGGGGTATTACCACCCGTACATCCTTGCCTATTGGGCAGGACAACTCTGGGGTCTTTTCTCTATGTTCTCACTTGTCACGAAGTTATAAGGGGTTGAGGTCTTTAACCCTTCATAACCCGGGGTAAGCTTCCTTTGTCCAGCAAAGTAAGCCAGAAGGGTCCACCTCAATGAAGATGCTAGATTGGGAAAGTGAAGGCCGCTGGCATTCCCTCCCCCACCCTCAAAAGACACAGGAACATACCGGGGAGCCCGGTCAGTGGTCAGCGCCGAAACTCAGGTTTATTTAGGAAAATGGCCAGTCTTATAGTGGATAGAAGCCAATCAGTAAGCAGCTTATAGAAGCAAGTAAAGAGCATGGGCACATCTCATAGGGCAGAATCCTCTGCCCTATGCTTAGGGCGGTTCTCACAATACGTCACAGCCACACCCCCTGCTTAGCCTAGGTCCTTAACAGGGCGCAGTAACGTGGCAAGCAGCCAGAAAAGCCAGAGCTTTTCCATCCCCCTTGGCAGACAGTGTTAAGGCCCAACACTCACTGAGGTCCTCAGTAGGCTTTGAGCTCCCCTTTCCTGCAGTAGTAATCTTGCCAATAACACACACTGGATTAGCTTTCTCCTATTCCTTATTCCCTTATGATGTCTCCTATAGTCACCTCTTGCTGAAGGCCGGCTTCAACAGCAGGGAAAGGGTGAATCCCGGAACGGTGCTGATGGGGAAACATCAGAAAAATGGGAATAATGCACAGGAGACAGGTTGCAGAGATCCTTCTAACTTTACTTTTCTCAGCAATGGTTTTTATACATTCCAGCAAACACAGCAGTTCACATTCCAACTATGGGAGGTTACATTAAGGAATTTCAGTAATTTGCATTTCAACTATAGAAGGTTACATTAAAGAATTTCAGTAATTTACATTTCAACTATAGGAGGTTAAAGAATTCCAGTAAAGGAGGTTACATTAAAGAATTTCAGGAATTAACTAGAGAAGGTTACTTTAAAGAATTTCAGGACACTCCAGGGTCAATCAGGGAAAAACAAAATAGTTATCCTAAGTACATGCTACTGATTAATCTTATCTATCCTAAATTTGCTGAAGGATAAGGAAGAGTCCTTTACAGACATACATAAAGACCAATAGCTTTTCAATGGAGAGAAGTTTAGATAATGGGTGATGCTGCACCCTGTAGGGAGGGGTAATTTGCAAAAGCTAACCTTTAGCTGAAAAAACCTATCTTGCTGGTTTAGCTGGCTTCTGGCTAGATTCCACAGGGCCATAGAACTGGTTTTATTTTTGATAATTAAATGTATTTAAACCTGGTGGCCATGCAGCAGAAATACATCAAGAGCAGACAAAGTTAATTCCTCTATAGTCGCAAAAAGGTGGCATCTCATCAGCAAAGAGGAGCCAAGTTCAAACTTCCAGGCATTTAACTGGAAGGAGCTCAGGCTCAAACTCATTTGTGTAAACGAGGAAGAACATAGATTCAAACTGCCCCGACTTAACGAGGTGGAACCCAGCTCGATTCCTGGTTGAGAGATGTCACAACCTCTCAAATAAACTACTTGCACTTAGACTTTGTCTCAAGATATGATTTAGAGGGTACCAACAGCAATGGATTGAATGTTTGTGTACCTCCAAAATGAAAACTGTACATCTCTATACTGTACAAATTATAGCATGTTTGGCATGTACTAGGTGTGCATTTTAACTAGTGTACCTCAAGATGCCTTACTAACTTTAGTAGTCATGTTGTAAGGCCTCAGAAACTAACTTAAATTGCATATGAAATGACTTTCTTCTAATAATTATGTTTTGGTTACTGAAAGGTTATAGAGTTTCAGAGAAGGTTTGAGTCAGTCTCTTAAACGTTTTCTATGATAATCTATGTGTGTGTGTTCTCCTTATTTTTTCCAGATGCTACATATTCCTTAGATTAAACTAACATCTGTTCTTTGCAAATGAGGCTGAGGGATTTAGCAGATAGCATGTGGTGCCATTCAGAAATGTGGAAAGTGCAATTGGCATGTGAATTATAGAACAATGGACAAATTGACTAAGACTAAATAGTGCAGTATTTATTATTATATTATTAACAATAGAAAATGAAGAAAAACAAATTGTTTAATGCCAAATTATAATGTTTCATGGCATGTGTAAAATACATATTAAAGTCAATCAAATTACTTAAAAATATAGAAAATTGTGTAATCACCAAATTAGAAAAATCATTTACTAAAAATTTTTATACATATTAGCAATAAGTATACATTATTTAGTGTTATAATCAAAGGCTTACAATGATTTTTAAAAAGATTTATTGTGCACCAAGTAAATATACTTGCTTAGATTTGTTTACATTGTAGCATTAAGAAAATTATGGAATATCCATCTGCAATGAAAATATCAAGTTTTGCTTTCCTATGTCTTCTACCATCATCATGAAGTTTCACCAAAGTCTATCAAGGAATATCAACTTACCTGCATTCAGGGTGGTGATAAACACTAGGCAAAGTGATTATGAAAGGTAGGTGTTGAAAACTGACCTGAATTTAATAAGATCTATTTGACTTTATCATTTGCATTCTTCTCCTGGTCATATTGGGGGGAAATGTAAAAGAAGAGGGTTCTTTCCAACTGAGTTATATAAGGGTTTGTCCTTGATGATCTTATTGACTGGATTATACTTATAGAATACAAGTTACATATAAATGATGATTAGTTTTCATGCTACTTCTTTTTTTACAGAGATGAGTTTTGCTTGCAAATATTTGAACTCTAATTTAACTGAGCCCCTTAATGTGATATTTGCTGAAAATCAAGAATAAAATATTTAGAGGACAGATATATACTTATAAGTAACTTACCATATAATGAAGAACAGGAAAAAGAAGATGAGGAGGATGTAGGGTAGAAGGAAGAAGAAGAGAAGGATGGGTGAAAAATAGGGACCAGAAGCAGGTTGAAAAAGAAAATGGAGGGTTGTAGAAAAAGAATATAGCTCAGTGGTAGAGTGCTTGCCTGGCATGTGCAAGGCCCTGGATTCCATCCCTAGTGCTGAAAAAATTTAAAGATAAAGGAGTATAGAGCTCTTTTATTTCATAAGTGTGCTGAGAAAAGTTGAACAGACAAAATGTACTGGTGGTTTTATTTTAATATTTACTTTTGAAAATACTTTTAACATAATTGTAAAATACTATTTTAATAAATATGTTGAGTTATTTAAAGTTTTTTGGATTATTTTAGATTGTATTATAGAAAATCCTCTAAGAGATAAGAGGAGAAATTTATGCCTTTATTTTAATTTGGAAAATCATGTCTTTATGTGTGATTTCTATTTTCCCCTGCACAGTACTTCACAAAATAGAAATTCCTTCAGTGATTTTCTTGATGACAACACATGGCATATATTAATTTAAAAGAAGTTTTTTTACTCTTAATTTTTACCTTTATTACCATGCACTATATTTTACCAACTTTTTATAAGTCAATCCATGAAGTTATTATTTTGCTTATCACTTCACTGAAATTACTTATGGACTGTCAACATAAAAAATCCAAGGAAATAAATATTAGCATAATATAATATTCCATGTAAAATAGGTGAAGAATACAATGAGATCATACATTCAATATTGTGTTGGATTGCTTTTTGTTATCTGATATTTGGCAACAGTAATTATTGTTATTGGATGTGGTGTCTCCCAAGAGCTCACATATGAGACAATGTAAGAAGGTTCAGAGAAGCAATGAATGGATTAGGAGAGCCTTAACCCAATTGGTGAATTAATCACCTGATGGGATTAACTGAGTGAGAACTGAAGGCAGGTAGGGAGTAGCTGGAGGAGGTGGGGCATTGGAGGCGTGGCTTTGGGGTATATATTTGTATTTGGCGAGTGGAGATCTCATCATATGAGCTGCTTCCCTTTGCCATGGTTTTCTTCATGAAGTCCTTCCTCACCTTTAGCCCTGAGGGATGGAGCCGGTCACTTAAGGAGACTTCTGAAACCATGAGCCCCTACGTAAACCCTTCTTCCTCAATAGTTGTTCTGGTTGGGTCTTTCAGTTGCAGCAGTGAAAAAGCTGACTAAAACAACTATAAATATAAGACAAATATTATTTTTCATTTTATTAATGCTATCAGGTAATTTCCAAAAACTTCTGTAAAAATATTTTTCAAAATTCATGATTCTACAACATGTACAATCAAAAAAATTAGAAATTATATGCCTTCTATATATGATATATCAAAGTGCATAAATGCATTCTACTGTCATTTATAACTAATTAAAACAAATTTTAAAAATTAATAAAAAATAAGAAATAAAAAAAATTCATCACCTAAATCTCTTTCATGTGTTAGAGAAGATGCATACAGAATTTGGATCAGTCCACTAGTTAGCTTGAAATATTTATACAGGTATTACCATCTTCATTCATGCAACAATGATAATTTATTTATTTTTGTTTATGGAATATATAATATTTATTTGTTTGATTTAAATATAGAGGCAAATTGTAAAGAAAATAATAAGAGATTTAATTTTACTGTTCAAAGTAAGATATCTTTATTTTATTTCCTTTTCATTGTTGTACTGGGGACTGAACGCAGGGGGGCACTCTATCACTGAGCATGCACACATTCCCACAACTATTTATTTATTTATTTGTTTATGGCACAATCGTGCTCATTTTCACAGGTTGCTGGCCTCAGATGTATAATACTCCTGCCTTATCCTCCCAGTTTGCTGGAATTTAGGGCATTCATCACTGCTCCCAGCTTTCTTCCTTTTCTTAGAACATCTACTATTTAAAAAAAAAAAAAAAAACTTCAAATTTTAAGTACCTTATGCTATCTTTGAAATTAATGAGAATTTTTTGAAAACTAGATTGGCCTTCTGTCTTCTGTAATGCCAGCCTACCTTTCTCAAGGATTTAGGGACCCTCTCTTTCATGTATAATCCTCAAGCAAGATTGGTCTCTTATTAGTCTTTCATTTCTGTGACATTTTAAGTGTCTAATTTTTGTGGAGACCTTGCTCTATGTTGCAAAAGTACCACCTGTTATACTGATAGGGGAAGTTTGTTTTTCCTCCAGATAAAAGCTATTAGTTAAGACAGAAGATCAGTTCAAACATCCAGTAAAGTTAGATTGAACTGTAGGTGAGAAAGTGCTCTCAAGTTCTCAGACTTGAAGAATGTTGTTTATCTTGAAGTATGAATACAATGGGTTGTATCTGCTTGGTATAGGGCCTGTGATGCACTCACAGACCAGGTTAAAGCTTATTCAATAATAGAATTATTTTATTTTTTCACTACCTTTACAAAGAGGATTACTGAGTTGGAAAATGTTTCTATTATTCTATTTCTCCAGAGTATCTAGGTGTCTCTAAGCCTGTCTGTTGTATAATATATATGCATATATATATATATATATATATATATATATATATATGTTTCTCTTATCTATCTTTCATCTCTCCTTTTAACTTACTGATACCATCAAAAGCAACATTTTCAGAGCACAGGATACAGGGCAATGGACACTGAATGATAAGCCAAGTTTTAGGTTCTCTACTCCAACTGAGTTTGCCCTAGGGTAAATTAACTTAGTTATGAATTAAATTTTGATAATATATTTTAGTATATGCCAGCCTGGCTCCCAATATTGTTTTCAGGGGAACAAAAAGATATTCTGGTAAATTATTTTGTAATTATAAACAAGGTTCTAAAAAGTGCTTAAATATGATGAAAAAAATATATGCTACTATTCTTTTGATTTATTGTTTATCCTAGTAATTATTGCAAAGATCACCATTATACTTACACAATTAACTTATTTTTTTCACAGTTTCTATTTACCCTTTATTCATATCAATATGTCTCAACTTTAGAGATCTTTGGAACTACAGAGAAGTTATTTTCATGTTTCAGCAGTTAGGACTTTCTAAATAATCCTGAATAAAATTTGGGACTTGTGCTAAAAATAAAACTTGGAAGGTAATTTATGAGAACATATAGTGAGGGAACTCCAGAGATAGTTACTTCTCCTGAGATATGCATTTATGTTCAAAAGCATGATGAGATCCTGTAGATACATTCTTGAGTTGCAAAGTCGGAAACTCTGGCTCTATCTTTCCCCTGGAGAGATTTATTTATACACCAAAATGTTAAAGTAGGAAAATAAAGATCCTTTCCATTATGTTTTAGGTGAAATTTCTAAGATGGGGAGGAGATATATCTATCTTTCCTATATTTGCAAGGAAAAAAAAATGTTTTGGTAATGTTCCTTGCCTATAAAACAGATATTAAATGTGTAGGGTGACATGTGGATTTCATCTTTTCATCAAAGAGGTAAGAATTGAAATATGAGGAAACCCTTGGAATCAGAAGGATATTATTTGCTTTAAGTAATTAATAACAAATTGCTATGCTAAATAAAATTTAAAAGTATTCAGAAACAATATAAATATAAAGTAAAAACTTAAATTTTCATGAATATGCTTTATGCTTCTTCAGTTAATAAGTTTATAAGTATAAAATGAAGATTTTTAAAATTTTGAGTAAGTCTACAAAAGTTTTTAACAATATAAGATGTAGGAAGAGTGATATATATTGAAACACATGGAACAGCAATAATATCTGTCAACTAGCATTTATATAATTTATATAATTTATTCTGTTTAATAGCAATCATTAGAATTAAACATCAAGCCAGGCACAGTGGTGCACGCCTGTAATCCCAGCACTTGGGAGGCTAAGGCAGGAGGATCATGAGTTCAAAGGCAGCCTCAGCAATGGCGAGGCACTTAGCAACTCAGTGAGACCCTGTCTCTAATAAAATACAAAAAAGGGCTGGGGATGAGGCCCAGTGGTCGAGCGCCCCTGAGTTTAATCCCCGGTACCAAAAAAAAAAAAAAAAAAAAAACCAAAAAGAATTAAACATCAAACTGCTGCAGACATCACAAATGACATTCAATTAGTTGTTTTAACTTTTATTCTTGACTTTGCTCACCTGAGGGAAATGAATTATATTATTATATATTATATAGAATTATATAATTATATATTCATCAAGCTGCGCATCTAGAATATATACCTTAATTAACTTGAAAATACATATTTTGATAAATCTTATTCTGTAATCCCTTCAGTTCTTTTGTTTGTAGATGATATTGGTGGTATTTGCATGAAGATATGATTGAAATAGCACAGTGGCTCCTGATTTGGAGTTTTGTAGGCAAAAAGAATACATTTGTGGCTAAGATAGCATTTTATGATGTGAAGCTTTACTTATCAAATATTTTCCTTTCTCACTTTGCTTCTTCTAATTGGTTTTAATTGAGGATATCACTTTCATAGTAACTGAGGATCAATATTGAATTCCAACGTGGATTATTTTTTTTTCCTTACTCAGTATGACATTATTTCTTATCATTCATTGCACCTGTAAGGTGAGTGGTTCCAGGCCAGTGGGAAAAGACAGGTGGGAAATGGAATGCTGAATTCTAGCAAAACACTTTAAATCCTGCGTTTTTTCTACAATTCCTTCCAAAACTTAACACTTTGATAGATTTCTATACTGAGGATTAAAAATCACATCATCTGAATTGGCTTGGATATTCTTTATTAAATAAATCAATACTTTTTAATACTTTTACATTTATTTATGTTTAACTTATATAATGTGTGCAAACTTCAAGTATATACTTTATTATATGTGTAGGTATACTGACACCAAACACTTCACTCAGATTTTTTTATAACTTTCTCATCTTCCATTACATATCAATTTTCATATTGTGACCCCATCTCACAGGAGTGGCTATTCTGACTTCTGTCACTATGGGTTAATGAGAATGGGATTTAAGGCCTTTCTCCCTACTCACCTAACAATCCAAGTAACTTCTTAGAACAATCAGATACAAAACTGTAAGATATTCCTTTTTAGAAAGTAAATGGACATGGAAAGATAGTATATACAATAGTCAGATTTCAATTGCTGTGACAAAGACATGAAAACAATCAGTTCAAGGAGGGAAGATTTCTTTTGGCTCACAGGTTCAGAGGTTTAAATCCCATGTAACTTGTCCACATTGCTTTGGGCCTTTGGCAAAGCAGAACATGTTGGTAAGGCATGCATATATTGTGGAGCAGATTTGCTCATATAATGGCAGCCAAGGAGCAAAGAGGTGCAGGGTGGGGGCAGGGGTTGGAAACAAGATATACACTTCAAGGACATGTCCCCAGGAACCTATTTCCTACAAATAGGACTCACCTCTTAAAGTTCCATCATCTCCCATTAATTCCACCAGCTGGGAACAAAGTCTTTAAAACACAAGATTTTGGGGGACATTCCATATCCGAACCATAACAATGAAATATTGGAAATAACATTTGGTGGTGTATGTTTCAAAAGGTGGCTGATTATCCATCTTTCCTGTGAGGAAGTATTACTAGGTAGTTTTAACCAACATGCAGAGATGCTAATGAACTGATGTTTTCAAAAATTTTCTGTATGTGACACAGCAAAATTAACAGTAGAAAAGACCATGGATCACACAAAACAGAATCTGAAAAGAAAATATGAGAAATAAAATTTAAGAAAGAAAACTTCAGAAATTATTTTCTTCAAAAATAGGATATTATCTTGATAAAAATACTGAATCTATGATGCAAGAATAGAAAGCTGGAGTTAAAAAAAAAAGTAGTTGAGGGCTGGGGTTGTGGCTCAGCAGTAGAGCACTAGACTAGCACGTGTGCGGCCCGGGTTCGATCCTCAGCACCATGTAAAAATAAAACGCATTGTGTACAACTAAAACAAATAAATAAATATTTAAAAAAATTAGTCAAGAGAACAATGTTAAGAAAAATTTTCAGAGAATAGAGGAAAAATATAAAGAAAAAAGTAAGCAATTACTTGAAAACCTTTTGATGCCGATTTTCTGCATTTAACTAATATCTGTCCAAAATAAGAGAACAGAGAAAATTATGAGTTACAAGGTCTAAAAACACAATGCATAAAAATAAATGGTTACTGATGGATGTAAATCTACAAACAAAAGTCTAGTGAATGCCTGGACCAATGAATTTGGCCAATTCTACTTTGAGACATGGGAGTGCACTCTCAAATACTATAAATAAAGAGCCCATATTCAAAGCTCTCAAATTTCCATTCTTTCAGAGAATGTAATATGGAGGAAGATAAGTGATATTGGTGAAAGATTGTATTTTAAAAAGTTGATAAGAAAGGTGTGAGCCATTAAAGAATGAGGAAAATGTAGAAGCATCTTTAAAATTCTGAGTATAACTGAAGGATGTTAATGGACAATATGAGACTTTGTTTTGAAACTACTCATAAGTGGAGGATTCAGAAAATATATTGTGAAATCAAGAGAGATTTTCATGTTCTGCATGTGTATTTGCATATTTTTGTTTTAGATATAGATGAAGTATGTCCCTCAAGGCTTCATGTGTTTAAATTAATCCCTATTATGAAGTATTATGAAGGTGGAAACTTTTGTATTTATACAAATATTTTTAGTGAGGCACTGGGAAGTGATTAACATTAGATTAGGTTATCAAAATGGACACCTCATGATTGAACACTGGTGGTTTTATAAGAAGAGGGAGAGAGATACAAGACACAAATTGACATGCATGCTCCCTGTCAGTTGCCATGTAATATTCTGCACTGTCTTGGGACACTAACAGCAAGAGGGTCATATGTCACCAGACATCATCTTTTAAGGTGGACCTCTAGAACCAAAATAAACCTCTTTTCTTTATAAAGTTTCCTGCCTCAGTATTTCATTATTGCATTGAAAAATGGACTCATATACATTTTCCATTGATTATTTGTTTGTCAAAAGAAGGGAAATACTAAAAAAAAGCTTTGCATTTATGGAAAACATAATAGAAAATGTGACATTGTAGAGGCATTGTACATGCCTATTTTTAAATATTTCTTTAAAAAATAAAACATGTTTGACTTAAAATGTTCTTAATTGTATATTAATAATAATGATTATATTCCTATAAGAAATTCTACATAAATACATAGAAATTATGTTCTAGTTTACTCATACAAATCAATATTATGGAATATACATACATAATCTATACAAGGGCAAATAATTATTTTTATATATTAGAGCATATGGAAACATATCCTGAATAAATTTTTATTTTCTGTTCCTTACTAATTATCATTAAATATTCACCATGAGGGAATATATGGAGCTATATAACTATAGACGTGTTAACTTGAGGATGCTTGTCTTATAATTCATGAGAGAAATCAATTGCAATAATGAATGGCTTCCTAATATTGTACCATTGTATTGTTGCTTCCTGAATTGGAGCAACAACGCCGCAGGAGAAAAACTCAGAGGCAGAATGAAGATGAAAGAAGGTTTTTTATTCTTCGACTTTAGCAATCTCTCAAAACTCTAACACTGGCTCTTTCAGCAACCTCTCTGACTCTTTACTTCTTCTGACTACTGACTCTTTACTTTTTTTCTTTACTTCTTTACTTTACTTTCTTTTACTTTTACTTTCTTAGAGAGAGCTTAGAGAAAGAGAGAGAGACAGAGAGAGAGAGAGAGAGAGAGAGCGCTTCTTCTTTCTTCTTCGACAGCCTCGGCCTGACTCCAACCAGCAACAACTACTTCTCTCTATCTATGGTTTCTCATTTCTTTCTCTAGCTTCTTCTGACCGAACTCTTAACCGCTCTGACTCTTACTTCTTCTTCTGACTACGTTCTGGCTGCTCTGACTCTTTTCTTTTTCTCTGACCCGAACTCTTCTTCCGAACGACTGAGCAACTGAACAACTGACTGAATGAATACCACTTCTGACCGCTTTCACCCGGTTATATACCTTTAGCTTTGCGGGTGTGTCACGTGCATTTACAGGTGCGTCACGTGCATATGATTATTATCAGGTGGAACTTATGGCTTCCAGCTAGCCGCAATAGCCATCTCCCTGATTGGGGCTGCTTCAGTTCCCCGCTTTCAGTTTAAAAGGTGCTTTAATTCTATTTTCTATATTTTATTTTCTCTATTTTCTGTATTTTATTTTCTCTATTTTCTATCCCTACCTGGATTTTCACCTTTTGTTTTAAAAGAGTGGATGTTTGAGCCCTTTTTGAGGAGATGCTGCAGCTTTAAGGCGGCAAGCCTACTGCTGACGAGCGAAGTTTTCATAGCGTAAGCAAATCAGCTAATGCACTTAGTTAAGCACAACTGCATGAGCGGCTTTGACTTTATTGAATTTTCATTTTCACCAAGCTGCATTGTATGGCAAGTTTAAGAACTTTTTTCAAAGCCTAGATTTCATGTGCCAAATATTTGTGGTGAAATATAACTTTTATATGGATACTGAAAATCATTTCCTTTTATAAAAGATCTGAACTACCATGACTGATTCTGTTTCTACCAGCAACCTGTCTGCTTCAATTTTCCCTGCTTTAGCTCCCAAAGGATATTGTTATTTCCATATTTTTACCTGTTTACAACAACTCAAACCAAGTGGATAGTAAATCACTGAGAAGAGCAATTTTACAGTGGCTCAAAGATGAAAAACTAGGCATGGAGTGCACTGAAAATAATTTTCAGTTGCCTTTTCTATTTCATCTTCAGAAGGACTTACCATCATTAAAGATAGCTGTAATATAGTGAAAATTGTATTCAACTTGACATTCAAAAGACTGGGTTACAGATCTACTACTCCCTACTTGTGTGAACTTGATCAATTCCCTGATGATTCATGAGCCCTCTGTGCTTTTTATATAAAATTTGGATGGTATCAATTTGAACTATATGGAATTGTCTGTATTTGACTATGAACTATATGAAAATATCTATGTTTGACCATATTTGAACTACAAAGACACTATTTTCATATCATTTAACTTTACAGATTTTGTTTCACTCAGTTATTTTGTATAAGAAATCAGAAAACATGTAGGAAGAAGTTGGATAAGGGGCCATATAGCAATGCTAAGTGAATATACTAGAATATATTTTTATTGGAATTAAAGCAATATTATCTGCACCACAATTTGTATTGTAAGAGTTTTGTAACAAGTCAAAAAATAAGAAGAAAAGCAAATGAAATGACAGTGATATTCTGGTGTTAAAATATTGCTACTATTACTAATTCATTGTGAAACTCTTGAAACACAAAACCGTTGCTATAGTTTCCAACTGGTGTGTTTTATTGTTTGTTGAAGAGTACAAGTGTGTTGGAATCAGGTAGATTCAGGCTCAGATCCCTACTTTGAAAATTACTAGACGGATTATTTTCTGAAGGTTACAAAATTTCATGAAAAACTCAGTTTTCCTCATTCAGAACTATCAAACTTTTATATTTCAAAGGAGACACAAGATTATATATACCAATGCATAAACACATGATGAGTTTTTAATAAGTATTGATTTCCTTACTTTCCCCTTCTTTCTTTCATCTTTTATGGTAACTTAAATTTTCCTTGATGACTTTTCTATTGTTTATTTGGTCTTCAATAATATTCTCTAAAAATCCCTAAATTTGTGGTTCATTAATTATGAGGATATTAATTTAAATAAATATTACTTGTTTAATCACTATGTTAAATAAACAAAATGTGATGCAAAAATATGGCTTGGTGACATAAGTCTATAGTTTTCTTAAATTAATTAATCTTATTAATTCATTAATTAATAAAATTCAACATCTAAGAAAAGTAGAGTAGACGTGTACATTACACACACATACATACGCACATGCAAATTTCATATTTTAATTTTTCAGCACATTTAATTCTAAATATTTGTACTCATAATTATTCTATCATATAAATCATATATAATCCTTATGGCAATGTGTAGACCCAGTTTGCTGAATATTTGTGAGGACCTGTTTTATATATTTAAATGAAGTTATGTGGTAGAAAAAGGTTTACAAAGAAAATCTAGGGCATTTTTGTGATTTAGAATCCTATAATTATTTTTATCTGATACTGAGCTGAAACTCTTTGCTTAAAAGGAAAGAAACTGGTTGCTGAATCAATAATTTTCAAAGACCAATGTTATTCTAAGGATCCTTTTACAACTCTGACACACAATAAATGGAATATATGTGTGTTTGTGTATGTAATTAATAAAGTATTTTTATTTTTAAAGATTATTAATATTATTTCATTAGTAATAGCTTTTTTAGTGATTATAATCATGATATTGATCATATTATGTACATTTTAATATGTTAGAAAACCACACCACTATTTTATCTTTGGCAATAATAGATTTTAATATTAAATGGAAATTTATTTTATACTGTTGAAAAGTCTATCTAGTTCATCCACTAAGTTTATTGCACATCACTTGTTTTAGTGGAGTCATTCTTGAAAGAGTAAGAAACCTGGTAGAGACCTAGCTCAGCCTTGCTTGTACATTCAAAATTCCAAAATTTTTCAAAAGACTCCAAAATTCCTATAGAGCCTGGAGGTTTTTTAAGGATTTATATAATATCTTAATAAGGGTTAATAATGTTTAGTAATTTGATTATGGTGAAAAAATTCAAATATATTATTTCATTTTATACTACAACAATGCTTTCCTTTATTCTATATGAATCAAATGACCTTTATGTTCTACATAATAATAAATGTACCACCAGGATTCTATTCTTCTTGCACTGACTTGCTAATATGATCTAGAATGTACCTTCACAGATGAGTCTCACAGATGAGACTCCTCTCTCCAGTCACTATCAATGAAGAAACTCAGAACATTTGCATTGTTAGAAGGCTTTGATGGTGTGGAAAAGCTGGAAATGCTGTGAGTCAGTAAACATCTCAGACCTACAGCTAGGCCCTCTTCATGCAGTTGTCTTCTTATTTCTGTTCAGTTGCTAGGAGATAAAAAATTTCATTCTAATATTTCATATTATTTCCATTCTGCCAATTTGTATCACAGATTTTACAAAATTGGCTGTAAAAATAATATTACCATTTTAAAAGGAGATTGATATTTACCTAAATGACAAATGTCACAATAATGGCAGTAATAACATATGTTGATATGAGACACAATACAGACATTTCCAGCCTCACTGACTAGACTCTTTATTATATTCCACAACACTTGTCAAATAAGGAACCAATTTCAGAGAATATCTATATGAATCAATTACAGTGATGGTGTTCTGTATGTGATGTGGTATAGAGCACCATTAGCATTAGACCCTAATCTATGACTATTTTCTTTGTCTATTTTATGTGCAACTAAGTGTTTCTGGTTACTCATATGATCACCCAAATATACGAAAACTTAACTTTCAGTTTAAATGAGCTAAAGGTTATGGTAACAGGACTTACTAGTTAGACTTATTGCAAAAAAATGAATTTCTGGAGTAGCAACAGTCATTTCAACTTTATTATTATTTTATTTATAAAGATTAAGGTGTTAACAAGCAATCATGTGTATTTGTGTATATCACATGTTCCTTAACAAAGAGAATACATTATGAGAAATGCACAGTGAGGTGATTTCATTATGTATATATTATAGAATGTACTTATACAGTTTGGGATGGTTTGCATGGAGGTTAGATGATATATTTTTTAGAATATTTATTTATTTGCTTTAGTTGTACACAATGCGTTTATTTGTACGTGGTGCTGAGGATTGAACCCGGGCCACGCACATGCTAGGTGAGCGCTCTACCGCTGAGCCACAACCCCAGCCCGATGGTAGTAGTTTTATGATTGACGGCACCAGGTATGCGGGGGCAGCTCTGGTGACAAAAGACAAAGTGATCTGGGCCCAGGCACTGGGACATGGGACCTCAGCCCAAAAAGCTGAACTGATTGTCTTAACTCAGGCCTTATAGTTTGGAAGAAATAAAATTGTCAACATCTACACAGATAGCCGGTACGCTTTCGCTGCCGCCCACGTGCATGGAGCAATTTATAAAGAAAGAGGACTGTTAACTTCAGGAGGAAAAACTATGAAAAATATCCCTGAGATACTGGCTCTTCTTGAAGCCATTTGGCTGCCAGCAAGAGTTGTGATCATTCATTGTAAGGCCCACCAAAAAGGAAACACTCTAGAAGCTCAAGGTAATAATTTTACGGACCAGACAGTGAAGGAAGCGGCCCTAAGACCAGTGAGGCCATTAACAATACTTCTCATGGTTCCTGAATGAATGCCACCAGGAGTACCTTCTTATTCAGAACTGGACCATCAGAAGATTGAGCAACTCGGAGCACACAGAGATTCAGAAGGCTGGGCCTCTCTCCCCGATGGTAGACTTTACTTACCTGAACAAATTGTCCGTGCCCTAATCCATCACTTGCATCAGGGTACCCATCTAGGAGAAACTAAACTGGCTGAATCACTTTGGAAGAAGTACTGCTTTTTGGGAATGCATCGATCCATACAGTCTGTGGTTTCCCAGTGCCCTGTCTGTGTTCAGGAAAATGCTGAAATGTCTATGGGTTCGACCAATGAACCTAGACTTTGTGGGGGGGGGGGGAATGCCAGAACTCTGGGAAGTAGACTTCACTGAAGTAAAACCCGGCAAGTATGGACATAAGTATCTCCTAGTCTTTGTGGACACATATTCTGTTTGGGTCGAGGCATTTCCTACCAAAAATGAGACAGCTGAAGTCACAGTTCAGATATTAGTTTGTGAAATTATTCCCCGATTTGGCCTCCCACTTTCTGTTGGGCCCGACAATGGCACTGCCTTCATGGCAAAAGGCACTAAATTTATGTCCAAAGCACTGGGAATTAACTGGAAATTACATCGTGCTTATAGACCTCAAAGTTCAGGTCAAGTAGAAAGGATGAAGAAAACTTTAAAGGAAACTTTAACTAAGTTGGTTCTTGAGACTGGCAAAAACTGAATAGACCTCCTCCCCTTCACACTCCTTACCAGAAGGGGATCACTCCTTTTGAAATTATGTTTGGGAAGCCCCCTCCTAGGCTGCCCCAGCCCTGCATGCATGAGGGCGGCGGGTACTGGGTGGCAGTTGGTAAAAATACCAGTCAGGGGATAGCATGCCCCTCAGGTTGGGTGTTCAACAGGATAAATTGTTGGTGTAGGCTGACCTACCCCACTCTGGGAAATGGCGGGGCCAGTCATTGCTGGCAGTCAGTATCGTAGATTCCACCTACAGGTTTCTCAACCAAACAGGGGGATGGCAGATTATAGAGGAAAATAAAGGTTTGTCCTCCCTGATAAGACCAGTGGGGAATGTGATAAGCAGAGACGACTTAAACCGTCTCCACCTGAGGGTGCATTAACCCACCCTTAAACTGTCTCCACCTGAGGGCATATTAACCCTGTGCTTTATAAACCCTGCCCTTGCTACAAGCGGGCGCCATCTTCTACCACCCTGCCTCCTGAGGGTCAGGTCAGAGTTGGTGGCCCTGGCTGGAATAAAGGCTTCTTTGGCTGTTACATGAGTAGCTTGTGAGACTTTTTTTTTTCCTGCAAATTGGGTACAAAAGGGGGAACCCCAGGCATCCCTAGGCCAGGTGTCTCCCTCAGGCTGCTCTGAGAAGGAAGCCCCAGACTCCCTAGAGATGTGACCCATGAGGGTCCCCAGGCCAGTCATCTCCCCCAGGCTGCTCTGTGGAGATGGGGACCCCAAGTGTCTCTAGAAATGTGACCCATGAGGGTCCCCACGCCTGACATCTCCCCCAGGCTGCTCTGAGGAGAAGGAACTCTGCCCCTTCCTGTAGGGTGACCCACCATGTCCCAGAGCCTTGGCTCTCCCCTTGGTCCTGAGGAGGCAGCTCATTCCTCACCCTGAAGGAGGTGGGACAGACACCAAAAATGGTGCCATGAGGCCCCACCCCCTCTGGCCATGCCCAGTGCAGGGCACTGCAGGGGAGGGGGGCAGTGCTCTTTGTTAGATGGACTCGGGTGGACAGGCCACACACCCCAGATGCCTTAACTTGGCCACGCCCCAGGTGCCTTAGGTTCTCAAGTGAACCTAAGTTAAAACCCGAGTTTTAACTTCCTGGGAAATGCTCATCTCTCCTGAGAATCCACCTCTGGGCAGGCTCCAAGTCACCCACCCTTTCTGATCCCAGGAATACTCGCCTCTGCCGGGAATTCACCCCGGGGCAGGCTCACCCTGTCTGAGCCAATCATGAGCATACAAGTTCCACTTCTGCCCCACTGCATCCTATATATTCAAAGGCAGCTCAGACCACCAATCCATTGAGACACCCCTACCGGGAGTCCCTACTTAAGCTCCCGCCCTTCCAGAACTCTCCTCTTCCTTCCTCCCTTCCCTGATTGCTGCCCTGCCCTTCCCTTTTTCCCCTTCTTGCTTCCCTTCATCTTGATGGCTTCCCCTTCCCATCCTTCTTCCCTTCCCCTTGCTTCCCTTCCCTCCAGGTGCACCTTTGGTCCTGATCCGCCGCCAAGCCTGGTTAATAAACACGGCAGTCTCCAGCCTGGTTTTTTGCCCTTCACCCTCCCCTCCCAGGTGAATCTCGGCCCTTCCTCCACCCTCAGCTGTTCCTGGTTAAAATCTGTTCCCACTGCTGTAACTAGGTCTTGCTGTGTTATCTGTGGCAATCTCAGGAGAGAAGAAAAGGGAGTCCTGCCGACCACCTCCCTGAGACTCCAGCCCTGCACTCCACCAGGTCAAGCGCTGCTGCAGCCAGGCAGAGGCAGAACACTTCACTCCTGAGCCCAAGGGCAGAAGGCCAGAAAGAGGGCACTGCAAAGGCCTCTGGGAAGTGTAGTCTTTGAGACAGAGTTACTTAGCCAGGGACTGGTCCCATTTAGGAGCGTGGGTTTTAAGAAAAGAAGTCACTGTTAAGGTGAGGAGTACCGCAACTCAGAAGTAAAACTGAAAGGCGAATGACCAAACCGAGAGACGGAGATACTGCCAAGAGATTTATTGGAAGCAGCAAGGTGGCTGCCGGAGGAAGGAGGGAGCAGGAGCCATGGCAGGGAGCAGGGAGGGACAACAGAGAGCAAGGAGTAGGGACAGGGTGCAGGGGCCTCAGCCGAGAGAGAGTGTACGTGCAGGCTCCAGCTTATATCTACTGTTTGGGGTATCTATCATGTGCTAATTGGGCTGTGAGGGTCTGGAGATTGTGAGACCATAGGCGCAAATGGTTTGGGCATGTAGGGTTAGGCACGTAGGCTTAGGCAGCGCATGCAGCTCCCACTGGCCTGAGGGGAAGCTTTGACTGGCCTGAGGGGAGCATCAGTGGAAGAAGGCGGGGCAGTGGGTATAGCACCATTCCTGGGTGGGGGCCTCTCTTGGGGAAATGGGAACTGAGACTTAAGCTGTTTTGAGAAATGGAAACCTACTGATATTTCTAACAAAAACACCCAGAGGCCTCTGGGAGTTGCAGGATGCACCCCACCACCACTTAGGGAATTCTAGATAATTCACCAAGGAGGCCTCTGGGAACCCCAGGTTGCACATTCATTCAGCACTCCCAGGGATTTTGGACAATGTAGTCTGATGTTAGGCCCATACAGCCCTCACCCCAGCAGCCTATGGGGACTGTAAGCAGCATGCTACAGGATTCTGGGAAGTGGAGACCAGCACTCTGCAACACAGCCCCGACTGCAGAGGCCTCTGTGAGATGTAGGCCCCACAGGTTTCTGGGCAGTGAGGTCCCATGTTCTGTCATGCATCCTTCACCCTAAAGGCCTATGGAGGCTGCAATCCACAGGATAGCCCTGGTATACACACAATTCTTGGCAATGTAGTCCAGCATTTCACAATGTCTCTAATAGTGGTAGATTTCATGTTCACCCCCACACACCCCAGAAATTCTGGGTATTGTAGTCAGTTCTATTCAGGTAGCCCTCACCTCAGAGGCCTCTGGGAGCTGCAGGCCACTGATGATTCTGGGTAGTGCAGCCCAACCTACCTAAGTAGGAACTCTAAACCACAAGCCCACAGGACACCCCTGAGGATTCTGTGTAGTGTGGTTCAAAGCTCTGCTGATGTGAACCTCAAAGGGAAGGTGTCTGGGAGCTGCAAGCCTCCCAGGGCTTCTGGGTAGTGTAGTCTGGCCTTCTGTCAGCACAGCTCTCACCATGAAGGCCTCTGCACCTTGGCACCTCCCTCTACCAGGATTCCGGGTAGTGTAGTTCAGTTCTCTGCCCTACAGCCCAAACTCTCACACACGTCCCACATGGGCAAGGGAAAGTGTTCTCCTTCGGCGTGATGGGCTGGATGATAAATAAAAGCTAAGAAAATAGTACTAGAAAATAACAACAGGACATAGAAATATGTTTTCAGAGTGAAGGCAGTGATGGGCCAAGCTGACCAGAGGGATGCAGCTTCTGACAAAAGCTGCTTTTGCAAGCTGTTTCTTGCAAAAGCACTGCTCCTTTCTTTGTGTTGGAATAGATCAAAAGGATTCAATAGAAACTTCTTTGAAAAACAGGATAGAGGTGGGGGCAGGTGGGCTGCTCAGTTCTTAACAGGTCCTGACTGTCTCTGGTGTTGAGCATGACCTTTGGCAGAGATGGGTAGAAATTCACATGCACTGGGCCATCTCAAAGCCAACAGGGGTGCCGCTGGGAGTTCCCGGATACCAGATTTTTCTTTTCTTTTCTTTTCTTTTTTGGTGCCAGGGATTGAACTCAGGGGCACTCGACCACGGGGCCACATCCCCAGCCCCTTTTTTTTGTATTTTATTAGAGACAGGATCTCACTGAGTTGCTAAGTGCCTCACCATTGCTGAGGCTGGCTTTGAACTCGTGGTCCTCCTACCTCAGCCTCCCAAGTGCTGGGATTACAGGCGTGCGCCACCGCGCCTGGCTAGATACCAGATTTTTCTACTCAATGGCTTCCGTTCTGATCTGGTCCATGCACATTTCAGGGGTGGCTTTCTGCACCAAACCACAGAGGATCCTGGGAACTGCAGGCAGGCCCTGTAGATTGTGGGAAGTGTAGTCCTGTAGTCCAGTATTGTGCCTGCATATCCCTTTCAGGTGGACCACAGAGCTGCAGACCACATTCGCACCCTGGAATTATGAGAATTGTAGGCAGTGAAGTCAAATGCTCTACCTGCAGGCCTCATCACAGAAATCTCTGGGAGTAACAAGCTGCATATCACCCAGGCCTCCCCAGGGGTTCTGGGCAGTGTTGTCTGGCCTTCTGCCCTTGTAGCCCTCAGTGCAAAGGCCTCTGGGAACTGCAGGCCCCAAAGATTGTGGGTGGTGCATTTCATTCTGCCCACACAGGCTTCATTAGAGTGGCCTCTGGGAACTGCTGGCTGCGTTGGATCCTGGATAGTGCATTACCTCCCACCCGTGTAGCCCTCACTGCAGGGGATTCTGGCAGCTGCATGCTGTATGCTTGCCCAAGCACCTCTGAGGATTCTGGGAAGAGTAGTCTATCATTCTGCTGCTCCATCCTCACCATGAAGTCCTCTGGAGCCTCAGGTCACGTGATTTCCCTGGCACCCTGAGTATTCTGGGTAATGTAGTTTTTCTGCCCATGCAGCCATTGCTGCAGAGGCTCCTGGGAGCTGTGGGCCCCTGAGAATTCTGGGTAGCATTCTTCCCACACAATCCTCACTTTGTGGTCCATAGGCACTGCAGGCTGCATGTTTGCCCTGGTCCCCCAAGGATTCTGGGCAGTACAGCCTGGTGTCTGACGATACAGCCATCACTACAGCGGCCCCTGGGATTTGCCAGATGACTCTCCCCACTGTGAACAGACTCACCCAGAAAATCCCAGCATCATCTGGGTTCCTCAATAAAAATATTAGTCACATAATGGAAAGAACTCCTTAATATAGCCATAATATTATCAATTGAAAATAATCAAGAATAATTCCTTAATATTGAATGCCAAATCAATGGATTTCTCAAATTTCAAATAAATTTCACAGATGTAAACAAATTGGGTTCATACTAGCTGTATTCATTGCATTTAATGTTTCTTAAGTCCTCCTCCTTGGGCTTGTTGACTATTTATTAATACAAGCAGGTAATTCAGATTGTGGAATTTCCTAGTCTGCCTGGTGTGGTCTGGCTTTTCCTACTGTCTGGGTTAGGGTTAGGGCTGGGGGTTGCCCATGCTGATAGATGGGCTACCCTCCTCCCCCCACCCCCCAGAGTTTTCCACATCCTGAGCAAAGCAACTTTGTTTCATTCTCCGGGCAGGATGTTTCTTCCCCGGGCAAGAGCCAATAGGCTTAAAGGTCGCCCTGTTCTATGGGCAAAGAGTCAATGGCGTTGGGGTTGCTCTGGTGCACCTCCCACCAGAAATCCTATATAGGGCCCTGTTCAAGAGACTCAGAACATACACAGAGACACACACATCAGCTCGTCGATGCTGAGAGGAGGAAGTCACTCAGACACATCAGCTCGACCCTGCGGAGAGGAGGAAGCCACTGCAACAGCTCCAGACCCACAGCCTTCAGCCCGACAGTGGCTCCCAGCCGACAGCTCCAGCCTCCAGCCAGACAGCAGCTGCTTTAGCTGATAGCTCCAGAGATCCCAGCAGGTGTGACCAAGCACCCACCTTCTGTCCAGAGCTTGCACACTCCCTTCTCCCTGACTCCCCTCTCCCACCAGAGCTTGCACACTCCCTTCTCCCTGACTCCCCTCTCCCAGCACCTCTTTGACCTTTGACCAGAGCACCTCTTCTCCAGTTTTGCTACCAGCCACAAAGGCTGTTGAATAAATCTCTTGGCTGCATGGCTGTCCCCAGTGTGATTTTTGCCCTTCACATGCCAGGCACCACTCTACACTGAGCTATAACCCTGCCCACCCCAATACCCTTCTTTTTCTTTTTTTCAGTTGTCAATGGACTTTTTTTTTTTTTTTTTTTTTTTTTTTTTTTTTTTTTTGGTACTGGGGATTGAATTCAGGGGCACTCAACCACTGGGCCACATCTCCAGCCCTTTTTAATATTTTATTAGAGACGGGGTCTCACTGAGTTGCTAAGTGCCTCACCATTGCTGAGGCTGGCTTTGAAATCGTGATCCTCCTACCTCAGCCTCCCAAGTGCTGGGATTACAGGCATGCACCACTGCACCCGGCTGGACCTTTACTTTATTTGTATGTGGTACTGAGAATCAAACCCTATGCCTCACACATGCTAGGCAAGTGCTCTGCCACTGGGCTACAACCCCAGCCCTCCAACACCCTTCTTTTAACAGATGTACACTCTTCCTCTTTTTTGGGACACCACCCATGAAGCTACTTCACCTGTGAAGCTACTTGAGAAGTCTTACTCAGTACTGAGACATGGGGGACCTAGGTCTCCCCTTGGGAAGGATCCCAGCATTACTGTGTGTAGACTGCCCAAGGCGTGAGATCTCTGCCCTCACTAGTGGGAGAGCTCTGGTAGCTCTGGAGTTCAGCATAATCCATTGGGAACTAGACAGCCCACCCCCTACTTTATTTGGCAAAGAACGTTCCATGGAAAACCTTTGATATTTCCTCCATATAAATAAAGCAACTGAGGGCTCTGTTTCCAGTGTGGAAGTTCAATTCCTAAGATTGGAAAGCTGTCCTGGCCCCACTTTCTAAAATTACATCTTGTGTCCTGTGATTTCTTGGCCATTTTCTCTTTCTTAGCTTTCATTTCACAGCCAGCCCGCTTCATGCAGAGGAACCCCAAATTCCACCGCCCGCACTGGACGTGGGTGAGACTCTTTCAATTTCTGCTTCATGTATGTTGAAGCCACAGCTGTCGTTGCAGGACTGGTGTTTTTTTTTTGTTTGTTTGTTTTTTTTTTTTTTTTTTTTTTTTTTGTGGTACCAGGGATTGAACTCAGAGGCACTCGTCCACTGGGTCACATCCCCAGCCCTTTTTTTGTATTTTATTTAGAGACAGGGTCTCACTGAATTGCTAAGTGCCTCGCCATTGCTGAGGCTGGCTTTGAACTCGCGATCCTCCTGCCTCAGCCTCCCAAAGTGCTGGGATTACAGGCGTGCGCCACCGCGCCCGGCTTAGGACTGGTGTTTAACACTGAACTGGCTCTTCATTAAATAGACTTTATTGCTATTTCCTTCCCTAAGCTCTACTTCTCTGAAGTTAAAAATATAAACCAACTTCTGGTTAATGTTTAAATTTTTTTTTTACTTTTAAATTTCTTTATATGTAACATGTGCCTTTGTAAGCACATAGCTATTCTATAATTGACTGACTTTGTTAGTTTCTTACACTGAGGGCATATTGACCACTTGCACCCATAAGTAATGACAGACTCTGTCCTACCCACTCAACCTGAGAAACATCCTGCCCGGATGCTGTCCTACCCACTCAACCTGAAGCCACATGGGGGTGACCCTAGCCATCACCATCTACTATATTCCCAGAGAAGTCACACCCAACATAAGCAAGCCAGGCAGGTGTCCAAGGTAGGAAAGCTGCTGGAAGGAGTTTGCTAATGACAGTAACTAAACCTTCAGAGGTCACCTCTTTGGTCTTGGGGGAATTTTATCTCGTAGTCATGGTAGGTGGTTGGGTCAACTGTGGAGGCACACGTGAGTTGTGGCGGCACCATTTGGACAGTAGAGAACCTAGATCCACAGGCAGTGAGATGAACGTGTGATCAAGTAACTCAACGTGGCTGTGGGAGGCCAGGCAAGGAGTCAGAATCCCAACTTCCAAACCCAGGTGTGGTAGGCAGAACAGCTCCCCAAAGATTTCCAGGTACTAATCCCTAGAGCCTGGGAACACAACAGCTGACATACTCATCCTGATGTAGGAGGGTGCTTCCAGGCCACCTGGGCAGGACCACAGTGCCCTTCAGAGCAAGGGGAGGCAGCAGCTGGAGAAGGGCTAATGACTGAGCAGAGGCAGGCCTCTGTGCTGCTGGCTTTGCAGGGGTGGGAAGGAAACTGAGCCAAGGAGAGCAGGGGCTCCAGCAGCTGAGGGCACAGGAGTGGTTCTCCTCGAGCCTCCAGGAGGGAAAGCCATGCCACCACACCACAGGGAACTGCCAGGGTCAGCACCTGTGGGCCTGAGCCACCTCCTAGGTACTGGGACAGCAACAGGCAACTAATGTACTGTGTGATCACAATTACACCTCAACAGTCATTGACAGATTAGGAAGGGTACAAGTTCAGGTTTTTTAGGTCTGGGGCTAAAATTCAACTAAAAAAAGGAACCTGTCTTATGATGCCTGCAGGTCTTATTTGATAAACATCTTTCCAGTCTTCATATAAAACAAAGTCACAGAATCTACACCAATATTAAAAACAAGAGCAGTATCTGCTATAGCCAGGCTCAGGTAAAGCAGAATTAATAACCAAACCAGTCACCAAATACACAACAGGCTGAGTTCATTAACAGTACTAATTACCAGGATGAGAATGGAAAGGCCCTGCATGAGTCACACTGATGAAGACGCTGCCACACCCAAGTCCAGTTCTGTAAGTTGTTAAGATCTGAAGAAATGGCAGGAGGTGAAGAGCTAGAGCCAAGAACAGCGGCTTCACCAGACAGGGCTCAGGCTCTGAGGGCAGGCAGCCAAGTGAACCCAGTGTCACAGTGCTGCCCTCCAACACCACACACTTCACAAGGCTGCACAGGGCAGGCGAGACAGGCAAGCGGAGGATCACACAGCCTGTCATGTGCCCAAGTGCACAGAAAAGGCTTCCCCCACGGAGCTCCCAGTGCACAGTGTTCCTAACGTGCTGGTCACACGACCCACAGAACACACAGGCTTAGAAAGTGCTGCTCAATGCCATGCTGAAAACAAGTGAAGGTTGGGGGGAAGGGACCTGGATATCGTGAGTGAAATTAGACCAAAGAAGACAGAAGACATTGCTGTCATGAAGTTTGCTTGATACACATTTGACAAAATATCTTAGAATAAAATAATCCTGAACAGGTACATGATGTTTACAGTAACATAACTGTGAAAAACAAAACTGATATGTTTCTTTGACAGAATTTCTGTTTTCAAAACCTCTCATTGTGAATCTGGAAGACTTTCAACTCCTATCCACTACTCCGGTCTTAAACCCAACAGGGGGAGTGAGGCCCAGCAGTACGAGGCACAGAACACTAACACATCTGGCAGTTCAAGATCAGCTCTGGGCTGGGGTGCAGCTCAGTGGCAGAGAGAGCACTGGCCTAGCGTGTGTGGGGTCCTGGGTTTCATCACCAGCACCCCAGGAAAAAAGAGGGGGAAAAAGCCCATCTGAGATCATCCATTAATCCATTAGTTTGGGCTGACAGGAAAGTGAGGGTAGGACAGCAGATGGCAGACTCAGATGGAATGACTGAGGATGAGAAGAGCCCCCCGCAGGCCTTCCTCGCAGCCCCTGCAGAAGGCTGCAGACTACTTCAAAGACTTCCTCAACTTTCCCAGAAAATCAGCAACCCTGAGACTCAGCTTTCCATGACATAAAAGTTTATGAGCATCTAAAAACTGTTCAAGATTTATAAAATAATCTTACATGATCAAATAGAAAATAACTCTATGATTTTAAAATATATTCAGGCAAATAAAATATTTCTCAAATTTACATTCCATGCCTATTCTTAAACATTCCACCTGATAACTTTTAGTGTGGTGCCGGGGACTGAACCCAGGGCCTGGCACATGCTAGGCAAGAGCTCTACCCCTGAGCAGCACCCCAGCCCTGCGCCTAATAACCGCTACTGCCTGAAACTGGGTTTCACACACACGCAGACATACCTTAACAGGGGTTCAGAACTTGCTCATTTACTACATGGAATGCCTACCTCTCTTTATTACTATTTAAATATACTTAAAAGAAATGAGATATTTTATCCATCTGAAATATACAGTAGAAATTTATTGACTTACAAGACAGCCACATAACAGAGGAGGAAAAAGACCAAGTACTTACCCTTTCAACACTAGTGAGAGGATCACACACAGTACACGCTGCACGTCACATCTACTGGCCCAACCAGCCCACATAACAAGCTGCAGTCTCCACCTCAGCACTGCACAGCAAGTGTTCACACTGTGCTCAAAAATCAAATCTGCAGTTCTTCCAAGGGGGACTCATGAGCTTCCATCAGTTTTTGATTTGCCTCTTCATTGTGCCAGCTTTGACAATGAGTTAGTTGTTTCTTAAAGCCTCTTGGGAAATTTGATTCAAAATTACAACCTGGACATTTAAGTAAACTTTGCCCAGGAGCTGCTACGTGATTCTTAGGGAGAGATGCTTCTTTTTTCCCCCTGCCCCTTGGTTAATATTTATTTATTTATTTATTTATTTTTAAAATTTTTTATTTAATTTAATTTGTTATACAAGCTTTTAGAGGGCAATTCCTTTCATATTACATATAAAGAGCACAGTTTTCCAAGTCATTGATTTTACACAAAGTATTTTCAAACCATTTGAGTTTTTATACATGCACTTAGTGTCCAACTCATTCTGCCATTGTTTCTATCCCCTTGTGCAGGAGCCCTGTTTGGGGAGATAGCTAAGATTGCGGTTGACTACGGGCCATAGACATTTTTGGGCATTGTCGCCTTCCGTAGTCTCACGGGACTTGGCCCAGGATCTCGAGAGATTTGAGCAGTGACTCAGCAGATCGACATTTTTGGGCATTGTTGCCTTCCATAGTCTCACAGGACTTGGCCCAGGATCTCGAGAGATTTGAGCAGTGACTCGGCAGATCAAGCGAGCACCATTCCTGCTCGGGCGCATGGGATGAGACCAGAGAGAGAAAGGACAGGGTTATCGCTATTGTATAGATATATTGTAGTTTCTTGTAAGAGTAGGTGCCTTGGTTTCTTGTGAGAGTGTGTATGTAGTGTTAGAAATTACAAGAGACAGAGACAGAAAGATTAAAGAATTTTTTCATCTCCATCGTGTCTCCGGACTCCTTCCCACGGCGCTGCCGTTCCAGGCTGCAATCCCTTTCCGGCGGCGAACACCCTTGCCCCTTTCCCTCCCCTCCCCCCATTTTTTCTATTTAACATTCCTTCATTCCTCTCATCCCCTCTCCCTTGCCACTATAATTCAGTATTATCATAGCAAAGGAATCAATCGATCTTTGCTTTTCTGGGATTGGCTGGCTTCACTTAGCATTATTTTCTCCAACTCCATCCATTTGCTTGCAAATGCCATGTTTTTTTTTTTTTTTTTTTTTTTTTTTTTTTTTTTTTTTTTTTTTTTTTTTTTTTTTACAGGGATTGAACTTAGGGGCACTCAACCACTGGGCCACATCCCCAGCCCTTTTTTATATTTTATTAGAGACAGGGTCTCACTGAGTTGCTAAGTGCCTCGCCATTGCTGAGGCTGGCTTTGAACTCATGATCCTCCTGCCTCAGCCTCCCCCAGTGCTGAGATTACAGGCATGTGCCACCACACCGAGATCAAACATGTGTTTCTTACAACCTGTAATCTCTCCAGCTCTGTGGCTTGCTTTCCCCAGACCCATAGCCCTAGGCTAAATATGGAGAAGGAAAAGAGAGAGAGAGAGAGAGAGAGAGAGAGAGAGAGACCCCAGTGGAGAACAATCTGAAAATACCTGACAGGTCCTCCTCAACATTGCCAAGGTCATCAGAACAAGGAAGGTCAGAGAAACTGTCCAAAGACCCTATGGAGATAATGACTGAATGCTGCATGGGATCCTGGATGGGATCCCAGAACAGGAAAAGGTAAAACTAAGAGAATCCAAACAAAATGTGGGCTTTAATTTAAAAGAGCATATTAGTCTTGATTCACTGTGACAAATGATGTAAGATGTTAACATATCAGATAAAATACACATTCAGGCTGACTTGAATGGAATTGAGAGCTTTTCACCCTGAATTCCCCTAAGTCTCTTATAGGAGAAAAATAATCCCTCTTCCTCTCTGTTAAAATTTGTCTTCTCTTCTTAAGAGTCAGTGAGAAAAGCCCCCAGGCAGGGTGCATAGTTTTCGTGGTGTGACACCTCCCCTTACTACCTCCTAGGCCATGGCAAGTCTCTAATCGCAGCACAGATAGGCAGGCCAGGGGCTGCTCTTGGTGGGCACAGGTACACACAGGTGAGTGTGAGACACTGCTAACTTTTCACCATATTTTCTAAAATTTTAATCAAAATTATTGAATAATTTACATCTATCCACAGCTTTAAGTTTTTTTGTGTCCTTTGAATTGGTTATACCAATTGTAAGACCCTATTAGTGACATAACTTTATATGTGAAGAGTTATTTATGGATAAGAATGTTCTTCCCAGCATTATTTTACATTCTAAAACCTAGAAAACAAAGCATCTATCAATAGCATGGATGGCTCAGATTAGATACCTTGTAGCAGGCCACCCACAGAATGCTAAGCACTTGTCACAGGTCCTTTTATAACATAATACTATGTAGCTGTTTGAAAAATAAAGAACAAATAGATACACAGATGATACAGATCCAAAATATATTGAACAACAAATGCAGGATGTTGAACAATATTGATTTCTGGTTCTAGTTTGAGAACTTAAATGTATATTAATCTGTATATGTTCCTACACAGGTGTGTGTGTAAATGCACCAGCAAAAAGAAAAAGAGAAAAGAAAATTAATCAAAAATAAAATTGAAAATACCCCAGAAGTTGGGGGATATTGGAAGGATACACCCAATATCAAACAAAAATCTCGAGCTCAACAAACAGTATCAGCACTGGTCTCTCCAACCAGAGTACGGTCCACAAGGTCCTGGTCCCCAGGACTCCAGGGCTATCCAGGCCCGGCAGGCCCTCTCACGGGGACTATCCCTGTCTTCAGGTCAGAGGAACTGCTGTTAACTTTGCGGGACATGAGCTCACAGACCACTTCCTGACTTACTTTCTGGGTCTGAGGTCTAGCACCAAGACAATTGCAAATTCCTCCCACCAGTCGGACCACAGTTTCAAGCGCGGGGCTGAGAATCCCTTCCAGGACTAGATCCCAGCCTCCTGGGGAGGAGCTGCACACCGGGCCCCAGATCCCAGGGCACCACACGTGGCATGCTATAGAAACAGTCCTGCGGCATTTTCTTTTACTCTCCTCATCACGGTTTGCTGCTCCCAATCCCTGGGGCCCCTAGTACCGCTATTAGCCTATGGGACCCTGTCACGGGGCCCTGAGAAAAACCCACGCCACAGCAATCCTGAAGTTTAAAAACCCTCTGGACGAGATGAGCCCCTCTGTCACAGACCATAGTCAGCACCCCAGCCTGCAGAGCCACATGAGTAGACACAGGGAAATGCGCCTGCGCCCGACGAGGCTTTTAGCTCGACCCCTAGAGGGACCAAGGTCGGGTCCTTGCCCAGAACTGGGCTAGCCGGCCGCCTGGGCCCAGAGTAGCAGCTCCCTGCTGCTGCACACAGGGCCAGACCTAGGGAAGGGCTTCCTTCATTCCCGGGAAGAGTGGGACCTGCCCAGCTGCGACCAGAACAAGAGGTAGGCACCCGCCTGCTGGAAGGAGAGACCCAGCCGCCAGTGTCCCTGGCCGCCAGGGCCCAGAGTAGCATCTCCCGGCTGCTGCACGCAGGGCCAGACCTGGCGAAGTGCTTCCTCCACTCCCTGGGGGAGTGCGACCTGCCCAGCTGCAACCAGAGCAAGAGGTAGGCACCTGCCCGCTGGAAGGAGAGAACCCGCCGCCAGTTTGCCTGGCCTCCAAGGCCCATAGTAGCATCTCCCTACTGCTGTAAGCAGGGCCCAGCCTGAGGATAAGTCCCTTCCACTATTCCACTGTGCCACTCTGCAACGGACCAAAGGTGCAGCCTTGACTCCACTAACAGGGTTGCTGACTGTACATGATCTGGGTCAGGTGGCTTAAATTGGAAGGGAAAAAAGAAGGGCTTACAAGGGTCCATTTTGTTTGAGACTTGTTCTTGGGTTCAACGTTTTTGTTTTTATTTGCTTGTTTGTTTGTTTTGTTGTTTCTTGGGAGTTTTTTGTTTGTTTTTGTTTTGATTGACAGTGTGTATGTGTGCTTCTGCTCCTCTTTTCTTTCTTTTCTTCCTTCTCAGTTTTATATTTTTTCTTCTTCCTTCATCTTCCCTATTTACACCCTGCCATTGCATCCTCAACAGAGGCAAAAACAAGTTATACACACAAATTGAGATTTCTAGAATGTGTACAATTGAAATATATAGCAAAGTGGTGTTATATATGGTTTATTCTCTATTTTCTAGACTTATTCTCTCTCTCCTCTCTCTTACACTAATTACTACTCCTTGGTTATTTTTTTTTCTCTTCTTTTTTTTTTTTCTTTTCCATCTTTCTTTATTTCTCCTCTCAACTGCTGCATAAGTTAGGTTTATATGTAAATCGGTCTTTCCATCTATTCATTCACTCCATTCTCTTTCCTCTCTCGTCGGCTGATACTAAACCACTTCCATAGAACTCTCTTTTCATACTTTCTAAGAAAGAACAAGTCAATACACTCACTTCCTTCTTCCTAAACATATTACCTCTCTGTCCATTACTTGAAACTTTAAAACCTCATCAGAAGCATACAGAGTAAATTGGAAACAACATCTGGGTTAACTAAATCTGTACATTATGATCAAACTGGGATTCTCTGAATAGAAAGTGTTTGATTTTAAAGTGTAAAGGAAATATAAGGGGATCTGATAGCATTGTACTACAGGAACAACATAAGGTTTTAAGGTAAAATCAAAGTAGACAAGGTCCCACAGTGCAGGTAGAATAGACGCACAAGCAATATGAAGAAACAAGGGAAGAAAGTGACACAAACAAATCAATATACCTCCTCAGTAGATTCCATACCATGCACAGTTGGTGCAATGCCAGAGATGGAATTCAGAAATTACATATTCCAAATGTTAGCGGAACTTAAGAATGAACTCAAAAATGAGATGAGGGAGCAAATACAGGAGGTGAAAGATCATTTTGACAAAGAACTCCATAAACAAATACAGGAAGTAAAAGATTACTTCAATAGGGAGATAGAAGCTCTAAAGAGAAACCAAACAGAAATTCCAGAAATGAAAGAAGCAATAAATCAAAATAAAAGCTCAATCGAAAGTATCACCAACAGAGTAGTTCACTTGGAAGAAAGAACCTCAGACAATGAAGACAAAATATATATCCTAGAGAAAAATCTAGATTACACAGCAAAAATGGTAAGAAACCAAGAACAGAACATTCAAGAATTATGGGATAACATAAAAAGACCAAACATAAGAGTGATTGGGGTAGAGGAGGGGGCAGAGTTTCAAGCCAAAGGAATGAGTAATTTATTTAATGAAATAATTACAGAAAATTTTCCAAACTTGAGGAATGAAGGGGAAAACCAAGTTCAAGAGGCCTACCGAACACCAAACATACAAAATCACAACAGATCCACACCAAGACACATTATAATGAAAATGCCTAATATACTGAGCAAGGAGAGAATATTAAAAGCCACAAGAGAAAGGAAGCAGATTACATATAGGGGGAAACCAATCAGACTTTGTTCAGATTTTTCTACCCAGACCTCAAAAGCAAGAAGATCCTGGAATAGCATATTTCAAGCTCTGAAGGAAAAGGGATGTCAACCAAGAATCTTATATCCAGCAAAATTGAGCTTTAGATTTGAAGATGAAATAAAAACCTTCCACGACAAGCAAAAGTTAAAAGATTTCACATCTCGAAAGCCAGCACTTCTGAACATCCTGGGCAAAATTTTTCATGAAGAAGAAGAGAAAGATGATAACGAAAATCAACAAAGGGAGATATTAAACTAAAGGAAATACCAACCAGAAGAGAAACCAAATCAAGCTAAAGATCATCATACAAATAAAAATGGATGGGAATAAAAATCACATCTCAATAATAACCCTGAATGTTAACGGCCTAAACTCGCCATTCAAAAGACACAGATTATCTGAATGGATTAAAAGAAATGACCCAACAATCTGCTGTCTCCAAGAAACACACCTCATAGAAAAAGACATCAATAGACTGAAGGTAAAAGGCTGGGAAAAGTCTTATCACTCACATGGCCTGCGGAAGCAAGCAGGGGTTTCCATTCTCATTTCAAATAAGGTAGACTTCAAGCCAAAGTTAATCAAAAGGGACAAAGATGGATATTTCTTACTATTTAAGGGAACCATTCATCATGAGGATATAACAATCATAAATCTATATGCCCCAAATAATAGAGCACCTACATTCATCAAACAAACACTTCTCAAGTTAAAGAGTAAAATTGACCACAACACAGTTATTCTAGGGGATTTCAACACACCTCTCTCACCAATGGATAGATCATCCAAACAAAAACTAAACAAAGAAACCTTAGGCCTCCTTAAAACAATTAATAACTTAGATCTAATGGACATATATAGAATATTTCATCCCTCAGTAAATGAATACACTTTTTTCTCAGCAGCACATGGCTCCTTCTCCAAAATAGATCATATATTATGTCACAAGGCAAATCTCAGCAAATATAAAAAAATAGAAATACTACCCTGCATGCTATCAGACCATAAAGGGATGAAATTGGAAATCAACGACAAAACAAGGAATAAGAAAAACTACTCCAACAACTGGAAGCTAAGCAACATGCTACTGAATGAACAAGGGGTTGAAGAAGACATCAAAGAGGAGATTAAAAAATTCCTAGAGGTAAATGAGAACACAGATACATCATATAGAAATCTCTGGGACACTATGAAGGCAGTAGTAAGAGGAAAATTCATTGCACTGAGTTCATTCTTTAAAAGGAAAAAAAACCAACAAATAAACGACTTAACATCACACCTCCAAGCACTAGAAAAAGAAGAACAGATCAACACCAAGAGCAGCAGAAGACAGGAAATAATTAAAATCAGAGCAGAAATTAATGAAATTGAGACTAAGGAAACAATTCAAAGAATTGACAAAACTAAAAGTTGGTTCTTTGAAAAAATAAACAAAATTGACAGACCCTTAGCAATGCTAACGAAAAGAAGAAGAGAAAAAACTCAAATCACTAACATTTGTGATGAAAAAGGGAATATCACAACAAACACCTCAGATATACAGAAAATAATTAGAAATTACTTTGAAAACTTGTACTCTAATAAAACAGAAAATACTGAATGCATTGACAGATTTCTAGAGTCATATGATTTGCCTAAACTGGATCTGGAGGCTATACACAATTTAAACAGATCGATTACAAGCAAAGAAATAGAAGATGTCATCAAAAAGCTACCAACAAGGAAAAGTCCAGGACCTGATGGGTTTACAGCAGAGTTCTACAAGACTTTCAAAGAAGAACTAATACCAATGCTCTTCAAACTATTTCAAGAAATAGAAAAAGAGGGAGCTCTTCCAGACTCTTTCTATGAGGCCAATATTACATTAATTCCAAAGCCAGGCAAAGACACATCCAAAAAAGAAAACTTTAGGCCCATATCTTTAATGAACATAGATGCAAAAATCCTCAACAAAATTCTGGCAAATCGGATACAAAAAAACATATCAAAAAGATAGTGCACCATGATCAAGTGGGGTTTATTCCAGGGATGCAAGGCTGGTTCAACATTCGGAAATCAATAAACATAATACATCACATCAATAGACTTAAAGATAAAAATCATATGATTATCTCAATAGATGCAGAAAAAGCATTTGACAAAATACAGCACTGTTAGCCGCCGGAAAGGGATTGCAGCCTGGAACGGCAGCGCCGCGGGAAGGAGTCCGGAGACAGGATGGAGACGAAAAAATTCTTTAATCTTTCTGTCTCTGTCTCTTGTAATTTCTAACACTACATACACACTCTCACAAGAAACCAAGCCACGTACTCTTACAAGAAACTACAATGTATCTATACAATAGCGATAACCCTGTCCTTTCTCTCTCTGGTCTCATCCCATGCGCCCGAGCAGGAATGGTGCTTGCTCGATCTGCTGAGTCACTCCTCAAATCTCTCGAGATCCTGGGCCAAGTCCCGTGAGACTACAGAAGGCGACAATGCCCAAAAATGTCAATCTGCTGAGTCATTGCTCAAATCTCTCGAGATCCTGGGCCAAGTCCCGTGAGACTACGGAAGGCGACAATGCCCAAAAATGTCTATGGCCCATAGTCAACCGCAATCTTAGCTATCTCCCCAAACAGGGCTCCTGCATTTCCCCCTTTTGTTTTAAAAGAGGGGATGCTCTAGGACGTCTATGTGCAACCAACATTCTTACCCGTCATTGGATAATCAAGGCTGTGCCCTTGACTCCTGTCTTAGGTTGATATGTCGGCCACATGAGACTGTCCCGTGCGACTGTGCCTGTCTTAGGTTGTCCCCCTCTGGGGATCTTACCCGTCATTGGCTAACCAGCCATCCAATGGAGCCCTTTAGGATCGACTGTGTAAGATGACTAACAGCCGTCCAATTGGGAGGAGATGCTGCGGCTTTAAGGCGACAAGCCTTTTGGTGGCAAGTCAAATTGCATAGCATATCAAATTCTTTAAACAAATCAGCAGCCCTAAGTTCTATCAAGTAACACAGTGAGTTCTCTAAACAAATACCCGCAAGGTACTGTCCCATGAAGTCCCAAACAATGAAAGATCAAAATGTCCACTTGTTATAACACGTAGATCTAGGAGGCCCCATGCATGCAGAGCAGAGGCCACACTGCTGGTGAGGTTGTTTGACATTTGAGCAGCAGGGATGCTTGCAGCGACCGTGATCCCTGCAGCTGTAGAAGCAGCCGTCTTTTTTATGTCTAGACGATGCCACCGGCAAATCTTCAGGGCCCGCTATCTAGAGACTGAAGCATCAATTATTAAAGGAAAGGCAGTGCTATTCCAGCACTGAGTCAAGAGGCGAGTTGTCAAACTAAAAAATAGAATTATTAGATTGGAAAAATAAGTTGATTTCTGCTCACACACATTGCAGCCTGAGCTCCCACAAACATAAGCTGGCAAAATATCATATTTAGAACAAAACAAAGAAAGACTGAGGGTAATTACTGCATTAAAGATAGATTAAAGAAAAACTAAAAGCACTTTGGAGAAATAATTTGTTAGCTGGAACTCTCGAGTTTCTGCATACACAGCAGTCCTTTACCTGTTGAAATAATTGAAATTAATCATTTCTTAAACAAATGAAGTTAATAACAAATAAGCAACCTCATGTCAAAACACCAAAATATCAGGTTATACAGCACTAGTCATATTTTTTGCTAAAGAGAAGTCCCTGGGACATCTATAAAACAAAATTGAAGGTACCTTCACTTATTAAATTATTTACCCATTTTGAATACTCTTAAACTTAAATGAATTAGAGTTATTTGGATCCATATATATAGATATTCACAAGCGCTTTGTTATTTTTGATGTCACACTGGACAGACGCACATACAAACATATATTTGTGACGTCACATTAACATGAAATTTATACAAATACACAGACATAAACACATATATAAAAAGTAAAAAATATATATATATAATTGTGTGCACACTAAAGAGAGATCTCTTCGTCCCAGCCGGGAGGAATGACACTTAAGTTGTGACATATTTTGAAGGACTCTTTTAAGGGAATCATTCCATATCTTCATCATGGTCCTCTTGATTTTGTACCTTTTTTATTAATCTTGATTCCTCAACAACTTCATCTTGATCCTTTTGATGTGGTACCTGCTTTATTAATCTAGATGGTATCCATATTGGAGAGGATTCATGCTTTGGAAAGACACAAACAGATCCTCTCCCCCAAATTAATACTGGATCCGGACCCTTCCATGTACCTGAAAGAACATCCTTCCAGTAAACCAAAGGTTTATGTTGTTGATGTGGGTTCCAATGTCTGTCTCCAGCAGAATAACCATCAGAGTCTAAAGTTAAAAAATTTAAAGTAAACAGGGCAACTGCCAATCTGTCCTTAGGATTTTTCCAGTTTCCTTCTTTCTGTTTTAACAACATAACTTTTAGTGTGCGGTTTGCTCTTTCAATAATGCCCTGACCCTGAGGATTGTATGGGATGCCTGTTTTATGGGATATGTTGAATTTTACGCAAAACTGTTTGAAAGATGAGGATGTATAAGCGGGACCATTATCTGTTTTAAGCATTTTGGGGATGCCCAATGCAGCAAAAGCTTGTAAACAATGAGATGTGACATCGTTAACTTTTTCTCCGGAATGTAAGGAAGCAAAAATCATGCCTGAGCATGTATCTATGGTTACATGAATAAATTGCAATTTTCCAAAGCTTGGCTCATGAGTAACATCCATCTGCCACAAATGATTGGGCATTAATCCTCTAGGGTTAACACCAAAATGAGGATTGGGCAAATGTGTCATACAAGATTTACAATCTTTTACAATTGTTCTGGCTTGCTCCTTTGTGATTTTAAACCTACGTTGCAAGGTGGTGCTGTTGACGTGAAACTGGGAATGAAATAAAGTAGCTTGTTGTAGTGCTGAAAGTATAAATATTGTTTTTGTAAGTTCATCTGCCTTTTGATTACCTTCATGGAGGGGGCCAGGCAAATTAGTATGTGCTCTAATATGGCCTACGAATAGAGGTTCTTTTCTTGCCCACAAAAGTTTTTGTATCTGATAAAACAATTTAAAGGCTGGAGTATGAGGTGCTATTGGTCCTGCTAACTCTAATTTTGGGACGGCTTGTACAATATAGTGGCTATCTGAAAAAATGTTTATGGGCTGGTCTCTAAAATTTTCCAGAGCTCTTACCACAGCTTCCAATTCCACTAGTTGAGCTGATTTGTGTGCAGTTATGTAAGTCATATTTTCTTTTGTAGTGACTACTGCAGCAGTACCATTTGAGGACCCATCTGTAAATACATTAAATGCCTTAGGAATAGGTTGATTTTTTATTACCTGTGGAAATATAATAGGATGATTAATACAAAAAGATAATATAGGAGACTTAGGAAGGTGATTATCAAAATTTGCAGAGGTAGAGCATCTAGCTATAGCCCAGTCATTATCATTGAAGCATAAATATTCAATCTGTGACGATGAATAGGGAGTAATAATAGTAGCAGGGTGAATGCCAAATATTTTAGTAGAAGTTTTAAGTCCTTGAAGAATAAGTTTAGCCACCATGGAGGTATATGACTCAATTATGCTTTTAGGAGAGACAGGCAAATGTATCCATAATAAAGGCCCTTGTTGCCAAAATACTCCTGTCGGTGTATATTGTGAAGAAATAATAATCAATATCAGCGGTTGAGTTAAATCAAATCTGTCACAATGAGCTCCTTCTATGGCTTTTTCTACTACCTTTAAAGCTTTCCTAGCATCAGGAGTCAATGTTCGCGGTGAGGATGGATCAGGGGCCCCTCGAAGAATATCAAATAAAGGTTTTAATTGGCCAGTAGTGAGGTTTAGTGTAGGGCGAAGCCAATTAATGTCTCCCAGTAGTTTTTGGAAATCATTGAGGGTGGTTAAATGTTCTTTATTTATTAAAATTTTTTGGGGTCTAACAAAAGTATCCATGATTTTAAATCCTAAATATAATATGGGAGATCTGGTTTGAACTTTTTCTTCTGCTATATATAATCCGTATTTTTTAAAATTTTCTACCATGTCACTGAATATATTAAATAAGATTTTTTTTGATTAGGGTGGGCCAGTAAAATATCATCCATGTAATGTAGACACATGAGGTTTGGATATTTATTTTTAATGGGTTGGATAGCCTTGTCCACATATATTTGGCATATGGTGGGGCTATTAGCCATTCCCTGCGGCAAAACCTTCCATTGATATCTCTGATCAGGGCCATTATTGTTAATAGAAGGAACTGAAAAAGCAAACCTGGGGGCATCCAGAGGATGTAGGGGAATAGAAAAGAAGCAATCCTTTATATCAAGACTAATAACATGGAAATTTTTTGGAATAGCTATAGGATTCGGAAGTCCAGGTTGAGTAGGGCCCATGACTTGCATGGTTTTATTAATTTGTCTAAGATCATGTAATAATCGCCATTTTCCTGATTTTTTCTTGATCACAAATATGGGGGGATTCCAGGGAGAGGTGGAATGTTCTATATGTCCTGCTTTTAATTGTTCCTTAACTAGTAGGTGGGCCGCTTGTAATTTCTCTTTAGATAGGGGCCACTGAGGGACCCACACTGGCTTATCAGAAAGCCATGGTATTTTCAAAATTATTTTCTCAGTGGCCCCAAAGAAAAATGTCTTTTTCCTATATGATAATGATTTCTTTTAGGGTTAAGCTTACCCTGTACTTTTTGATGATTTCTTTTAGGGTTAAGATTACCCTGTATGTTTTTACATTTAACACCTGCAGGTTTGGTTGCAAGGTGTACTCCCATTTGTTGTAAAATATCTCTTCCCCATAAAGTAACCGGTAGATTAGGTAAAACATAAGGCTGAAATGTGCCTTTATGTCCTTCATCATCCTCCCATTTTAAAATTACCGCACTTTTTTCTGGGAGGTTATTATATCCCAAGCCTCTTAAACTGGTTGAAGCTTTTTGTAGAGGCCAGTGTTTGGGCCATTGACGTAAATTAATGATGGAAGAATCAGCTCCAGTATCTATAAGACCCTCCATTTCTATTCCTTGGATTCTTATTTTACACATAGGCCTCCTTGTACAGTCCCGAACCCAGCAAACCATGGGTTTCGAATCAGTGGAACAAAATCCTCTATTGTTCCTATTTAGAGGCATATTCATTTTAAATGAATTATGTAAATTTGGAAGGAGGAGCAGCTGAGCAATTCTATCTCCCTGATTAATAGAACTTATACTTTGGGGTGAGCTAAGCATTATTTTTATTCCCCTTTATAGTCTGAGTTTATTACGCCTGGGGTCACTTGCAAACCTAATAAGCTTTCAGGACTTTGCCCGATAATAAGTCCTACAGTCCCTGAGGGAAGAGGTCCCCTGACTCCTGTGGGAATCAGTTGAACCCCCGTTTCAGGTGTTAACACTATTCGGGTGGTGGAACAGAGGTCTAATCCTGCATTTCCTCCTGTTCCTCTGGCGAGGGAGTGGATGGGTAATAGGGATTGTGTCGGGGAAGCATCTGAGTGGATGCTTGAGGATACTCCTCCTCCAATGCCTCGTACATTTGTGGGCCCCGGGGCATTGGGCCCCGTGCCCTGTTTTTTGAATTCCTGAACAAAGGATTTCCATGGATGTCAAATTTTGAATAGCATTTATTGGCCCAATGATTTCCTTTCTTACACCTGGGGCAGCAACCTGGAGTTCGGTATGAATTTGGTCTTATTTCTCTTTGGGGATTTTGCCTAGAATAGCCTGATTGATTATGATAATTTTGCCTAGAATATCCTGATTGATTATAATGTCTATGTTGAGCCCTTGTAAAATTTTGAGGGGCAGCATCTCTCACAGCTGCTGCAATCACATTCCCTGTGACAAAGGCATCATTTACATCTTTACATAGTTGTATATATATGGAAAGATCCTTTTTATTTTTCCATGGCCTGATGACTTCCTGGCAATATTTATTAGCATTTTCGTACGCTAATTGAATAACTAATGGCATAACTTGATCAATGTCTCCAAAAACTCTACCTGCAGTTCTCAAAAGTCTATCAGCAAATTCAGCATATGGTTCATTAGGTCCTTGAATTACTTTGGACAAGCTACCTTGTAGATCCCCAGGTCCTTGTACAGTTTTCCATGCCTTTAAGGCAGCTGCATTTATCTGAGCATATACTCCTGGGGTATAATGTTTTTGATCCTGTATGTCTGCGAATTGCCCTTCTCCTGTGAGCATTTCTATATTATGGTCTCCAAAGCCTGCATCTGCATTTCTTTTAGCTGTTTCTATACAAAGTTCCTGAAATTGCGATCGCCAAACCAATTATTGTCCCCCACTTAATGTTGCTTTACATAGACGTTTCCAGTCTGCGGGGGTTAAGCTAAAGGTGTTAAGGGACTCCAGTATACTCAACGTGAAAGGAGCTTGGGGTCCATAAGTCATTACTGCCTCTTTGAGATTTTTTATTGTTTTGAAATCTATTGGCTGGTGGCCCCTCTGTCCATTTTCATATTCAAATACTGGCAGTTCCCAATGTATCTGTGAGTTATCCTTGAGAGCACATAAGCGCTCAGAAAGACTTTTTATTTCTATTTCTAGGGTATGCAAACGTCTAGTGATACCCTTCATATTTTCTGTAATCGATTTCACCCATGGGGGAGTAGAGGACACAAGTTCCTCCACTTGATGATCCCTTATCTTGGTCTTCCTTAATTTCCTTTTATTCATTTTCTCAAAATCACCTTTAGTTAATTCCTCCTCACTACTACTACTCTCATTGGTCCTAACTGACTCAGTAACATCCTGAGTCCCAGGTTCAATTGAGACCATGTATCCTTGAAATATCTCTAATAAATCTTGAATAGCTTTAGCAGCTCGGATCTTTGTAATTTTGGGGACACTTCTAATACTCTCCTTACTGGTCTTAGTTGACTCAGCGGAATCTACGCTTTTATGATTGCCTTCACTGTTTTCTAAATCCTCCTCACTAACGACAGACTCATCCATATCAAAGAATTCATCAAGAGCCTCGTACACTTGGGTCTTAGTTATTTTCGAACCCATTTTAACCGCTCTGACTAGAGACTCCTGCGAGGTTTCTCAGTTCTTACCTGCCGTGCTGAATTCCCCGTACGGGCCACCAACTGTTAGCCGCCGGAAAGGGATTGCAGCCTGGAACGGCAGCGCCGCAGGAAGGAGTCCGGAGACAGGATGGAGACGAAAAAATTCTTTAATCTTTCTGTCTCTGTCTCTTGTAATTTCTAACACTACATACACACTCTCACAAGAAACCAAGCCACGTACTCTTACAAGAAACTACAATGTATCTATACAATAGCGATAACCCTGTCCTTTCTCTCTCTGGTCTCATCCCATGCGCCCGAGCAGGAATGGTGCTTGCTCGATCTGCTGAGTCACTCCTCAAATCTCTCGAGATCCTGGGCCAAGTCCCGTGAGACTACGGAAGGCGACAATGCCCAAAAATGTCAATCTGCTGAGTCATTGCTCAAATCTCTCGAGATCCTGGGCCAAGTCCCGTGAGACTACGGAAGGCGACAATGCCCAAAAATGTCTATAGCCCATAGTCAACCGCAATCTTAGCTATCTCCCCAAACAGGGCTCCTGCACAGCACCCCTTTATGTTCAAAACACTGGAAAAACTAGGAATATCAGGGACATATCTCAACATTATAAAAGCTATTTATGCAAGGCCCAGAGCTAACATTATCTAAAATGGAGAAAAATTGAAAGCATTCCCTCTAAAAACTGGAACAAGACAGGGATGCCCCCTCTCACCACTGCTATTTAACATAGTACTGGAAACTCTGGCAAGAGCAATTAGACAGACGAAAGAAATTAAAGGGATCCAGATAGGAAAAGAAGAGCTCAAATTAGCATTATTTGCTGATGACATGATAATCTACCTAGAAGACCCAAAAAAACTCTACCAGAAAACTTTTACAACTAGTAAATGAATTTGGCAAAGTAACAGGATACAAAATCAATACCCATAAGTCAAAGGCATTTTTGTACATCAGTGACAAAGCCTCTGAAAGGGAAATGATGAAAACTACGCCATTTACAATAGCATCAAAAAAAATAAAATACCTGGGAATCAACTTAACGAAAGAGGTGAAAGAGCTCTATAAGGAAAATTATAGAACACTAAAGAAAGAAATCATAGAAGAACTCAGAAGATGGAAAGACCTACCTTGCTCTTGGATAGGTAGAATCAATATTGTCAAAATGTCCATACTACCAAAAACATTATACAGATTTAATGCAATTCCAATCAAAATCCCAATGTCATTCTTCAAAGAAATAGAAAAAGCAGTCATGAAATTCATCTGGAGAAATAAGAGACCCAGAATAGCCAAAGCAATCCTGAGCAAGAAAAGTGAAGCAGGGGGCATCACCATACCGGACTTTAAATTATACTATAGAGCAATAGTAACAAAAACAGCATGGTATTGGCACCAAAACAGACTGGTGGACCAATGGTACAGAATTGAGGACACAGAGACTAATACATATAATTTCAGCTATCTTATATTAGACAAAGGTGCCAAAAATGTACAGTGGAGAAAGGATAGCCTCTTCAACAAATAGTGCTGGGAAAACTGGAAATCCATATGCAACAAAATGAAATTAAACCCTTGTCTCTCACCATGCACGAAATTCAATTCAAAATGGATCAAGGACCTAGGAATTAGACCAGAGACAGTACGCCTAATAGAAGAAAAAGTAAGCTCCAATTTCCAACATGTCGGATTAGGCCCCAAGTTTCTTAATAAGAATTCTGTAGCACAAGAACTATTACCAAGAATTAATGAATGGGATAGATTTAAACTGAAAACTTCTTCTCAGCAAAAGAAACAATCAGTGAGGTGAATAGAGAGCCAACTAATTGGGAACAAATATTTAATACGTGCACATCAGATAGAGCACTAATTTCTAGAATATATAAAGAACTCAAAAAACTGAACAACTAAAAAACAAATAATCCAATCAATAAATGGGCTAAGGAATTAAAAAGACACTTCTCAGAAGAAGATACACAATTAATCAACAAATACATGAAAAAATGCTCAACATCGCTGGCAATTAGAGAAATGCAAATCAAAACTACTCTAAGATTTCATTTCACTCCAGTCAGAATGGCAGAGATCAAGAACACAAGCAACAATAAATGTTGGAGAGGATGCGGGGAGAAAGGCACACTCTTACATTGCTGGTGGGACTGCAAAATGGTGCAACCGCTATGGAAAGCAGTATGGAGATTTCTTGGGAAAATGGGAATGGAACCACCCTATGACCCAGCCATCCCACTCCTGGGTCTATTCCCAAAAGACTTAAAAACAGCATATTACAGTGACACAGCCACTTCAATATTTATAGCAGCACAATTCACAATAGCTAGGTTATGGAACCAACCTAGATGCCCCTCAGTAGATGAGTGGATAAAGAAAATATGGTATATATACAAAATGGAATTTTACTCAGCAATAAGAGAGAATAAAATAATGGCATTTGCAGGTAAATGGATGAAGTTGGAGAATATAATGCTAAGTGAAATTAGTCAATCTCAAAAATCCAAGTACCGAATGTTTTCTCTGATATAAGGAGGCTGGTTCACAGAGTTGTTGGAAGGGGGTACATAGGATCAGAGGAACACTAGAATGGTCAACGGAAAGGGAGGGGAGGGAGGGAGTAAGGGGGGGGGGTGGAAAAAAAATTGGTGGTTGAATGAGATGGATATCATTATCCTAAATGCATGATTGAAGATCTGAATGGTACTTATATACTTTGTATACAAGCAGTTGTATGTAAAAAGATAGTATACTTGTGCATGATGAATAAGTAAATAAATAATAAAAAAATTAAAAAAAAAAACTGGGCTAGCCGTGACTGACAGAGACGGCTCCGCCCTCCGCCCCGCCCTCCCGCCCTGCGGAGCTCCGATTGGCTGGACCGCCGAGTCCGCAGCGCGGATTGGCAGCCGTATGACAGCCTGCACCCGCCCACGCCCGCGCGCTCAGAAGCCGCCAGGGGCTGGAGCTCAGCGCCCGATGGCCACGGCAAAGGCGGCGGCGGCTGTGCGTGGACGCTCCTCTCCCTAGGCGCCCTCCCGCCTGGCCCCTTGGTCTCGCACCCCAGCACCCGGCCTGCAGGGCGTCTCCCGAGGAGCCCCAAATTGCAGCCCCAGAAACCCCGGGGCTCTCCCAGCAGACCGCAGGTCCCAGTCAGGAAAGGGGCGCCCCCAGCCTGGCGCCCAGCGCGCCAGCCGGGTCAGAGCCAGCCCCTCGCGGCGAGCCAGGATGGCAGCCGGAGGTACCCCAGTCTCCCCGGCGCGGACTGCCTCAGCCTGAGGAGACCCCGCCTCCCCTGCCCGAGGGTCCCCGACCTCCCCCTCCGGAGAAGCCCCAGTCTCCACAGGGCGAGCTGCCTCAGCCTCAGGGTCCCCCTCCCCGCCTCAGGAGCCCCAGTCTCCCCTGCACGCACTGCCTCCGCCTGAGGGTCTCCTGTCTCCAGGCCGAGGGTCCCCAATACCCCCATCCTGAGGAACCCCAACTCTCCGCCTGAAGGACCCTGAATCTCCACCCGAGGGTCCCCTTGTGTCCCCCACGCAAGGGACCTCAGACTCCTCAGGCCTATTCCCTCAGCCTGAGGGGACCCCTGTCTCCTCCACCAGAGAAGCCAGGGTCTCCTCAGGGCAAGCTGCCTCAGCCTCAGGGTCCCCCTCCCCGCCTCAGGAGCCCCAGTCTCCCCTGCATGCACCGCCTGCCTGAGGGGCTCCTGTCTCCCGGCCGAGGGTCCCCAACACACCCCCCCATCCTGAGGAACCCCAACTCTCCGCCTGAAGGACCCTGAATCTCCACCCGAGGGTCCCCTTGTGTCCCCCACCCAAGGGACCTCAGACTCCTCAGGCCTATTCCCTCAGCCTGAGGGGACCCCTGTCTCCTCCACCAGAGAAGCCAGGGTCTCCTCAGGGCAAGCTGCCTCAGCCTCAGGGTCCCCCTCCCCGCCTCAGGAGCCCCAGTCTCCCCTGCATGCACCGCCTCCGCCTGAGGGTCTCCTATCTCCCAGCCGAGGGTCCCCAATACCGCCATCCTAAGGAACCCCAACTTTCCGCCTGAAGGACCCTAAATCTCCACCCGAGGGTCCCCTTGTGTCCCCCACCCAAGGGACCTCAGACTCCTCAGGCCTATTACCTCAGCCTGAGGGGACCCCTGTCTCCTCCACCAGAGAAGCCCAGGTCTCCTCAGGGCGAGCTCCGGCCGAAGAACCCTGTCTCCACCACCTGAGAAGCCCGGGTCTCCCTAGTGCAGATTGCCTCAGCCTGAGGGGCCCTTTGTCTTCTCCACCTGAGGGACCCCAAATCTACCCCCCTAAGAAACCCCAGTTCTCTCAGCCAGAGGGCCCCCGAGTGTCCTTGACCTGAGAGCCCCATAACTGACCCCCAAGATTTACAGGCTCTGCTCCCTCAGGCTGGGGTTGCCCTTGGAGAGCTCAACTCCTGGGAGCGCCCCCCTTGGCTGTGAGGGTCTTCCCCAGGGGCTTGTGGGTCAGACTCTGACCCAGGTGTGGTGGTCAAGGCCTGGCCTCTGCAGTCACCTGGGCCTCCTTGCTCAGAGGGCCAGGACAGAAACAGCCAGGCTGCCTGTGGATCCCCACCCCAGATCCAGTCCTCATAAAACCTCCTCCCTGCTCTACACACCCCAGCCAGGGGAGAAGCCAGCCCTCAGCTCCTTCTTCTTCCACAGGAGGCTGAGCCTTCCCAGAGGGCATTGTGCAACACCATGAGTGCCACTGACTGGTCCCCAGATGAGAGCACCCAAAGGAGATTTAGGGAGGCCTGAGAGGAAGCCCAAGGTAGAATGCGGGAGGCAAAGCAAAACTCCAGATGGGGGTGGGGTTGGGGGCGGGGTTTAACCAGAGGCAATCCATCCTGAGGACCACAGACTTCTAGCATGCACACCTGGTGGCCCTGCCAGTGAAAGCAGATGGTCCTGGGATACGGGAAGGAGGGAGCTAGGACAATAACCAGTGTCTATCCTGTTAAAGAGGCATCTGCTGCAGGGGAAACTCTACTCTCATTCACAGAGACCACCCAGAGGTCCCAGTCTATTCCCTGCATGCACAGTGAAAGAAAAGGCCAAGATCCTGTTCTGATGTGTGCTATCACATCACAAGAAATCTCTTTTTTTCTCCAGGTTAAAGATGCTTTCAAAGACATTTCCATTTACTTCTCCAAGGAAGAATGGGCGGAGATGGGAGAGTGGGAGAAAATTCGCTATAGGAATGTGAAAAGGAACTATAATATGCTGATATCTATAGGTAATAAAAAGCCTAGGAAACAAAATACAGATTTCTAGTCTTTGTATTATGCTGGCTCTCTTATGTGGCTAGAGCTGCTTTAGTTCCCTTCTTTTGGAGACAAGTCTGGAAGGAAACTGTTTTTTGTGTCAGTGCAGGCCTGAGTGCAGCATTGGCCATGCAGCAATCCCACCTTGATTCTCCCAGACCACCTACCCTTTCTGGAACTTTCTATTGTCATCAACCTTTTTTCCTCCTCCCAGCACTTCCATTTGAGAAGAAGGATTTTGCTTTTTTCCAGGTCTCAGAGCCCCTCGACCAGCTTTCATGTGTCACCAAAGGCAAGCCATCAAATTGCAGATGGATGACACTGAGGATTCTGATGAAGAATGGACACCTAGGCAACAAGGTGAGAGGCCAGGAAGCTTAGAGGTCACCTCCTGAAACCACACTAGGTTTAGGTCTCAGAAGTTAATAAGAAACCAGTATTTAGGGCTGGGATTGTGGCTCAGCAGTAGAGCGCTTGCCTAGCACCTGCGCGGCCCGGGTTCGATCCTCAGCACCACATACAAATAAACGCATTGTGTTCAGCTAAAGCAAATAAATAAATATTTAAAAAAAAAAGAAACCAGTATTTCCTCAAAAACAAATGTCAGCAAAGGAGCAAGATGCAAGATTATATGCAGTAAGAAGACATTCCCATAAAGTTTTTAATGTATAAAAGGAACTGTATATAATGTGTGTGTACATGTACACACAATAAGTGGGAAATATAATAAAATATTAAATTATGTATTTCATATGTGAATATGAAAATCAAGTCCACAAAAATTAACATCATAAAAGAAAGAGGAAGTTCTAGAAGGTGGCTTGGTTAGTTTTTTTCTTTTTATTCTCATTTTTGAATTTTGAAATAGGAGTGAAAAGATCTGAAGAATCTTCATAATGTGGCAGAATACTGAGACCAGACTGAATCATGAAGGAAGAATAGGGTCTGCAGTATCATTCTCCATACTTAGATGTTTTGAATTTATCATTCTTTTTGAAAACAATTTTTGCTAAACCTGTTAATCAAAAGATAATTAAAAACAGCTTAATTAAACCCCAAACCTCCCCTAAAGCTTATTAACACTAATCTAATAGTTTGGTTATTGGATTAAATGTCTTAGAAGATAAATTGATTAACATATTATGTAAAAATACACATTTTATTATGCGTATTTAATCACACCACATGATCCTAAAATGAGCCTGGTTCCTTGTCTTAAATCTGGGAGAAGGTTCAAGGGACCTATTTAGTTTTCCTGATCTTCCCCTCATGTCAGTGATCAGAGCCAGCATCAGATAAATAAAATGATGTATAATCATTATAAAATAGAAAGAAGCTCATTTTCTCTTCTACTACTTGGACAGGAGAGTTTAAAAGAAGATGCAATATGCCTAAACTGGAGAAAGCTACTTGGATTAGGTCTGGGATTTCTCTTCTATGGATTTTAGGTGCTTTAGGCTCTTAAAAATTGTATAAAACATTTGAAGCCGGGCGCGGTGGCGCACGCCTGTAATCCTAGCACTTTGGGAGGCTGAGGCAGGAGGATCGCGAGTTCAAAGCCAGCCTCAGCAATGGCGAGGCACTTAGCAACTCAGTGAAACCCTGTCTCTAAATAAAATTACAAAAAAGGGCTGGGGATGTGGCCCAGTGGTCGAGTGCCCCTGAGTTCAATCCCTGGTACCACAAAAAAAAAAAAAAAAAAAAAAAAAAAACCATTTGAAGGCCCAGTGTTTACTTGTCTGCAAAGGTATTGAGATGAAAATACAATCTTCAGCCGGGCGCGGTGGCGCACGCCTGTAATCCCAGCACTTTGGGAGGCTGAGGCAGGAGGATGGCGAGTTCAAAGCCAGCCTCAGCAATGGCGAGGCACTTAGTAACTCAGTGAGACCCTGTCTCTAAATAAAATACAAAAAAGGGCTGGGGATGTGACCCAGTGGATGAGTGCCCCTGAGTTCAATCCCCAGTACCAAAAAAAAAAAAAAAAAATACAATCTTCATGGGGAACGTAGCCCCCATGATTTATCATTCCCCTATACCTCTATCTGGACCCAGGTAAAATCTCCAATCTAATAAATTCATCATTTTTATACATGGTGGCAAGAAACCATACAACATAAAATTACCATTCTGTCAATTTTAAGTGTACAATATTGTTAGTGATATAAATGTTGTATGTTGTTGAAATAGTCTACAGCCATTGACCAAAAATACCCCATTTCCTCTTCCCCCTAAACTCTGATGAGCACAATTCTACTTGTGTCTATGAATCTGATTGCTTTAGGTACTTCACATAAGTGGGATCACATAGCATTTGTCTTTTGGAAACTGGCATATTTTGCTTGCAAAATGTCTTCCAGGTTCATGGATTTTCCCTTGTTTTCTTTTAATGGCTTTATGGTTTCAGGTTGTATTCTTCGTTCTTTAATCCATTTTGAGTTAATTTTTCTTTCAGTTGTCCTTATCCGTGGGGTTCCAGGCATCCCTCCCCCACCACCACCAGTAATACCAAAACATGAGGATGCTGAAGAATCAAATACTGTAGTATCTGCATGTAACCTATATAATCCTCCCAACCACTTTAAATCATCTCTAGATGACTTATAATACCTAATAAAATGTAAATGCAATGCAAATACTTTAGTTCTTAGGAAATAATGAAAAGAAAGATCATCTGTACATTTTCAGTATAGATGCATTTTTTTTGTACTGAGAATTGAACCCAGGGCACTTAACCACTGAGCTATATCCCCAGTTGTTGTTGTTGTTGTTGTTGTTGTTTTATTTTTACTTGTTTTAATTAGTTATACATGACAGTAGAATGCATTTATGCACTGTGATACATAGATGGGATATAATTTCTCATTTTTCAAAGTTTACATGTTACAGAATCATATTGGTCATGTAGTTACATATATACATACAGTAACAATATCTGTTTTATTCCACTATCTTTTCCATCCCCACATCCCCTGTTTTTATTTTTTGTTTTGAGATAGTGTCTTGCTAAGTTGCTTAGGCCCTTGTGAAGTTGCTGAAGCTGGCTTTGAACCTGCAATCCTCCTGCCTTAATCTCTAGAGCCACTGGGATTATAGGGATGGGCCACCATACCCATCTTTTTTTTTTTTTTTTTTTTTTTTTTTTGTGGTACCGGGGATTGAACTCAGGGGCACTTGACCACTGGGCCACATCCCCAGCCCTTTTTTTGTATTTTATTTAGGACAGGGTCTCACTGAGTTGCTAAGTGCCTCGCCATTGCCAAGGCTGGCTTTGAACCCGATTCTCCTGCCTCAGCCTCCCAAAGTGCTGGGATTGTGCAACTCATACCCATCTTTTTTCAAATATTTTTATTTATGATTGGTTGATTTTTTTTTTAAAAAATATTCATTTATTTGTTTTAGTTGTACACAATGCCTTTTTATTTTTACGTGGTGCTGAAGGATTGAACCCAGGTCGCGCACATGCTAGGCAAGAGCTCTACCGCTGAGCCACAACCCCAGCCCATGATTGGTTGATTTCAAGGATGTGGAATCCAAAAATATGAAAAGGTAAAACTGTATATTTTTAAGACAAAGGCCATTCTTCATTCCTTTGTGTGTGGATGTCAGGTTTTCCCAACACTGCTTCTTAAAGAGATTTTTTTCCTATTGCAGAGTCTTGGCACCTTTGTGAAACTTTTTCCTATTGTAGATTCTTAGCACCTTTGTGAAACATTAATTTAACCATATATGCAGAATTTTTTTTAACTTGTCTATCTTATTCCCTTGATCTCTATCTCTTTCCTTATGTCACTATCACACTGTTTTGATTGATGTAGTTTTGTAATCAGGAAGTGTGAAACTTCCAATTTTGTTCTTTTTTTCAAGATTGTTTTGGCTATTCTGGGTCCCTTGAGATTACATATTTATTTTTAAAATTTCTGCAAAAAAAAGCATTCATTTTATAGGATGACATTAGATGTGTAGACCATTTTAGGTAGTATGGAAATTTAATAATATTCAGTCTTCTAATCCATTTGTTTGTGTCTTTAATTTTTTTCAGCTACATGTCATAGTTTTCAGTGTTTAAGACTTTTGCACCCTTGGCTAAGTACATCCTAAATACTTAGTTAGAGGGGGAATTCATGCCTTCTTCTCACATTAGAGGACAGGCTTCCAGTGTTTTATCACTGAATACATTAGATGTGAGTTTCTCCTAGTCAGCTTTTTCACCACTGTCACCAAGAGACCTGACAAGAAAAATGTAGAGGAGGAAAGTTTATTGGGTGCTCATGGCTTCAGAGGTCTCAGCCCAGAGATGGCCAACTCCATGCTCTGGCCCCAAGGTGAAGCAGAATATCATGGCAGTAAGGTGTGTTGGAAAAAAGTAGCTCAGGACATGGCCACCAGGAAACAGAGAGAGAAGAAGAGAGAGACACGGAGAGAGAGAGAGCTCTGCTTACCAGGGACAAAATATAAACCCCAAAGGCACACCCTAGTGACCCACCTCCTCCAGCCATACCCTACCTGCCTATATAATCAGTGGATTAATGGGTAACTCAATCATTTCACCTCTAAACCTTCTTGCATTGTCTCACACATGAATTTTTGGGGGAACACCTCATCTAAATCATGACATCCTACATGACCTTTTCATGTGGAGGTAATTTCCTTCAATTCCTGGTTTGTTTAGCATTTTTGTCATAAAAGTCCAAATATTTTTTTTAGAATATCAGATATCTATGCACATAGGATAAATCAGAGATGAGATTTGTCTATTTTTTAAAGACATTGAAAGAGTCAGGCACAGTGTTGCACACCTATAATCACAGTGGCTCAAGAGGCTGAGGCAGGAGGATCACAAATTCAAAGTCAGCCTCAGCAACTTAGTTAGGCCCTAAGCAACTTAGTGAAACCCTCTCTCAAAATAACAAAAATGGGCCGGGCGTGGCTGCATATGCCTGTAATCCCTGCACTTGGGAGGCTGAGGCAGGAGGATCAGTTCAAAGCCAGCCTCAGCAATGTTGAGGCACTTAGCAACTCAGTGAGACCCTGTCTCTAAATAAAATACAAAAAAGGGCTGGGGATGTGGCTCAGTGGTCAAGTGCCCCTGAGTTCAATCCCCTCCCTGTTACCAAAAAAAAAAAAAAAAAAAAAGAAAGAAAAAAATGAGCTGGGGATGTGTCTCAGTGTTAAAGCACAGCTGGGTTCAATCCCTGGGACTAAAAACAAAACAAGAACAACAACAAAAAAAAATTCAAAGAAAAGTTGATGATAGCATGGCATGGTAGCACATGCCTGTAATCCCAACGGCTCAGGAGGCTGAGGCAGGAGGATCATGAGTTCAAAGCCAGCCTCAGCAAAAGCTAGGCACTAAGCAACTCAGTGAGACCTGTCTGTAAATAAAATACAAAACAGGGGTGAGGATGTTGCTTAATGCTTGAATTTCCCCAAGTTCAATCCCTGTACCAAAAAATAAAAGTTGATGATGTTCCTAATAGAAGGAAAGACAGAATGATACTTCACCTTTGGATCATCCTTGGAGTATTGACTTGGGGTAGCATTTTCTGCCCCTAATCAGAATCCCCAGAGTTTGGAAACATTTTCCAACAAAAACACTGATTTCTCATTGCCTTTTAGTTAAACCTCCTTAGGTGGCCTCCAGAGTAGAACAGAGTAAACTCCAGAAGGTGAGTGTCTCCCAAGTCCTGTTGGCCAGAAAATCTTCCTCATAGATGCAAACACAGGTAAGAGAAGAAAACACAAAACACCCTTCCCTGATCACATGACAGTGTTTGTCATCACTGTCATTTTAAAAGATAATAAGAACAGTAACAGTAATTGCTGACACTTGTTTTCACTGTGTTTCAGACTATATTTTAAGCATTCCATGTGAATAAACCACTTGAACCTCCCAACATCCTATGAGGTGGTAATAAAAACCACATCCACTTCATAGATGAGGAGACTGAAGTACAGGGACATGCAATCATATGCCTGAGACCCCAGGCTGATCCAAACTCCTTCTCAAAATGGTTTCAAAGCTCATCAGAACTTTGACAACATTGTAAATTTTGTGCTGTCTTGGTCCACTCTTTACCTTTTTTCTCTGACTGATTATTCCAACCTCAGCTCTCTGCTACGCCTAGTGAGAGATGTGCTAAGTCTCTCTGAAGGAAGCTTACAAATATGCAGGGAATTTGTACTGGGGAAGCCCAGATGGAGAAGGAGACCCATCTTGTAAGAAGCAGCTCCCAGCCCTGAGAACTTTCAGGGTTAGTGTTTGAGAACTGACAGAGGAGAAAATGGGGACTCCATATTGCTCACACACACTATTCAGTAGAAAATTATTTTTTGGAACTGCTTTCAGATGCTTGCTCTGTGGGTGGGAGCTGGTACCTTCCTCTGGGCTTTCGTTAGATGACTCACATGTTGTCTGGAAGCACTTGTTCAGCTTGCTGCCTTTGTATCTGAGCTCTGGGAGAGACTGGTCCACACCTGGATTTTCTTAGAAGTCCCAGACCCTTTGATGTTATCTGAATAATTCAAACTTTACAAATTAAACTAGAAGTGACAGGGTCAGTGAATGTTGAAGACAATACCCTTGAGCTACATTTCAACTGTAGATGTGGTTAAGGAGGCAACTTAACTTGTGGACAAAATGACCACTCACATTAATACTACCTTTAATAGTTCACAGAACACTTTGGTGAACTCTTAACATTTCATGTTCACTATCATATTAATAATTAGCATTTTGGTAATTTATGGCTCAGGAAACTGAAGAGCATTGGTAAATAGTGTACTCTTACTCAAGAAAAATTGGTGCAGGAACCAGTTAATCAATCACAAAGCCAAATGCTCCTTCCAGGATATGTCAGTTTGCAACTTTCAGCATTTCTCTCTTAGTTGTCCAAATCCGTTTCTGCCAATATTTCTTCATTCTCTTCCCAGCCTTACCACTGTTACTTCATTTTCCAAGTGTGCCCTGCCCCTCGGCTTTTTCTACATTTCCCCTCCCATTGCAGACGATGCCCTCTTTTCCTCCACAAGTCTTAGCCCTTCATTCACAGACCATGGTGATTCTCCAGCTGGTCTTCAGGTATTCTCCCTTCTTCTGTCTCGTGCATGGATCTCAGGGGAAACTGAAGGGAAAGAGCCTTGGGACATGGGACAAGTCCAGAGTCACGGCCTACTTAGGCTCTTCCTTTCCCCTCAGTATTCAGACCCCTCAGGGAGTCCCAAGGGTTACTGAAGCATTAACCAAAGTCATACATAAGAAAACATGTCACAGGGGCTGGGATGTGGCTCAGCGGTGGGGCGCTCACCCAGCACGTGAGTGACCCAGGTTCGATCCTCAGCACCACGTAAAAATACATGCATTGTGTACAACTAAAGCAAATAAATAAATATTAAAAAAAAAAAGAAAACATGCCACAAGACCTTAAGAACTAAAGAAATGAGTGTTGTGTTTTCATATGTGACTCTCATTGAAGGGAATGCCTGGGGTGCTGTTAAGTAATGAATCTAGTTTGAAAGAATTGTCAGGAACAGCAAATTTACTGAACACAAGCAGCTCAGAACGAGTCTAGAAACCAGTGTCCCCTCTCAGAGAAGCAAGTACCTCTGGACAGCACTCTCGACGAAAATTAGGTAAGAGAAAAAAATATGGGCACTTGAGTCTTTCCAGGTCCTCTAGAAAGGTTGATGAGATGGTCTAGATATGTGAGGCAGACTTTGGAGAGGCCTAGACTTAGGTCAGACTAGGCTGAGGGACTGGACATTGGGTTCAGTATTGAGCAGCATGTATAAACATTGACTCTGAAGCCACGTGTGTGGGTTATTGTGCACATAGAGACGCTGGGACCTTGCTTCCATCTTATAAACTTTCTGAGATTCTAAGTGCTAATCTGTAAAATGAGGATAAGGATACATAGTTCATATGTTGTTTGAAAGCATTGAGTAAAATCGCTGATACACGCCAGGGGTCCAGTAAATCCACCTGTAGGACCACACTTCCTTGGTGTTCTGTTCCCACCTTTGTGTAATGCCTAACGTGCAATGTGCTCTCTACAGATATTTTGTGAATGAGTGAATATGTCAAGTGAACCCTTTTATAGGTAGAAAGTTTGGGAAAATAAAAATAAGTATGAAATTGGGAATAGCTACACATTAAAATTGGCTTAGACATCTGTAGTCGATGTGAATGTGGAACTTTAGTTTCTCTGAACCAGTAGTTAAGCAGGGGCAGAGGATGTGGAAGGAAAGATGATGATTTGATGGTAGGAGACATCACATTTTCTGGAGAAACAGGGACAAACTCTCCAGATTCCCAGCTTCACTCACATTCTGTTCTTCAAATTAGAACTCAGGAGAAAGGAGGTTGAAGTGAAGATGTACAGCCTGCGAGAAAGGAAGGGCCGTGCATACAAAGAGGTCAGCGAGCCCCAGGATGACGACTACCTCTGTAAGTGATCCTTGGCCCACTCATGCAGAAGCTGCTGTGTCCTGGTGCACTGATCTGTCCTGCCATTTCAGCCCACACATCTGCCCCTCCCTCTACTGACCCACAGTGCAGGACTGAGGGAAAATAGCATGGTACTATACTCTTTCTGAGTCTCTTTATGTCCAGGAATGTGCGTATACTTCTAACACCTGCTGCTCTCACCTCAGATTGTGATAAGTGCCAGAACTTCTTCATCGACAGCTGTGTTGCTCATGGGCCCCCTACATTCATAAAGGACAGTGTGGTTGACAAGGGCCATTCCAACCACTCGAGCCTCAGTCTGCCCCCCGGGCTGAGAATTGGACCATCAAGCATCCCAGAGGCTGGGCTAGGTGTGTGGAATGGGGCGTCTGAGCTGCCGCTAGGTCTGCACTTTGGCCCCTATAGGGGCCAGATCACCGAGGATGAAGAGGCAGCCAACAGCGGGTACTCCTGGCTGGTGAGAGTGCCTCCCTTCCCTGTCTTCTGGCTGTGGTGTGATGTGTGAGGACATGGACAGGGCAACATGGTCAGCTCTGTGTGCTTGAGGGTCTTTGTATGAACATGGAACCCGTCAAGATCAGAGGGTGAGCGGGGAGCAAAGCAGTGCAGAGACAGATTGGTGCCTCCACCCTGTGGGGCCTCTGCTCTGGCTGGAAAATCATCGAGAGTGTGTGGATGATGGCTAGGGAATGTACTGTGTGGTCCCAAGGCATGGCTGAGTCTGCGCAGCCTCAAGGAGCATCCATGAAAGCAGAGTGACACGGTCGTGCTGGTTGTCACCTCCCAGAGCTTTAACTTGTTTTCCTGAACTCCAGATCACCAAGGGGAGAAACTGCTATGAGTACGTGGATGGAAAGGATGAATCTCAGGCCAACTGGATGAGGTGAGGCCAAGCAGTCTCTGGGCTCTGAGGAAGGCTGTTCCTTTCCTTCTCCTCAGCCCCCCTCAGTGGTTCTCAGGCATCTGTTCCTCGTTTTTCTTGCACATTGCTCTCTCATATCATGAACATTCAGGAAAAAGAAATAAAATATAAATACCATAATTACTTTTTATCAAAAACACAAATTTCCATGCTGGACAAATTGGGACACTGAGATGAAGCTCAAGCAGCCTAGATTCATTTGAGACACTGGATTAATACTTTTTTCAACAATTATTAAACACTTACTGTGTTCCATTTCAAGGAGTGGACTTTGTTACTTGAACAGATCATACAACCCATGTCCATGTGTTGGACATATTGCAGACAAACATGAGGCATTTTATTACAGGAAGATTTAACTGTCCTTTTCCTGGGGTTTTTGGTTTTGTTTCTGTTATTGTTTTTATTTCATTCTGAAAAGTACACAGTGCCAGGACAACCTACAAGGGACCTTACATCTGCAGGCAAGAAATCTTGATAGCCTCAGCCATTATCACTGGGTCTGAGCCGGAGGAGAAGTGAGCCTCAGGGGGGCCACGTGTCCCCACGCTGTGTGCCCTTTACCACGAGGGCTCGTGTTTTACCAGAGGATAGAGCACATGAATAGGATATTGTCACTAAGACAAGAGACCCCTGAGTTTGTATGGGAACCTTGGTGAGGCAGGTGAATGGCATCTAGGCAGGCAGTAGAGAGCCCTCTCCAAAGAAGACGACTCAGGCTTAACCTAGAATCAGAGCACATGACCAGCACCAAGTGCTGTGGGGTAAGCCAGAAAGCCACGAGCATTCAGAGAAGATAAGGTCACTGTGTATATAACCCTCAGTGTGGAGGGATCTCTGGAACCGGGCGTAGGTGAGGGAAAGACTTCTAGGCCAGGTGACCACTGTGAGCAGGACCTGGAGCATATGACCTTGTGAAAGAGACTTGGGTGAGAAGAGAAGGTTCCTGAGGAGGTGGGCGGGGTGCCGTCCTCGGAGCACAGAGGCGGTGACCACCAGGTGACGGGCCAGACACAGGCCCGACAGGGAGGGGACCTGACCACTTGGTATTTCCTTCTCTTTGCCTGCCTCAATGCCAGGTATGTGAACTGTGCCCGGGATGACGAGGAGCAGAACCTGGTAGCCTTTCAGTACCACAGACAGATCTTCTACCGAACCTGCCGGGTCATCAGGCCGGGCTGTGAGCTGCTGGTGTGGTACGGGGACGAGTACGGCCAGGAGCTGGGCATCAAGTGGGGCAGCAGGTGGAAGAAAGAGCTCTCGGCAGGGAGAGGTAGGCAACACTATGATTTCTTAAACAAAGGAAAGAAATAATACTCCCTGAGAATTTCTACGTTTTAACTCTCAAGTAGTGATGTGCAGTCTAAAGCCAGTAAGAATTTCAAACAGGTACTTCAGAAATGGAAGATTCACCTCGTAAGCCTGTGACTCTTAGGAACCATCTTTTTATTTTGAAATATTGTTTTTATTGTTTAAGCACTTTATGCACTTAACGTACAAGACCATATCGTTCTTAGAGACTAAAAGCAAGTTCTCAAGCGCCCGTGTGCTCTCTCGCTGAGCCAGTGTTTCCTGGCCTTTTCATATGTTTCCCCTTAACTTCCTTTAAATCTCTAAATAATACGCATGTGCTGTTACTCATTCCTTACGTCAGCTAGCGAACCTGCTCTGGGCCAGGAACTGAAAGTGCGTATTGAACAGACTTGAGAATGCCTGCTCGGGCAGCTGGCGCACGGATGAGAGACCCATGTTCTCCTGCAGGCTTGTGCACGACACCTCTGAAGAAAACTAACCTACAGAAAGCACTTAGGAACCCATGTGAGGGGAGGGTAACACAGCAGATTTGGTTGGGGAGGGTTCTCCCAGGAGATAACATTTGAGAGGTACAAATAGCTGTGGGTAAAGCACTCCAGGCAGAAGGAGCAGCTCCTGCAAGTGCCCCGAGGTAGGAAAGGTTTGGTATTTGGTGACTGGCTGAGACCCCTCAGGTAAAGGAAGCAGAGACCAAAGACACATGGAGACCTGGAAATGTAGGGCTTATGACTTGTGCCAAGACCCTGCAGATGGTGACAATTGCAGTTTTTGGTTCTGTTCTAAGATGATGCTGTGGTTAACTCATAAATGCAGTGTACGATCACTTCAGAGGCTACTTCAAGTGAGAGGGAGTGGAGAGTGGAGGTGGGAGGGTGGAGGTTGGGAGGTTAGGAGAAGGTGGGAGTCAGAGAGGGAACACAACTGAACTTTGAAACAGGACTTCCTGTTGTATTTGTAATAGGCTAAGACAATTAAATAGGTCAAAAATGAATGCTTGCTGTGAGGCTTGGGGAGGGAGTATTTTTTCATTTCATGATTTGTGGAGCAAGGAGAGAGCAGTTCATGGCCCTTGTGCAGCAGGAGCCAGAGTCACGTAGTCAGTGGGTCCTGGGCCACACTCTCTTGTCCAGCAGGAGCCCTGGTGCTCATCCAGAGCCAGGCATATGACAGTCCTCAACTACATTTTTCTTTTTGACTGGGGGACTGAAATTCAGACTGACTGATACACCTCTATGTGGCCTCCCACAGTCGCAGATCCCCAGGCTGAGAGGACGCCAGCTAATGAGCAGATCCTTTTCCTCTCTTAGGAAGTCACTGAAGACAGTTCTACCTAATTCATCAAGTGTCACATCTCAATAGTATGAAATACCTGTAGACAGAATGTCAGGCAAGGTGTGCAGAGATCTAGTGCAAGGGTGTGGGGTGTGGCAGAGGTGGCTGGGCAAGATGGACGTGACTTTCGTGGTACGTGGGGCATGGTCACTGCAGTTCCATTCAGGAGAGAAGCTGCCTCTGTTGCTGCTGGAAGGTCTCTAGTCTGGCTGACAAGTAGAAAAAGCCATGAACATGGGTTTTCTGGATTTCTGAGCATATAGTGACAAAAATGGAATAGAAAAATTACTATAAGGGAAGACATGAGGGAACAGCTTGTGTTCTCAGCACAAGGACAGAGTAGTGACTCAGGCCTTGCCACACAACAAAGCAGATGGCTCAGACACCTTGTCTACATCTGCCCTGACCAATAACTTCCTCTCTCAGCAGAACCAAAGCCAGAGATCCATCCGTGTCCCTCATGCTCTCTGGCCTTCTCCAGTCAGAAATTCCTCAGTCAGCATGTGGATCGCAGTCACCCCCCTCAGATCTTCCCAGGATCATCTCTGAGAAAAATCCTCAAACCAGGGGATTCCTGTCCAAAAGATCAGCTTCAGGAACAGCAACATCCTGATCCGCACACCTGGAATGATGAAGCCACAGGTCAAGAAGTCCAAGGAATGTCGAAACCCACACATAAAATGACAGGGCAGAGGGGTACTTCAAGGGCCTTTTCCAACCCACCCAAAAGACAAATGAGGAGAGCTAAGGAGAATAAGATAATGATGGAGGATGACCTCAAAGCAGGCCAGGAAATGAATCCAGAGGACACAGGCAAAATATGTGTGGGGGTAGAAATGTCAAGAATTGCAAGAGTCAAAAATGGAGAGTGTGGGCAAGGCTTCAGTGAAGTCTCAAATTTCATCCAGCACCAGAGGACACACACAGGGGAGAAGCCCTATGTATGCAGGGAGTGTGGGCGAGGTTTTACCCTGAAGTCAAACCTCATCAGGCACCAGAGGACACACACAGGGGAGAAGCCCTATGTATGCAGGGAGTGTGGGCGAGTCTTTACACGGGGAGAAGTCAGACCTCATCCAGCATCCAGCACCAGAGGACACACACAGGGGAGAAGCCCTATGTATGCAGGGAGTGTGGGCGAGGCTTTACATGGAAGTCAGACCTCATCAGGCACCAGAGGACACACACAGGGGAGAAGCCCTATGTATGCAGGGAGTGTGGGCGAGGCTTTACCCTGAAGTCACACCTCATCCAGCACCAGAGGACACACACAGGGGAGAAGCCCTATGTATGCAGGGAGTGTGGGCGAGGCTTTACCCTGAAGTCAGACCTCATCAGGCACCAGAGGACACACACAGGGGAGAAGCCCTATGTATGCAGGGAATGTGGGTGAGGCTTTACCCTGAAGTCACAGCTCATCAGGCACCAGAGGACACACACACAGGGGAGAAGCCCTATGTATGCAGGGAGTGTGGGTGAGGCTTTACCCTGAGGTCACACCTCATCCAGCACCACAGGACACACACAGGGGAGAAGCCCTATGTATGCAGGGAGTGTGGGCGAGGCTTTACACGGAAGTCACACCTCATCAGGCACCAGAGGACACACACAGGGGAGAAGACTAATGTTTTCAGGAAGGGTGAGTGAGTCATTAGCAATAAAACCACATTTCAACAGCCACAGGAAGACAAAGGTAGCTAGTACACATCTACACACCCCAGCTCTGAGGGGTCCTTGGAGGAAGTCTACTGACACCACACATTCCCTGTGAGAGTAAATAGCTGATTAAGCAAGTTCTTCACTTTCTTGACAAGACACAAAGTAAAAAATCAGGGAAAGGTTCCTCAAGCGTTCTGGGGATGTTCACTCGTGGTTTCTTCCCATGCTGACCCCTTCCATGTTCCCTTGGCCTTCCGTTCTAATAAATTTCATCTCCATACAAATGAGAAGCTGGAGCCACGAACTTTGTTCCCATCTTGTCACTGAAGACAGAAGAGTCCAGGAGGGCCTCAGGGAACCCTATTTCTGGCTCATAAGGCTGGGGTCACTCTGGTTAAATTATTGGAGAATCAATAGCTGGGTTCAGGAAGAGAAATGTGGGATTTGAGGCAGAGTTGGGTCAGAGATGGGTCTCGGTCTCCAGGGCGGTGAGGCTTCCTCTTCCCCTCTGTGCTGCCACACTCCTTGCTCCAGGCTTGGCTTCTGGCTGCTCTCCTGGTTTCCTCCAACCTCTGGAGCCTTAGAAGTGAAAACCAGGCCAGGTGCAGTGGTGCACGCCTGTAATCCCAGCACTTGGGAGGCTGAGGCAGGAGGATCGCGAGTTCAAAGCCAGCCTCGGCAATGGCGAGGCACTTAGCAACTCAGTGAGACCCTGTCTCTAATAAAATACAAAAAAGGGCTGGGGATGTGGCCCAGTGGTCGAGTGCCCCTGAGTTCAATTCCCGGGTACCAAAAAAAAGAAGTGAAAGCCAGATGGGCATGTGCTGACAGGTGTATGTAATGCACACTGTGGGTAATTGTGTTTGTGTGTGCATGGGGGGTGCGTGTCTGCTCAACATGCCATCCAGGGAAGGAATGCACCCTCTTCCTCCAGTGGAATCAAGATCCTCCTCTTCCTACGGGGGGGGGGACTTTTTAAAAAGGGTTATGTAAACAAAGTGATTGCATATTTCTTCTAAAAATCCACACATTCCATTGAGACTCATCCCAGCCCAGGGAAGATGGAGGGGCCACCCCTGCAGCTGGGGTCATTCCTTCCCTGCCATTGCACCCCTTCCTCTGCTGCTGGAGAGGGCTGGAATCAGGCCTCCCCTTCCTCCCAGCAGAAGCAGGACTATAATGTGCTGAGGTTTCCCTCCGAAGTTGAGCAGCAGTAGTAGTGTGGGAAGGGGACGGTGCCCGTTGCGTGGGGTACAGAGTTTGCTGGGGGTCTCAGATCTGATGCTTGTCCCAGAGGAGACAACAGGGCTCTCAGACTGAAATATCCAGACTTGAGGAAGCTGGGTTCTCGAGATCAAGTCAGTTCTCAACCCCTGGCTCCCCTGACCTGACCTGACTCGGCTCCCCTGCGATCTTCCACCTCGACGCTCCAGATGCCCCCCCTGCATTCCTTGGTCCCTTCCCCGGATCAAAGTCAGTATTGTGTTGGTCAGCTCCCATCTTTATAAAATATGCCTAAAATGATCAGCTTTTAAAGATACAAGCTCACTCTGGCTCACAGTTTCAGAGGGTCGGTTCACAGTCAGCTGGCCCATTGCTTTGGCATAGCACATCAAGGCAGAAGGAGGTGGTGGGCCAAGACTGCTCACCTCCTGGCTGGAGAGTGGACGAGAAAGAAGAGGAGACTGGGGTCTCATGATCCCCTCCCAGGCCATGCCCCCACCTAAAAGCCTCCCGCTAGCACCACCACTTCCCAATCACAGCATGCTGGGGACCAAGCTTCAGTATATTGGCCTTCAGAGGACACTTCAGATCCAAACTATGCCATTATATCTCCATGATTTCTGTTTGCCTCCAAATCTGGGGTATCTTTTGAATGTTGATGTGGTTCGCAAGATCGATTGGGAGAAACAAATGGTGTCTTTAGTACAGACTCAGCCAGTGTATTAGCCTAGGGCTGATGTAACAAAGCTCTGCAAACTGTGTATCTTTTTTTTTTTTTTTTTTTTTTTTTTTTTTTTTTTTTTGGTACCGGGGATTGAACTCAGGGGCACTTGACCACTGGGCCACATCCCCAGCCCTTTTTTGTATTTTTATTAGAAGCAGGGTCTCACTGAGTTACTAAGTGCCTCGCCATTGCTGAGGCTGGCTTTGAACTCGCGATCCTCCTGCCTCAGCCTCCCAAAGTGCTGGGATTACAGGCGTGCGCCACCGCGCCCGGCTAAAACTGTGTATCTTAAAACAGAAACTTACTGACCCTCCATTCCAGAGGTGAGAATCCTGAAATCAAGGTGTCAGCAGGGCCACACTCCCCTTAGGCCTAGTGAGGGTACTTCTGCACATCTTCCAGTCTCTGGTAAGTTGTTGTTGGTTTGGTTTTTTTTTTAAATATTTTTCTAGTTGTAGATGGACACAACACCTTTATTTTTTTATGTAGTGCTGAGGATCGCACCCAGGGCCGCACACATGCGAGGCGAGCGCTCCACCGCTGAGCCCCAGCCCCAGCCCCCTCTGGTAAGTTTTGCCAGCCATCCTCGTGCTCCTTGGCTTGCCCTGGTTCTTGCTGAAGGTGGAAAGGAAAGCTGATGTCAGGACCCCGTGCAGGCAGAGACCACGCAGGGAGGCTCTGCCAGCAGGAGAGACACTGAGCGCACCTGGGCACAGCACGGCCTGCCCGTTCACTTCCCTCCAGCCTTAACAGAGTCTGGATACGCAGCATCCCTAAGGGACCATGTGGAGGAGCCTGTGGAAGTGGTCCTGTGGTGCAGGCTCCTGCACTACACCACTACACCCAGACCACATCAGGGCTTCTGTGACATGATACAAACAGATACTTGTTCCCGGCTTGTAGCTTCCAAAATGTGTGCAAGGTCCCTGGCGTGCTAATGAAACAGTGGTTCTGGGTGGTCCCTGGACAGCTTCAGGATGGACTGGTCACCAGGAGACCAGGCCGTGATTCGAGGGTTGGGGCCCCTGGGTAGGGGACAGGGGCTGGAAGCTTGGTTCAGTCACCAGCAGTCAGTGATTTGTCAACCATGACCACGTAATGGAACCTCACAGACCCTCTGAACAACAGGCATTGGGGAGCTTTGGGCCAGCACAGGAAGGAGCCGCAAGGACCATGCCAAGAGGGCCTGGACACACCCACCTCGACAGGAGCACCTGTTACACGTTGTCGTTCCTGAGTTGTTCCTTCATAATAACTCAGAAAGGGCAAGTACAGCACTCCCCTGGGTCCTGTGAACCATCCAGCGAGTGTGGAACCTGGTGGGGCTGTGGCACCCTGGACTTGCAGCCACATCAGATGATGTGCAGGTAATGAGGACCCACCTGTGGGGAACCCTGGATTTGCAGCCAGGTCAGATGATGTGCAGGTAATGAGGACCTGCCTGCAGGGTCTGCATTGATTCCCAGTAGTTGAGTTGCAGGACACCCAGTTGGTGTCTGGAGAGTCCTGAGACTGGTTAGGTGAGGAGAAAATAGCTGAATTTCATGCTTGAAAAGTAGGGGAAGCACACCTGTGTCATCTTTAAAGGAAGGGGCCAGTAAGACACATGTCCCTGAGTATCCCTTTGTCCATTCAGCCCAGTTGAGGGAGCAGTGAGAGCAGCCAGGATGGAAGGTCCAGGTATGTGTCATCTTGAAGAATCCTGGCTCCCTTGGGCACACTGGGAACCAGGGCCAGGTGCTGGTGTCTGCAGAAAGCTACTTTCCTGCATGAACTCTAGGACGGGGGCTCCTTGGGAGGCTGGTCAGACAAGCCACTAAGCAAACCCATGCTCAGGGTGTCACTGTTCCTGCAGCCTACGTATAGACCTCTCTCTCAGCAGGGAGGGGGCAGGACTGAGGGCCCTGTGGAAAGGACATGCACCCCTCATCTAGCCAGCTGCTGCTGGACCAAGCTGTGTGTGAGAAAGGAGGAGCTGCTAGGCCAAGCACCACGAGAGGCAGAGGTGCCATCTCTCCAGCCCGTCCCCACTGAACCCTGCTTGGAGCAGGCTCTGGTCTCTTGTGAGCTTTCCTGGTCAGCCACGTCTTCCATGCTGTCTCCAGGAATGTTTTTTGGGCCTTCAACAACCTATCCCAGTGTCCTGGCACAACTGGGCTGTGTATCGAGGCAGCAGTGCCGTCATCTGTGGAGTGCTCTTGATCCGGCGGCCGTTCGTGCTTTCTTTAACAGGGTCACATTTTGGTGATGAGACCATTTGAAACCAAGCATCAGGTACGTCTCACCCCGAATTATTTCCACGTGCCTCTCTTGAGAAAAAGGATTTTTCTTTACCCTATCTAAAAATCAGCAGGCCATTAGGCAGCACCTCGGATTCTGATAAGGCAAACAAAATAATGAACTAAGTAGGCTTGGGTTTCTAATCAGAAAACCCCAGCTCACTTCTGCTAGGGCCCTAGCCACCTTGACCAACCAGGTATTTCTTTGTCTTTCTTTTTTTCCCCATTTTTAAAAATGTATAATTAGTTCTACGTGACAGTATAATGCACTTTGACACACCATACACAAATGGAGTATAACTTCTCATTCTTCTGATTGTGCATGATATAGAATCACACCAGTTGTGTAGCTATATATGCACATAGGTAATAATGTCCGATTAATTCTACTGTCCTTCCTACCCCCCTACTCCTCCCTCCCTTCACTCCCCTTCTGCAAATACCTTGTGAAAGTTTTCCCTTCATGCACGTTCAGAGTCCTGCTGCCCTTGTGGTCTAGAGGTCTAGAGTGGCCAGATTCATGAATCTGCTCAAATAAATTTTAATGTACTTAAGTTCTTTTTTTTTTTTTTTTTTTTTTTTTTTTTTTTTTTTTTTTGGTATTGGACATTGAACTCAGGGGCGCTCAACCACTGAGCCACATCCACAGTCCTATGTTGTATTCTATTGAGAGACAGAGTCTCACTGAGTTGCTTAGTGCCTTGCCCTTGCTGAGGTGGCTTTGAACGTGCGATCCTCCTGCCTCAGCCTCCTCAGCCACTGGGATTACAGGCATGTACCACCGCTCCTGGATAAGTCCATCTTTTAACATAGCAGAAATTGGAAAAATAATGGCCCATAGGCTAAATCCAGCCACTGTTTCTCTGCAGCTCCCAACTAAGAAGGGTTTCTACAGATGAATATGTGAAAACAATCTGATGATTGGACACTCTAACTCTGAAATAAAATTAAGAAAAATTATACCTCCAAAAAAGCCCTTTCTTCTCATTATTAAGCTTAAGATTATAGGTATCTTCACTTAGCTTTATATTTTAAATGTCTTCATGCAAAAGGAATGCTCATGGAAAGCATATACATGACAACCTCAATTTTGCTTCTTGGTCTGCAAAGTCTACAACGCACATGATCTGGCCCTTCACAGAAGCTCTTTGCCTTTGTTTCTTGCATTCTTGGCTGCAATCAGCCAGGTGCCTGTGGGATGCATGCTCAGATTCTGGAGACAACAGCCCAACACCCTGGCAGTAACACACCCTGATAGATGCATCAGGCAAGAAATCAGCAAACACTTCCTTTGTTCCTTGGTGAGTCTCTTCCTCCGGAACAAAGGTACTTCTAGGAAATGCATTTGATGTCCACAATCACACCTCACACCTGGGGTGAAGATCCAGGGACTGAGAGCTCAGAACAAAGGACATCTGTCCTTGATGATTAGATCTGACAACACCATGACACTGGCAAATGTCCCCCATCCTCACTTCCCACCATTCTTTCTCTCACCAGCCTTTTCCACTCTTTCTAAACCCAAATCTCTGCAGTGTGCTCATGACATCACCTGCTCTGATGTGTCCCCAAGCCAAGGCAGGTCACACTCACTGGGCCTGGAAGCCCAGGCAGCTGGCCTGCATTTGCTATGGTGACCCTGAGCTCACCCAGACTCTAGTTCCCCTGGCTCTCTGCGTGCTCCCGAGGCTGGGGTCTTCCCAGTCCTCTGGCCATGATGGAGGTGGTGAGATCTGATGCGCTGCTTCTGCGGGCACCCAAACTCGCCACTGCCTGAGGGGATTAGGCGTCAGCCCAGGTTCCCGAGTCCCACAGCACGTGCCTGGCCAGGCGCCGAGCACCTGCCGCACCTGCTCAAGCCACTTCTTGAAAGTGATGATAAAGTGCTGAAGCTCCTATTCCTCTAACCAGGCATTTAGATTATAGTTTGTTGATCTGATATCCAGGCAGCTAAAATAAGTATTTTCTTTACTGTTTTTCACACTCAAGATGCACACTTGAATTCTCTTTGAAGAAAAAATGAAAAAGTAGCTGGGCATGGTGGCACACACCTGCAATCCCAGCAGCTTGGGAGGCTGAGGCAGGAGGATCGCAAATTCAAAGCCAGTCTCAGCAACTTTGTGAGACTCTAAGAAACTTAATGAGACCCTGTCTCAAAAAAATAATAAGGCAGCAGCCGCCACTGCCACTGTGGTGGGTACTGCACATGTTCCCAGCTCAGCCCACTCATCTTGGAGCAGCAGCAGCAGCAGCCCCTGCTGCTGCTGCCGCCACTGCTGCCACCAAGGCGGGTAGGGAAAGGAGCCCTTGGCCCACCTGCCTGTTCCCCAGCTCCGCCTGCCCATCTTGGAGCCACCTATAGCCACCGCCTCTGCCTGCAAGTCAGGGAACAGCCCCAGGGACCAGGAACAGGGGGTATTACAGGGGGATGCCTATCTCTTGTTTCTCCTACTAACACCCAAGTTCTCATGATTACCCTCTCACTAGTTAAATAATCTAATACCTCTATTTTCTCACATCCTACCTAACAAACATCTTAACCAACCTCTAATCCCCCCTTCTACCATTAGATACTATAAACCACAACACAAACATACTGACTATATGGTAGAAGTTAATTGATCTCATCATTTAGGTTTAAAGTGTTGAAATTGTAAATATAAAAATAGAAACTAACTGATATATGGCAACATGTTGGGTTCACTGAATGCTGTAATATTGATCTTTCCCTTAAAAGTGAAGCATCTGGTAACCTGTAGGGATGCTATAAGACAATAGGGAAGAAGCAGTAATACCTCAAACTTACACTGCAAGAGAGGAAAACACATAGATATCATGAAAAAAAAAAGGGGGGGGGAGGAAAATGCCTGAAACAAACCAAGATACTACAGCAAAAGGATCCTTAGAAAGCATAGTAAGTGAAATGTCAGAGAAGGAGTTCCAAATATACATAATTAAAATGATTTGAGACTTGAAAAATGACCTAAGTGAGCAGATACAGGCAAAAATTGATCTCTCCAATAAAGGGATAAGAGATCAAATACAGGCAACCATTGATCACACCAACAAAGAGATAAGAGAACAAATACAAGTAGCAAAAGATTACTTCAAGAAAGAGAGAGTCTGAGAAAAAAAAAAACAGAAATACTTGAAAGAAACAATAGGCCATTTAAAAAACTCAATAGATTGGAATTGCATTAAATCTGTATAATGCTTTTGGTAGTATGGACATTTTGACAATATTGATTCTACCTATCCAAGAGCAAGGTAGGTCTTTCCATCTTCTGAGTTCTTCTATGATTTCTTTCTTTAGTGTTCTATAATTTTCCTTATAGAGGTTTTTCACCTCTTTCATTAAATTGATTCCCAGGTATTTTTTTTATGCTATTGTAAATGGGCTAGTTTTCATCGTTTCCCTTTCAGAGGTATTGTTACTGATGTACAAAAATGCCTTTGACTTATGGGTATGATTTTTTTTTTTTTTTTTTTTTTTTTTTTTTTTTTTTTTTTTTTTTTTTTTTGGTACCAGGGATTGAACTCAGGGGCACTCGACCACTGGGCCACATCCCCAGCACTTTTTTGTATTTTATTAGAGACAGGGTCTCACTGAGTTGCTAAGTGCCTCGCCATTGCTGAGGCTGGCTTTGAACTCGCGATCCTCCTGCCTCAGCCTCCCAAAGTGCTGGGATTACAGGCATGCGCCACCGCGCCCGGCTGGGTATTGATTTTGTATCCTGCAACTTTGCCAAATTCATTTACTAGTTGTAAAAGTTTTCTGGTAGAGTATTTGGGTCTTCTAGGTATATTATTATGTCATCAGCAAATAGTGCTAATTTGTGCTCTTCTTTTTCTATCTGGATCCCTTTAATTTCTTTCGTCTGTCTAATTGCTCTGGCCAGAGTTTCCAGTACTATGTTAAATAGCAGTGGTGAAAGGGGGCATCCCTGTCTTGTTCCAGTTTTTAGAGGGAATGCTTTCAATTTTTCTCCATTTAAGATAATGTTAGCTCGGGGCCTTGCATAAATAGCTTTTATAATGTTGAGATATGTTCCTGATATTCCTAGTTTTTCCAATGTTTTGAACATAAAGGAGTGTTGTGTTTTGTCAAATGCTTTTTCTGCATCTATTGATATAATCATATGATTTTTATCTTTAAGTCTACTGATGTGATGTATTATGTTTATTGATTTATGAATGTTGAAACATTATACAGATTTAATGCAATTCCAATCAAAATCCCAATGTCATTCTTCAAAGGAATAGAAAAAGCAGTCATGAAATTCATATGGAAAAATAAGAGACCCAGAATAGCCAAAGCAATCCTGAGCAAAAAAGTGAAGCAGGGGGCATCACCATACCAGACTTTAAATTATACTATAGAACAATAGTAACAAAAACAGCATGGTATTGGCACCAAAACAGACTGGTGGACCAATGGTACAGAATTGAGGACACAGAGACTAATACATATAATTTCAGCTATCTTATATTAGACAAAGGCGCCAAAAATGTACAGTGGAGAAAGGATAGCCTCTTCAACAAATGGTGCTGGGAAAACTGGAAATCCATATGTAACAAAATGAAATTAAACCCTTATCTCTCACCATGTGCAAAACTCAATTCAAAGTGGATCAAGGACCTAGGAATTAGACCAGAGATAATATGCCTAATAGAAGAAAAAGTAAGCTCCAATTTCCAACATGTCGGATTAGGCCCCAAGTTCCTTAATAAGAATCCTGTAGTGCAAGAATTATTACCAAGAATTAATGAATGGGATAGATTTAAATTAAAAAAGCTTCTTCTCAGCAAAAGAAACAATCAGTGAGGTGAATAGAGAGCCAACTAATTGGGAACAAATATTTAATACATGTACATCAGATAGAGCACTAATTTCTAGAATATATAAAGAAATCAAAAAACTTAACACCAAAAAAAACAAATAACCCAATCAATAAATGGGCTAAGGAATTGAAAAGACACTTCTCAGAAGAAGATACACAATTAATCAACAAATACATGAAAAAATGCTCAACATTGCCGGCAATTAGAGAAATGCAAATCAAAACTACTCTAAGATTTCATTTCACTCCAGTCAGAATGGCAGCTATCAAGAACACAAACAACAATAAATGTTTGAGAGGATGTGGGGGGAAAGGCACACTCATACATTGCTGGTGGGACTGCAAAATGGTGCAACCTCTATGGAAAGCAGTATGGAGATTTCTTGGAAAACTGGGAATAAAACCACCCTATGACCCAGCTATCCCACTCCTGGGTCTATTCCCAAAGGACTTAAAAACAGGATATTACAGTGACACAGCCACTTCAATGTTTATAGCAGCACAATTCACAATAGGTAGGTTGTGGAACCAACCTAGATGTCCCTCAGTAGATGAGTGGATAAAGAAAATGTGGTATATATATACAATGGAATTTTACTCAGCAATAAAAGAGAATAAAATAACGGCATTTGCAGGTAAATGGATGAAGTTGGAGAATATAATGCTAAGTGAAATTAGTCAGTCTCAAAAATCCAAATACCAAATGTTTTCTCTGATATAAGGAGGCTAGTTCACAGTGTTGTTGGATGGGGGTACATAGGAGGATTAGAGGAACACTAGAATGGTCAAAGGAAAGGGAGGGGAAGGGAGGGAGCAAGGGGGGAGTGGGGGAGAAAAAAACATTGGTGATTGAATGAGATGGATATCATTATCCTAAATGAATGACTGAAGATCTGAATGGTACTTATATACTTTGTATACAAACATTTGTATTTAAAAAGATGCTATATATGTGCATTATGAATTGTAATACATACTACTATTATAAATAAAAAAATAAAAAGAAAAAGAAAAAAATAAAGGTGGATTTATCCATTAAAAAAAAACTCAATAGATAGTATCAACAACAGATTGGATCACTTGGAAGATAGGACCTCAGACAATGAGGACAAATATATATAATATTGAAAATAAAGTTGACCTCACAGAGAAGATGGTAAGAAACCACGAACAGAACATCCAACAATTATGGGATACCATCAAAAGACCGAATATAAGATTTATTGGAATAGAGGAAGGTGCCGAGAATCAAACCAAAGGAATGCAAAATCTCTTCAATGAAATTATATCAGAAAATTTCCCAAGAAGAACAAATTTGAAAACCAAACACAGGAAGCATATAGGATGCCAAATATACAAAATTACAACAGTTCTACACCAAGGCACATTATAATGAAAATGCCTAGCATACAAAATAAAGACAGAATTTTAAAGGCTGTAAGAGAGAAAAATCAGATAACCTATGAAGGAAAACCTATTTGCATCTCAGCAGATTTTTCAACCCAGACCCTCAAAGCCAGGAGATCCTGGAACAACATATACCAGGCTCTAAAAGATAAGGGATGCCAACCAAGAATCTTATACCCAGCAAAATTAAGCTTTAGATTTGATGATGAAATAAAAACCTTCCATGATAAACAAAAGCTCAAAGAATTCGCAACAAGAAAGCCAGCACTACAGAACATTTCTTAGCAAAATATTCCATGAGGAGGAAATAAAAAACAACAATGAAAACCTGCAAAGGGAAGAACTACAATAAAGGAAAAACTAACCATAGGAGAAATCAAGTCAAACTAAATACCAAAAATTAAATTAAATTAAAAATGACTAGAATACAAATCATATCTTAATAATAACCCCAAATGCTAACAGCCTAAACTCACCAATTAAAAAGACATAGGCTGATAGATTGGATAAAAAAATGACCCAACAATATGCTGCCTTCAAGAGACACATCTCCTAGGAAAAGATGCCCACAGACTAAAGGTGAAAGAATGGGATAAAATATACCACTCACACAGATTACAAAAGCAAGCAGGGGTTTCCACCCTCATATCAAATAAAGTAGACTTCAGCCAAAGTTAATCAAAAGAGATAAAGAAGGGACTTTTCATACTGCTAAAGGGAATCATACATCAACAAGAAATAACTGTCATAAATATATATGCCCCAAACAATGGAGCATCCACATTCATCAGACAAACTCTGCTCAAGTTCAAGAGCCAAATAGACCACAACACAATAATTTCTAGGTGACTTTAACACCCCTCTTTTACCACTGGATAGATCTTCCAAACAAAAGCTAAACAAAGAAACTGTTAGAACTCAATAATACAATCAATAACTTAAATTTAACCGACATATATGGAGTATATTATCCATCAATGAGTCAATACACTTTCTTCTCAGCAGCACATGGATAATTCTCTAAAATAGGCCATATATTATGCCATAAAACAACTCTAAGCAAATACAAAAAAATAGAGATGCCGGGCGCAGTGGCACATGCCTGTAATCCCAGCAATTGGGAGGCTGAGGCAGAGGATCGCGAGTTCAAAGCCAGCCTTCAGCCATGGCTAGGCCCACTTAGCAACTCAGTGAGACCCTGTCTCTAATAAAATACAATAAAGGTCTGGGGATGTGGCCCAGTGGTCAAGGGCCCCTGAGTTCAATCCCCAGTACAAAAAAAAAAAAAAAAAAAAGGAGAGATACTACCCTGCATCCTATCAGATCATAATGGAATGAAATTAGAAATCAGTGACAAAATAAGAAACAAAACCTACTCCAACACCTGGAGACTAAATAATATGCTTACTGAATGAACAATGGGTTGCAGAAGACATCAAGAAGGAGATTAAAAAATTCACAGAAGTAAATGAGAACACTGATACAACATATCAAAATCTCTGGGACACTATGAAGGCAGTATTAAGAGGAAAATTCATTGCATGGAGCTCATTCCTTTCAAAGAAGAAAAGTTCAACACAAAATAAATAAAACTAATATCACACCTTAAAGCCCTAGATAAAAGAAGAACAAATCAACCCCAAAAGCAGTAGAAGACAGGAAATAATTAAAATCAGAGCTGAAATCAATGAAATTGAAACAAAATACACAATTGAAAAAATTGACAGAACCAAAAGTTGGTTTTTAGAAAAAATAAATAAAATTGATAAACCATTAGCTATGCTAACTAAGAAAAGAAGAGAAAAAACTCAAATTACCAATATCTGTGATGAAAAAGTAAACATCATGATGGACACTATGGAAATACAGAAGATAATTAGAAATTATTTTGAAAAATCTGTACTCCAATTAAATAGAAAACAATGAAGGCATCGAAAAATTTCTAGAAACATATGATATGCCCAAACTAAATCAGGATGATATATATGATTTTAATAGATCAATTTCAAGCAAAGAAATAGAGGACGTCATCAAAAACCTACCAGCCAAAAAAAGCTCAGTTCTGGATGAATACACAACCGAGTTCTTCAAGACCTTTATAAAAGAAGAACTAGCACCAATACTTCTCAAACTATTCCATGAAATAGAAAAAGAGAGAACCCTTCCAGATTCATTCTATGAGGCCAATATCACCCTGATTCCAAAACCTGGCAGAGGCAAATGAAAGAAAGAAAACTTCAGACCAATATCTCTAATGAATATAGATGTGAAAATTCTCAATAAAATTCTGGCAAATCGAATACAAAAACATATTAAAAAAATAGTGCACCACGATCAAGTGGGGTTCATTCCAGGGATGCAAGGTTGGTTCAACATAAGAAAATTAATAAATGTAATTCACCACATCAATAGACTCAAAGATAAAAATCATATGATCATCTCAATTGATGCAGAGAAAGCATTTGACAAAATACAGCACCCCTTTATGTTCAAATGCTAGAAAAAATAGGGATAACAGGAACATACCTCAACATTGTAAAGGCCATCTATGCTAAGCCCCAGGCCAACATCATCCTAAATGGAGAAAAATTGAAAGCATTTCCTCTAAAAACTGGAACAAGACAGGGATGCCCTCTTTCACCACTTCTATTTAATGTAATTCTTGCAATTAGACAGACAAAAGAAATAAAAGGAATACGGATAGAAAAAGAAGAACTCAAATTATCACTATTTGCAGATGATATGATTCTATATATAGAACATCCAAAAAATTCCACCAGAAATCTTCTAGAACTGATAAATGAATTCAGCAAAGTGGCTGGATATAAAATCAATACCCATAAAGCAAAGGCATTTCTGTACATCAGTGACTAATCCTCAGAAAGAGAAACTAGGAAATCCACCCCATTTACTATAACCTCAATAAGAAATAAAATTATACAGATTTAATGCAATTCCAATCAAAATCCCAATGTCATTCTTCAAAGGAATAGAAAAAGCAGTCATGAAATTCATATGGAAAAATAAGAGACCCAGAATAGCCAAAGCAATCCTGAGCAAAAAAGTGAAGCAGGGGCATCACCATACCAGACTTTAAATTATACTATAGAACAATAGTAACAAAAACAGCATGGTATTGGCACCAAAACAGACTGGTGGACCAATGGTACAGAATTGAGGACACAGAGACTAATACATATAATTTCAGCTATCTTATATTAGACAAAGGCGCCAAAAATGTACAGTGGAGAAAGGATAGCCTCTTCAACAAATGGTGCTGGGAAAACTGGAAATCCATATGTAACAAAATGAAATTAAACCCTTATCTCTCACCATGTGCAAAACTCAATTCAAAGTGGATCAAGGACCTAGGAATTAGACCAGAGATAATATGCCTAATAGAAGAAAAAGTAAGCTCCAATTTCCAACATGTCGGATTAGGCCCAAGTTCCTTAATAAGAATCCTGTAGTGCAAGAATTATTACCAAGAATTAATGAATGGGATAGATTTAAATTAAAAAGCTTCTTCTCAGCAAAAGAAACAATCAGTGAGGTGAATAGAGAGCCAACTAATTGGGAACAAATATTTAATACATGTACATCAGATAGAGCACTAATTTCTAGAATATATAAAGAAATCAAAAAACTTAACACCAAAAAAAAAAAATAACCCAATCAATAAATGGGCTAAGGAATTGAAAAGACACTTCTCAGAAGAAGATACACAATTAATCAACAAATACATGAAAAAATGCTCAACATTGCCGGCTAGCAATTAGAGAAATGCAAATCAAAACTACTCTAAGATTTCATTTCACTCCAGTCAGAATGGCAGCTATCAAGAACACAAACAACAATAAATGTTTGAGAGGATGTGGGGGGAAAGGCACACTCATACATTGCTGGTGGGACTGCAAAATGGTGCAACCTCTATGGAAAGCAGTATGGAGATTTCTTGGAAAACTGGGAATAAAACCACCCTATGACCCAGCTATCCCACTCCTGGGTCTATTCCCAAAGGACTTAAAAACAGGATATTACAGTGACACAGCCACTTCAATGTTTATAGCAGCACAATTCACAATAGGTAGGTTGTGGAACCAACCTAGATGTCCCTCAGTAGATGAGTGGATAAAGAAAATGTGGTATATATATACAATGGAATTTTACTCAGCAATAAAAGAGAATAAAATAACGGCATTTGCAGGTAAATGGATGAAGTTGGAGAATATAATGCTAAGTGAAATTAGTCAGTCTCAAAAATCCAAATACCAAATGTTTTCTCTGATATAAGGAGGCTAGTTCACAGTGTTGTTGGATGGGGGTACATAGGAGGATTAGAGGAACACTAGAATGGTCAAAGGAAAGGGAGGGGAAGGGAGGGAGCAAGGGGGGAGTGGGGGAGAAAAAAACATTGGTGATTGAATGAGATGGATATCATTATCCTAAATGAATGACTGAAGATCTGAATGGTACTTATATACTTTGTATACAAACATTTGTATTTAAAAAGATGCTATATATGTGCATTATGAATTGTAATACATACTACTATTATAAATAAAAAAATAAAAAGAAAAAGAAAAAAAATAAAGGTGGATTTATCCATTAAAAAAAAAACTCAATAGATAGTATCAACAACAGATTGGATCACTTGGAAGATAGGACCTCAGACAATGAGGACAAATATATATAATATTGAAAATAAAGTTGACCTCACAGAGAAGATGGTAAGAAACCACGAACAGAACATCCAACAATTATGGGATACCATCAAAAGACCGAATATAAGATTTATTGGAATAGAGGAAGGTGCCGAGAATCAAACCAAAGGAATGCAAAATCTCTTCAATGAAATTATATCAGAAAATTTCCCAAGAAGAACAAATTTGAAAACCAAACACAGGAAGCATATAGGATGCCAAATATACAAAATTACAACAGTTCTACACCAAGGCACATTATAATGAAAATGCCTAGCATACAAAATAAAGACAGAATTTTAAAGGCTGTAAGAGAGAAAAATCAGATAACCTATGAAGGAAAACCTATTTGCATCTCAGCAGATTTTTCAACCCAGACCCTCAAAGCCAGGAGATCCTGGAACAACATATACCAGGCTCTAAAAGATAAGGGATGCCAACCAAGAATCTTATACCCAGCAAAATTAAGCTTTAGATTTGATGATGAAATAAAAACCTTCCATGATAAACAAAAGCTCAAAGAATTCGCAACAAGAAAGCCAGCACTACAGAACATTCTTAGCAAAATATTCCATGAGGAGGAAATAAAAAACAACAATGAAAACCTGCAAAGGGAAGAACTACAATAAAGGAAAAACTAACCATAGGAGAAATCAAGTCAAACTAAATACCAAAAATTAAATTAAATTAAAAATGACTAGAATACAAATCATATCTTAATAATAACCCCAAATGCTAACAGCCTAAACTCACCAATTAAAAGACATAGGCTGATAGATTGGATAAAAAAATGACCCAACAATATGCTGCCTTCAAGAGACACATCTCCTAGGAAAAGATGCCCACAGACTAAAGGTGAAAGAATGGGATAAAAATATACCACTCACACAGATTACAAAAGCAAGCAGGGGTTTCCACCCTCATATCAAATAAAGTAGACTTCAAGCCAAAGTTAATCAAAAGAGATAAAGAAGGACTTTTCATACTGCTAAAGGGAATCATACATCAACAAGAAATAACTGTCATAAATATATATGCCCCAAACAATGGAGCATCCACATTCATCAGACAAACTCTGCTCAAGTTCAAGAGCCAAATAGACCACAACACAATAATTCTAGGTGACTTTAACACCCCTCTTTTACCACTGGATAGATCTTCCAAACAAAAGCTAAACAAAGAAACTGTAGAACTCAATAATACAATCAATAACTTAAATTTAACCGACATATATGGAGTATATTATCCATCAATGAGTCAATACACTTTCTTCTCAGCAGCACATGGATAATTCTCTAAAATAGGCCATATATTATGCCATAAAACAACTCTAAGCAAATACAAAAAAATAGAGATGCCGGGCGCAGTGGCACATGCCTGTAATCCCAGCAATTGGGAGGCTGAGGCAGGAGGATCGCGAGTTCAAAGCCAGCCTCAGCCATGGCTAGGCACTTAGCAACTCAGTGAGACCCTGTCTCTAATAAAATACAATAAAGGTCTGGGGATGTGGCCCAGTGGTCAAGGGCCCCTGAGTTCAATCCCCAGTACAAAAAAAAAAAAAAAAAAAAAAGGAGAGATACTACCCTGCATCCTATCAGATCATAATGGAATGAAATTAGAAATCAGTGACAAAATAAGAAACAAAACCTACTCCAACACCTGGAGACTAAATAATATGCTACTGAATGAACAATGGGTTGCAGAAGACATCAAGAAGGAGATTAAAAAATTCACAGAAGTAAATGAGAACACTGATACAACATATCAAAATCTCTGGGACACTATGAAGGCAGTATTAAGAGGAAAATTCATTGCATGGAGCTCATTCCTTCAAAGAAGAAAAGTTCAACAAATAAATAAACTAATATCACACCTTAAAGCCCTAGATAAAAGAAGAACAAATCAACCCCAAAAGCAGTAGAAGACAGGAAATAATTAAAATCAGAGCTGAAATCAATGAAATTGAAACAAAATACACAATTGAAAAAATTGACAGAACCAAAAGTTGGTTTTTAGAAAAAATAAATAAAATTGATAAACCATTAGCTATGCTAACTAAGAAAAGAAGAGAAAAAACTCAAATTACCAATATCTGTGATGAAAAAGTAAACATCATGATGGACACTATGGAAATACAGAAGATAATTAGAAATTATTTTGAAAATCTGTACTCCAATTAAATAGAAAACAATGAAGGCATCGAAAAATTTCTAGAAACATATGATATGCCCAAACTAAATCAGGATGATATATATGATTTTAATAGATCAATTTCAAGCAAAGAAATAGAGGACGTCATCAAAAACCTACCAGCCAAAAAAAGCTCAGTTCTGGATGAATACACAACCGAGTTCTTCAAGACCTTTAAAGAAGAACTAGCACCAATACTTCTCAAACTATTCCATGAAATAGAAAAAGAGAGAACCCTTCCAGATTCATTCTATGAGGCCAATATCACCCTGATTCCAAAACCTGGCAGAGGCAAATGAAAGAAAGAAAACTTCAGACCAATATCTCTAATGAATATAGATGTGAAAATTCTCAATAAAATTCTGGCAAATCGAATACAAAAACATATTAAAAAAATAGTGCACCACGATCAAGTGGGGTTCATTCCAGGGATGCAAGGTTGGTTCAACATAAGAAAATTAATAAATGTAATTCACCACATCAATAGACTCAAAGATAAAAATCATATGATCATCTCAATTGATGCAGAGAAAGCATTTGACAAAATACAGCACCCCTTTATGTTCAAAATGCTAGAAAAAATAGGGATAACAGGAACATACCTCAACATTGTAAAGGCCATCTATGCTAAGCCCCAGGCCAACATCATCCTAAATGGAGAAAAATTGAAAGCATTTCCTCTAAAAACTGGAACAAGACAGGGATGCCCTCTTTCACCACTTCTATTTAATGTAATTCTTGCAATTAGACAGACAAAAGAAATAAAAGGAATACGGATAGAAAAAGAAGAACTCAAATTATCACTATTTGCAGATGATATGATTCTATATATAGAACATCCAAAAAATTCCACCAGAAATCTTCTAGAACTGATAAATGAATTCAGCAAAGTGGCTGGATATAAAATCAATACCCATAAAGCAAAGGCATTTCTGTACATCAGTGACTAATCCTCAGAAAGAGAAACTAGGAAATCCACCCCATTTACTATAACCTCAATAAGAAATAAAATACTTGGGAATCAACTTAACAAAAGAAGTGAAAGACCTATACAGTGAAAACTACAGCACACTAAAGAAAGAAATTAAAGAAGATCTTAGAAAATGGAAAGATCTAACTTGCTCATGGATAGGTAGAATTAATATTATCAAAATGACCATTCTCCCCAAAGCACTATACAGTTTCAATGCAATACCAATCAAAATCCCAATATCATTACTCATAGTAATAGAAAAGGCAATCATGAAATTCATCTGAAAAAATGAGACCCTGAATACCCAAAGCAATTCTTAGCAAGAAGAGTGAAGCTGGTGGCATTACTATTCCAGACCTTAAATTGTATTACAAAGCATTGTAATAAAAACAGCATGGTATTGGCACCAAAATAGACCAGTTGACCAATGGTACAGAATAGAAGATACAGAGACTAAACCTCACACATACAGTTATATTAGACAAAGGTGCCAAAAACGTTCATTGGAGAAGGACAGCTTCTTCAACAAATGGTGTTGGGAAAACTGGAAATCCTCATGTAATAAAATGAAATTAAACCTCTATCTCTCTCCATGCACAAAACTCAACTCAAAGTGGATCAAGGACCTAGGAATTAAACCAGAGACCTTGCACCTAATAGAAGAAAAAGTAGGCCCAAATCTCCAACATGTTGGATTAGGCTCCAACTTCCTCAATAATACCCCTATAGCACAATAATTAAAACCAAAAATTAATAAATGGGATGGATTCAAACTAAAAAGGTTCTTCTCAGCAAAAGAAACTATCAGTGAGGTGAACAGAGAACCTACAGAATAGGAGCAAATCTTTACCACAAGCACATCAGACAGAACATTAACTTCAAGGATATATAAAGCTCTCAAAAACCTTGACACAAAAAAAAAAAAAAAAAAAAACCAATCAATAAATGGGCTAAAGAACTGAACAGACACTTCTCAGAAGATGATATACAATTAATCAACAAATATATGAAAAAAAATGTTCAACATCTCTAGCAATTAGAGAAATGCAAATCAAAACTACTCTAAGATTTCATCTCATGCCAGTCAGAATGGCAGCTATCAAAAACACAAACAACAATAAATGCTGGCGAGGCCATGGGGAAAAGGGCACACTCTTGAAGCCATATTTAAAGCTAGGTAGTGAATGCAGTCAGGCAAATAGGGTCTAACATCGAGTCTCATAAAGAACATGGAGTCCATAAGGAAAATGGAGTCAGTCTGAGTCCTGGAAAGACATAGAACAACTCTAAGGGAGATAAGATGGTTAATGTTCCCAAATTTAGGGCCCATCTTATGGAATGTTAATGAAACAGCTCCCAGCAAATGGAGATGCTAATCAACTAGCCCTATGCCCTTCCTGTAAGTCCCCCACCCTCCATGGGCCCACCTGTGTCACATCTTTTGACATTCCTGTCCCAGGCAGGACAGAAATAGAGAACAAAAAAAGAACAAAAGAAAGATTTCAGATATAAAAGGGAGAAGACCTTTCCTCCCTTTGGATTCCTGGTTTCCGGGTCTCCTTCTCCTTCTGGGAAAAGTCTTTTAGCTGTCCTTTCAATAAAGCTTTCCACTTTCCACTCTACGCTTGCTTCGGCGTGCTTCTTTGGTATTATTCTTCAGCGTTCGGGGGAGCAAGAACTCGTCATGGGTAAAAAGCGGTTTCACTCTTACATTGCTGTTGGGGCTGCAAATTGGTGCAGCCAATCTGGAAAGTACTATGGAGATTTCTAGGAAAACTGGGAATGGAACCACCATTTGACCCAGCTATCCCACTCCTTGGTCTATACCCAAAAGACTCAAAAACAGCATACTACAGGGACACAGCCACATCAGTGTTTATAGCAGCACAATTCACAATAGCTAGATTGTGGAAACAACCCCAATGCCCATCAGCTGATGAATGGATAGGGAAACATTGGTATATATACACAATGGAACACTACTCAGCACTAAAAGAGAATAAAATCATGGCATTTGCAGGTAAATTGATGGAGTTGGAGAAAATAATGCTAAGTGAAGTTAGTCAATCCCAATAAAACAAAGGTCGAATGATTCCTTTGATATGATGATATTGAATTGTATTGGCAAGGGAGGGGGGATGAGAGGAATGAAGGAATGTTAAATAGAACAAAGGGGAGGGAGGGAAAGGGAGGGGAAAGGGGATAGGAATAATGGCAGAATGAGTTAGACATCAATCCGCTAAGTACATATATATAAACACAAATGGTGTGAAAATAATTACTGCAAAACCGGTGACTTGGAAAACTGCTCTTGATATGTAATATGAAATGAATTGTACTCTGCAAGCATGTATAACAAATTAAAATAGATAAATAATTTTTAAAAATAATAAGAAGAAAGTGCTGGTGAGGCCAGATTTAAAGTTAGTTAGTGAGTGTAGTTAGACAATTTGGGTCTAATTGTTATAAGCAAAGGAGACTTAAACTGGACTTGGACTGTCTCCACCTGATGGCCCATTGACCCACCCTTGATGGCCCATTGACCCACCCTTAAACCTTCTCCACCTGAGGGCCTGAGGGTGTATTAACCCTGTGCTTTATAAACCCTGCCCTTGCTATGAGCAGGCGCCATTTTCTACTATCCTGCTTTGTGCTGGACGTAGTTGGTGGCCCTGGACAGAATAAAGGCTTCATTGGCTATTACGTGAGTGGCTTGTGAGACTTTTTTCCTGAAAATTGGGTAAAACATTTGGAGTCCCCTAGCGAGATTGATTCTTTATTCTCCTTGCCCTCATGCCCAAATTCGGCCTCCTGTGCCTGATTGTGGACTCCTTGGGGTAGAGGAGAGCTCCTGAGAGACGTTCCTCAGCTTCACCCCGAGAGGACTGCTGCTCGGTTTCTCCAGACGCCTCTATGAAGCTGCCTGTTTACCTGTCTGGTGAGATCTCTTCTGGGGGATAAAGTTCAGACTGGACGCAGTCGCTTCCAATGAATCCCAGGACAGGGCGAGACGTAGCTCCTGTCCACCTGGTGGGTCTCCCTGTGTGGCCCAGTCTGGTTGTCTTTTGTCCTTGTGTCTGTTTATTTCTTGTGTAGCTGATCCTGAGCCCAGTGTTTGGGAGGGGCAGCCGCTGGCCAGCTCTCTTTGTGTACACATATAGGCTTGCTTTAATTTGATTTAAAATTAGAGTTGGTGGTCTTTACCACCACAAATTCTGAAGCAGGACCTTCACTCTGGGACTCTAGGACAGAGTGCCACCCAGGGGGTGTGCAACTTGAGACGTTCCAAGGCCCCGGGATGTGCCTTCGGTCCTGTGGATTACTGGAGTGAACTGCGGCATCAAAAGAATGAGCAAGCATCCAGTGGAGAAACCTCCACTTGTAAATGGCGCCCCCATAATATCTGGTATCTGGTTTTGAGATCTCTTCTGGGTGTTGGATTCCAGGCAGAGGCTGCACCTCCCAGGCAGAAGGCCACACCTCCCCAGGTGCCTTGTGAAAAACTACAGCTCCCAGGATCCTCAGCGTGACCAAAAATCCTGACCAGCAAGTCCCCTGTCCACTACCCCCCCGACCTCTGCTGGCCTATAGGACAAGGACTCACTCCAAGGGGGTTTTATGGCCCCTACTCTATTTAAACCAGCCCCGGACTGAAATCTCTCTCTGTTCCTGCTCTCTGTTCCTGCCTCTCTCTGTTCCTGCCTGTCCCTATTCCCGTCCATCCCTACCCCCTTCCCTTCCCTTCCTTTCCCTACCCTTGCCCACGTGGCACCCCAATAAACCCTTTTATTTCACTAACACAGTGTTCCTGGCTAAGTTAACTATGTTTCAGCAGTTTTCTAACACTGGGGACAGTGAGGTGCCTGGCGAGGCACATACACTCCTGTCCAGGGCAGTAGCAAAATGTCGCACTGTCCTTTGGTCCTGGTCTGGATGGAAATTCCTACTGGGGACAGAGAGGTGCCTGACGAGGCACATACACACTCCTGTCCGGAGCATTAGCAAGATGTTGCACTGCTCCCTGGTTGGTTTGGCGCCTGGTTCTTGTCCCCCTTGTGTTGTTCTGTGTTCTATGGTCTTTCTGCCTTTTCATTGTGTGTCTTCTCTGGTGTAAATGTAAGAAAATTAAATTTGTGAGTAACCTTGTTTGTTAGACATCTGATTAATTATCAAGGTTAAAATGCTAACTGTTAAATATACCATCAAGTACTCTTAACTCCTTGAATTCCATTGGGTAACATTATTGATTGTTTTCATAAATTGGTAAATTTTAAAAAAAGGTTTTAAGGTTGCTTTGTCATCGCTGAAAAAAAAGGTTCCTAAAGATCTTTTTAAAAAAGTGTTCCAACAGGTATAATTCTATATGCTTGAACATTGTGTTCTCATGAAGTGGTTAACAGATGTGTGTGATTCTGTATAAAGGTTTATAAAAGATTTCTGTGTATTCAGAGGCTCAAAGGTTTCAGCTGTTTCCGTTGGGAGTACTGTAAATAACAATATTTTTATTGAGATAAAAAGTTTGCCTAAATTCAAATTATTACAAGGAATGTTTGAAATTGTGAACAAAAAAAGGGTTAACAGATGGAAGAAAGAAATTAGAAGGTTGTAGATATGGTCACTTAAGTGATGTAAAAGCTCTGTGAAAGTTGGTTAACTAAGTATATTAAGTTTTGGTTTTTTGAGCAAGTAATCTGAAAAGAAATTAAGAATTATACAGCTGTGGTTGAATGACAACTATTATTTTGAAATATTATAATGTTATTTCTTTAAGAGCTAAACTTGATTAATGTAAAAAACATCAATGTAATTATGGTGGAGTAATACTCTTCTTTGTATATTAAATGTGTTCATATCTTTCAGGTATACAATCCTTGAGGTGAAAGCTCTAAAAGAGCATTATATCAAGTTGGTGTTCTCCAAACTATAGTTGTATGGTACTTTTTGCACTGGGGTACAATTTAAATGTATTTTTTAAGTTCATGAGAGCCTAATCTATATAAAGGTTAATATTGTAAAGCAGAGATCAGCTTCAGAACTAAAACACCTGACCTAAGGTTCATAAAGAGCCTCACCTTGCCTAAAATAAGGCTCTTCCTTCCACGTTTACTGCATGCCAGAGTGGCTCCAGGGCAGGCCAAACTTCAATTTGTTTATGGTTATGGTCAAAAGAACGATTCTTGTTGTTAAGAAACAGGGGTTGTAGTATATAACTCAGTCAAAATTCAAGATGGTTTTTACACAAACTAAATGTGTTTTTACTCTTGTTAATTTTATTTTGTATTTTTCCTTGTAAACTGTCCAAAAGTTGCCTGTTAATGTTTTGCAGAGGTATTGCTTTAATGACACAACCTGGGTTAATTTAAGATAATAAGCAATCACCTAGGATGGTACAAACCCCAATTAATGGAAAGGGTAAATGACAGTAAGGTTATAGGCATTAAAGTAAAGCCCAGTGCTCTTATTTTAAGAATGGTGAGACTAACTTGCTACATGTTTTAAGATCAAGACTTTAAGTTAAATTAAAGGGAGCCAAGGAAGCCAATGTCTGGCTCTGGCCCTCAGAGTCAGTCTGAGTCCAGGGAACAGGGAACTTCTCTAAAGAGCTTTGCAACTCTGGGCCACATGGCCTCCTGAGCAGGGAGGCTATGAGACATCTGGAGAAGAGAAAGCCAATCAGTGCACTTGCTAAAAGGAGGGTCCCTAGAAAAGGGTGAGACATCCCTGGTGCTTCCAAGGGAAGCCACAAGGTCAAGCAAGACCTGGACCCACCCTTGCAGAAGGCACTAGCAGAATGGAAAAGCTGCTCTTAAGTTCCCCCAAGAGTTATTCCCATCAGAAATCAGCTGACTCTTAGCAATAGATAAAAACAAAAGTCGGTTTGACCTGCTTCATCTTAAACACCTAGCAAAAACAGTTGAAACTGATACATAACCATTCCTGAGCATTTAAGAAATAATAGTTAAATGTAACTTAAGATACACACTTGTATTAGGCCCAAGAATTGGTAGACTGGAGGCTACAAAAGAGATCCTTAGGCAGGAATGACTGTTAATTATAAAAAGAAACAGTTTAAACTATTAAGTGACTGCCAAGTCAAAAGTTTTTAGTGAGTTTAAGGCCTACAGATCTTCCTAACCTACACAGGTAGGCTTAATATTCAGTAGTATGATTATCTAGCCCTAAGTAACAGAAATAAAGGGTTCTTTACTAGTAGACACAGAGGTCATGCCAGTAGAAAGATTTTATAAGATCAGATCACATTAAGTAGCTTAGCTACCATCTTTTCTGGATAGAAATGTGGTGTTTACATTCCTGATAACTCTGTGCATATTAAAGATTTAAATTATCATCTTTGTGGTATACATTGACATGTTCTGGATGCTGCAATGTTTATTCAGTACTCATGGTTTTTGTTTCTCTCATAGAAGCGCTGGTCCCTGATGACAACCTGTTCTTTCCCAGGCTTCAATCTGACCTGACTTCTAATAAGGGAACTCCAAACTACTTGCCCCCCTGTTCAGCTCGAAGAAGCCAGATTCGGTCATCATCCTGTGTCCTTACAGTAGTAAGGAGTTCCTAAAATTAGAAGGGAAATGAAGCCAGAATTTCATAGGTAGTCAGTATATATAGGTAAATCAAGTCAGGTTGGATCAAGAAAGCCAATTTTGAGTGAGTCCGGGGAAATTGAAAACTGTTTGGAAACGTTAATTCCCTCAGCCCTTCCTCCACCCTTGTGGAGACCCTGCCCCTGTCCCAACCTGTTGCTAAGGTAACCTGTTCCAGGAATTGCCCCTCCCAGGAGGAGCTTTAGGACTTTCTATATCACCCCTCCTCCTGCCTGTTCTCAGGGGAGTCCCCAGTGCCGCCATTCAGTCTCGCGTTCAGTCTCATTGATTCTGCCTGCTGGTTTCTCAACCAAACATGGGGATGGCAGATTATGGAGGAGAACTGAAGGAGCCCTAATTAGGAAGGGCTGTTGTAGCTAGCTGGAAGCCATGGGTTCCACCTGATATGTATGTGACGCACCTGTAGGCACCCGCAAACCTGAAGGTATATAACCGGGTGAAAGCGGTCCGAGTTAGGAGAATGGAGAATTCAGTCAGCCGGGCAGTCACTCGGGTCGGTCAGAAGAATCAGAGCGGCCAGAACGTAGGCAGAGCGGTTACAGAAGAGAAACCAGATAGAATACAGAAGAGAAACCAGATAGAAGAAGTAATGACTGGCCAGAGTTAGGCCGAGGCTCCAGAGGACTGGTCAGAGTAAGGCCGAGGCTCCCGAGGAAGACAGAAGACAGAAGACAGAAGAAGGAAGAAAGAAGAGAGAAGAAAGAAGCTCTAGTCTTTCTCTAAGCTAAGCTCTATCTTTCTTTACTCTACTCTAAGCTAAGAAGAAAAGCTATGTTGTAGCTAGCTGGAAGCCATGGGTTCCACCTGATATGTATGTGACGCACCTGTAGGCACCCGCAAACCTGAAGGTATATAACCGGGTGAAAGCGGTCCGAGTTAGGAGAATGGAGAATTCAGTCAGCCGGGCAGTCACTCGGTCGGTCAGAAGAATCAGAGCGGCCAGAACGTAGGCAGAGCGGTTACAGAAGAGAAACCAGATAGAATACAGAAGAGAAACCAGATAGAAGAAGTAATGACTGGCCAGAGTTAGGCCGAGGCTCCAGAGGACTGGTCAGAGTAAGGCCGAGGCTCCCGAGGAAGACAGAAGACAGAAGACAGAAGAAGGAAGAAAGAAGAGAGAAGAAAGAAGCTCTAGTCTTTCTCTAAGCTAAGCTCTATCTTTCTTTACTCTACTCTAAGCTAAGAAGAAAAGCTAAGCTCTATCTTTCTTTACTCTAAGCTACTCTACTCTAAGCTAAGAAGAAAAATCTTTCTTTCCCTCTCTAAGCTCTAAGAAAGTAGAAGTAAAAGTAGTAAAAGCTTAACTCTGCCTCCGAGAATTTTCCTCCCGTGGCGGCGCCGTGGCTGGCTGTGACAGGCAGCTTACAAATGGTGGTCCGTCCGGGGCTCGGCAGGCAGAGAAGAAAAGCTAAGAAATAAGGAGAGCAACGAAAAAGCATAGCCTCAGACTCAGTTGAGACCAGCAAAAAGAGTAGTAAACAAGAGAGCATAGCCTCTGACTCAGTTGAGGCCAGTTAAGAATTAAGCTGAAGCAGAGTAGCCAGCAAAAAGCCGAAGCGAGCCAGCCAAAAGCCGAAGCAGAGTAGCCGGCCAAAAGCCATAAAAAATATAGAGAAAAAGCCTTGAGCTTTAGTATAAAGAAAAAAGCCATGAGCTTAAAAGAAAATAGAGAATTAAATAGCATGGTAAAAACCATGCAGGAAAAAAAAAAAAAAAAAGCATTGAGCTTTGGCAAGAAAGCCATAAAGAAAAATAAAGAAGAGGAGAAAAAAAAAAAAAAAAAAAAAAAGTCAAAGCCGCTTATGCAATTGTGCTTAACTAGGTGCGTTAGCTGCTCCTCAGCATTAGGCTTCCTTAAAGCCACAGCACCTTCTCAAAAAGGGCTCAAATATCCACCCTTTCAAAAATAAAAGGTGAAAAGCTAGGTAGGGACAAGAAAATAAAAGAAAATAGAGAAAATAAAATAGAGAAAATAGAACAAAAGCACCTTTTTAAACTAAAGGGAAGGAATATGAAGGAGCCCTAATTAGGAAGGGCTGTTGTAGCTAGCTGGAAGCCATGGGTTCCACCTGATATGTATGTGACGCACCTGTAGGCACCCGCAAACCTGAAGGTATATAACCGGGTGAAAGCGGTCCGAGTTAGGAGAATGGAGAATTCAGTCAGCCGGGCAGTCACTCGGTCGGTCAGAAGAATCAGAGCGGCCAGAACGTAGGCAGAGCGGTTACAGAAGAGAAACCAGATAGAAGAAGTAATTCCTGGTCAGAGTCAAGCTGAGGCTCCCGAGGAAGAAAGAAGAAAGAAGAAAGAAGAAAGAAGCTCTAAAAGCTAAGCTCTCTCTCTCTCTAAAGAAGAAATCTCTCTCTTTCAAACTCTCTCTCTTTCTCTCTAAGCTCTAAGAAGAAGAAGAAAAAGCTATCTCTAATTTCTCTCTCTAAGCTCTTTCTAAGAAGAAGAAAAATCTTTCTTTCTCTCTCTAAGCTCTCTCTAAGAAAGTAGAAGTAAAAGTAGTAATAGCTTTACTCTGCCTCCGAGTTTTCCTCCCGCGGCGCCGTGGCTGGCCATGACAGGCAGCTTACAGAGAACAAAGATTTGTTCTCAGACAGAGAAAGATAAACAAAAGAGCAAAGAAGTTTTAGATATAAAAGGGAACAGGCTTCCCTCTCCAATGGATTCCAGGTTTCCTGGTCCCCTTCTCCCTCTGGGGGAAGTCTTTTTCTGCTGTCCTTTAAATAAAGCCTTCCATTTTCTGCTCTATGCTTGCCTCGGCATGTTTCTTTGGCTTTAAACTTCAGCGTTAGGGGGAGCAAGAACTCATCATGGTAAAAAGCGGTTTCACTGGCAGGGGAGAGGGTTGTACCTCAGTGGTAGAGCGCTTGCCTAGCATGAATGAGGCACTGGGTTTGATCCTCAGCACCACATAAAAATAAATAAATAAAATAAAGGTATTGTGTCCCTCTACAACTAAAACAACTTTTTTTTTTTTTTTTAAAGAAAGGTCTGGGGATGTTGCTCAGTGGTAAAAGACCCCTGGGCTCAATCCCTGGTACCAAGAAAAAAAGAGAGGAAAAAAAAAGTGCAGGATATATGGCTTGGAACTCTTTCCATTTTTTATCATTGTTACAATATCAACTTAGAGTAAACTAAAAGGCTGCAGAGAAAAGGATCTACGGAAGGTTCTTACTGAAGAAGATCATGTGCTCAATCAAAGATGTAAACTCTAAGACACAGATTTTTCAGAGATCTTCATGTGTTTAAAAAGTAGGGCTTCTGCATGAGACCAAAGCAAGTAAAGGGGGCCAGACTCAGCTCTCCTCACTGACAACAATAACAATCACACAACATTGTGGTGGAATTACACGATCACGATGGAAGTGTAAATCAGAGTGTGCTGGAATGCCACTGGTGACCACAGTTCTGCACAAGGCTCACACACACATTAGAAGGCACAGGCTCGGCTGATGCAGGTGGTGATAAAATGAGGTGTGTGGCGAGATCAGGGACCCACTAGTCCTCGGGAAAGGCACCTGGGACCACAGCGGAGGTACCTGCAGACGGAGTCAAATGTCCTGGACGAGGCTCTGGCTGCACCAGTGCTGGTGAGGAGCGGATCGGCTATTCCAATTCACTGCACGGCGGTGCGTGCTTTGTAAGTGGTTTTGCAGTGCGATGGTTGGTTTTACATGTCAACCTCAAGGTTAGGAACTATAGGGCGGAGGGGAACAATTGCTTCGTTAATTATTCCGAGATCCTGAACTTGACGCCATTCCCCATTTGATTTTTGAATTCCTAAGATGGGGTGTTGCATGGACTATTACAGGGCACTAAAAGTTTTTGCTGTTTAAGGTTCTGAATGACCTTCAATAGTCCCTCTTTTGCCTCTGGGCATAAGTGGTATTGTCTCTGATGTGGAAAGACATAAGGATTTTTTTAAGGCTATTTTGATTGGGACTGCACTTTTTGCTCATCCGATTTTGCCTTCTATGGCCCACACTTCAGGGTTTATATCACATTCTAATAAAGGTAAACATAATGGTTCCTCTGGTTCCAAATTCATTGTAACAGAAGTCTTCCCAATAAAGGGGTGGGGCATTCTGGGATCATCAGGAATGAATGAGAAAACATCATCCCGTCCCACTCACAACTCAGTGTTGGGGGGGTGAACTTTCTGGTTACAAGCCTTCCAGACACTACTTGCACCATCACAATTTTAGAGGAAAGAGGTCTGGAGTAGGAAGTGAGTACAGAATAACCGGCGCCAGTATCTAAGAGGAAGTTGACCTCTTGGATCTCTATGGAGAAGCATACCTGGGGCTCACTTGTGGTGATAGGAGTTACAGGAGCCAGAATTGGCCCTGGGCCCCATCATGCCTGTGTGGAAGAGTCTGGCCTCAAGGACCTATGTCCCTGGGGACAGTCACTCTTCCAGTGGTTGCCTTGACACTTAGGGCAGGGCTTGGGGGTGGTGGTTTTTGCTTATGGGCAATCTCGTTTGAAATGTCCTTCTTCTCCACAATGGAAAAAAGTCCCTTTTGTGGATTGGAGAGCATTTCATATTCCTCTTTTTTCACCCAGGGAGCTTACTCCTTTAAGAGATAATACCAGCATTTCAGTTCTTTTTCTGTCTCTGCACTCTTTCTTCTTCATTTTCTCTAGATCTCTATTATAAAAGATGGAAGTAGCAAGTCAGAGGATGTCAGTCATCTAAAGACTGGTCAGGGCCATATGCCAATTTTTGTAATTTCCTCCAAATGTCTGGGGCCACCCGAGTGATAAATTTGTCCTTTAAAAGTATGTGGCCCTCTGAGGATTCAGGATCCACGGTGGTGTGTTTTCTCATTGCCTCCCTGAGTTTCTCCATGAAAATAGCAGGACTTTCCTGTGGGCCCTGAATAATCTCTGAAACCTTAGAATAGTTAATGGGCTTTTGCTTAACTCTTCTGAGGGCCTCAATAATTAGCATTTGAAAGTGAATAATATTCCAAGCATCTCGTTCATCATTTGTGTCCCAGTCAGGATTATTCCTGGGAACTGCCTGTGCTCCTGATGGGTAATTGGATTTGCTCCTAGTCTGCACTGCCGAGGCTTGAGCAAGGTGTAAGTCATCCCCAAATTGTTCAGCTGCTCTTAGAGCAGCTTCCTTCTCATTGGAAGTTAAAGTCTGGTTGAGTAGTAGCATAATGTCTTTCCAGGTAAGGTCAAACACCTGGTATAGATTTTGAAATACCTCAATATATTTATCTGGGTCTTCCAAGAATCTCCCTAAGTCAGTTTTTATCTGTCTTAAGTCTTGAAGGGAGAAGGGGGTATGTACTTTGATTGGTCCAAATTCTCCTCCTGGCATCTCCTGGAGGGGTAATATAAATATATCGTTGGGATAGATGGAGAGAGGCCAGGATATGGGGGACAGGAGGGCTGCTGCTGGACATCAGCAGAGAATGAAGATTTGGGGGGGTCCTCCTGATCCCTTCTCCTCAACAGGTGAGTCCTTAGGATTTTCTCCCTTCATGGCAGAGATCATAGCTAAGTCTACTTTACACTGCTGACACAGTGTAAAGGGGGTCTTCCCTTAGGGGGAAAAAAAAAAGCCTGAACTTATGGCACCTCACACCATTTCCCTTCCCTTTTGCAAAATCTATCAAGCCGTAAAATTGTATTGAAATTGATACTTCCCTCTGGTGGCCAGGATTCTCCATCGGGAGTTTGTATTGAGGCCAGGCCTTGCGGCAGAAGAAAATGAGGCACTTTTTCTTGAGTGTCTGTGGGTCAAACTTATTCCAGTTTTTCAATATGCAGGTAAATGGTGTACCTGGCATATTGGAGAGAGAAGCTCCCATCTGAGTAAGAGGAAAAAAAAAAAAAAAAAACAGGACTCAGGCACCTGCGCCAGAGAGAAATGTTCCTTTTAGGGACGTCCTTCTATATTTGAGCTTCTGTAAGGTCCAGAAAACCCTTCTCTCATCACCTGGCTTTGCCACAGTTATTTCTGGCCTCCTTTGGCAAAGTGCTGGGGTCTCAGTTTGCCCTGTGCTAGAGACCCTAGGAGGATTCAGACTTAAGGGCATTACTGCTTTCTTCCTTGCCACTAAAAACAACCCATAACAAAAGAAAATCGCCTATTTTCTTGTTAATCTATTTTGCCCTGTAGACTAAAGGAACCACTTGCAAGGTGAAGGGGAGACCTCTACTGGTTGTAAGGTATATCACATTTCATATTGGAGGGACCCTGGAAAAGTTGAATTTTAACCCCTGGCCACTTACAGAGAACACATCACATTTTAAGCATCAGAATGAAATCAACCTATACATGCAAGGGGAATCTAAACACCTTTTTACAAATCATCCCAAGTCTTTCTCTCATTCCTACAGCCTGAATTGCTAGCATTTTGATCGGCAATGCAAAGGGAGCATCCAGGAGGGAATGGATGCGGGGTGGGGAGTGTGTGCTGGCCCATACGGAGGCAATTTGTAATTGGGGCTTTCCCTCAGTGCTGTTTGTCTACCGATCACCCAGATGCCCCTTAGAGCTGTCGGGAGAGGGTTCAAGAGAAGGAACCTTAGGAACACATCTGAGTGTAGCCCAGACCCGAATTCCGCAGCTGTTCCAACTTCTTCCTCCATTTCCATGCATCTGAGGCAGATCAGGACTCCGGATGCTGTGTACTCATGCCAAATGCTCTCCAGGCCTGGACAGAAAAGTAGGAAGCGGGTTTGACAGAGCCCAACATGCCTGTTCTGTCTAGAACAGGTGATTGGAAACTGTCTAGGCCAAGAAACCTCCCACCTGAGTCTTGAAGAGTGGCGGCTGCACTAACTGCATTTAAGTAGCTGACGGGTGCCCACATTCTCCTCCGAGAGAAAAAGAGACAGATGCACCTCGCACAGATGTGGGGTGCATTGAGAAGAGCTTACCTAGGTTTAGTTTATCTCGGTGGGACCTCCATATGAAACTGATGTTTACCCATGATGAGTTCTTCCTCCCCCGAACGCTGAAGAATAAAGCCAAAGAAGCACACCAAGGAAAGTGTAAGAGTAGAAAATGGAAGGCTTTATTTAAAGGACAGCTAAAAGATTTCCCCTAAAGGGAGAAGGGGACCTGGAAACCAGGAATCCAAAGGGAGGAGAAGCCTTCTCCCTTTTATATCTGAAGTTTTTCTTTTGTTCTTTTCTGTTCTCTATCTCTGTCCTGCCTGGGACAGGAATGCCAAAAGATGTAACACAGGTGGGCCCATGGTGGGTGGTGGACCCACAGGAAGGGCTTAGGGCATGTTGATTAGCATCTCTGCTTGCTAGGAGCTGTTTCATTAACATTTTTTAAGATGGGCCCTAAACTTGTGAACATTAACTATTTTATCTCCCTTGGGGTTGTTCTGTGTCTTTCCAGGACTCAGACTGACTCCATTTTCCTTATGGAATTCATTTTCTTTATGAGACTCGATATTAGACCTGATTAGCCTGACTACACTCACTACCTAGCTATAAATCTGGCTTCATTAGTAGAAGTAGTCACTATTAAGTAGGATTAGAATTAGGATTATGGTTAGAGATTGAATACGCCAATCATAATATATGGAAATTATAGTGAACGTGCAAGCATATGCTACACTGAAATATTTACAAATGCCATCCTGAACAATGACATAAAATTACCATCTCCCAAAATGAGAGACAATTGGAGAGAGAAGAAGAAGGATATCTTCTATGGCATATCTGGAAATGGAAATGCTCAGGAGCTCACACTCTTGGAGGTGGCAGAGTAGGCTCTAAATGTAGGATACATGGCAAACACGCCACACACATGAAGGGTTAAGGGCCTAATTGTTTCTGGACAACTTGCCATTAAGCTTTGTGTGCTTGAAATTGATGTTGCTTTCAGGAGCATTGGCTCATTTGGGAGTGAAACAATCACAGCTGTATGTCCATTTATGTGAACTGGAAGACATTGTTTCTTATTTTCCATTGTTCATGAGGCAGCAGAGCTGAATCATCTTCCTGAAGGTGAATGTTGTCACCGAGGGTTGAACGTCTGCCTGTGGCAATGTGAAGCCCTTGGTTCATCCTCTGGGCTGTAGTTGCTCCATCAAGCACAGGGATTTTGTTATTTGTTTTAAAAATTATAAGAAGCTCCACTGGGACACAGTGCTGGAGGTAGTTATATCACGTGTGGTGAATCGCAGTCTGCAGTAAATAACACCCATCTGCCAGCGATCTCAGACACCTCACCCAATACAGAGGAGAAATCTGATTCTGAGCATTGCCCTGAACCACTACCAACAAAAAGATGCCTGGACACATAAATGCCTGCTGGCTGCATGATGTCAGTGACATTCTGCTTGGAAGCAAATGCCAGGTACATGTGGCCATGGCACTGATTTCGTGGCACATATCTATACTCCTCTGCCCCAGGCCCCATTATCAGCAGGCTCAAACTCACTGGTATCTCTGTTCTCCAGCTTTTTCATGAGTTGTGCTCAATGAAGTCCTTCTCTGATTTAGTCATGATGAGCAAAAGGAGTTCCTCTGGTGCTCCAGTGGTTCATGGTCAGGGGAAGGTAAAAAATGTCAGGTTATTCATACAGCTCTATTTCAAGCATGAGGGAGGTGGCGCTTTAAGTTTCTGATTGAGACAGGGCCCAATAAGTGGTGAGGTATCTTTGTCAACTGGAAGACTGGACTATTTCAGGGAGAGCTTCCTGAATAGGGGCCAAGAGGTCACATGCAGCTGGGCCAATGGGTCTAAAAGGGGAGGTGAGTGTGTGTTCTGGGCTCTCACCTTTGGCTGACAATCTCTACAGAGATCCTAGCCGAAATTCCTAGTGTTGTGGAGAAATCCACACTGAGCACCCAGATTAGCTTTAAGTTCCCAAGGACAACTCTGGTGCTTGAGTACCTAAAATCCGAGCACTATTCACTGCCATACTTCTATTGGAGAAGCTCCAGAACTCAGTTCACTGCTGACATTCACACCAGCATCCAACCAGAGCCTTCTCTTCCAACCACCACACAATAATCACAATTCAAACAAGAACCCTCCCTTATGGCCCGAAGGCCACTCCTCTGCTTCCATGTAGACACTCATCCTAAACACCTGGCAGGAGGTGTCCCTACTTAGAGAAGTCCAGGATTGTGGCCAATGTAACTTCCCATGAACTTCATTTGCCTAAAGTCATGGTAGGCTCGACACCCTTCCTGAAAAGGAGGGAATTTAAAATGGCCTGGAGTTCATGCTGCTCTTCTGCCCAAATCTGGGGCCTGGTGTCCACATTTGGGAGGGATTTATTGTGTCTTTGAGCAAAGAAAGGACACAACCACCTATTTTGTTGCTACTTGAGGGCCAGCACAATCTCATTCTACCCAAAGGGTCTCTGTTCTCACTTTCTGAATATGAGGAGACTTAGTGAATACAATGGAGAAACAAAATGGGAGGTGGGTTGTGGCAACTTCCATGCAATGCAGTTGAGCAGAAGTTCCTTTCAGAAGGGAGCGAAAGTTCCTCTCGCAGAGGGAAGTGGAGCAAATGTTCCCCCCTCACAGAATTGATGCCACTCAAAGACAGCGCTGAAAGAGTTAATCCTGTCTGTGTATGTTTTCACTGTCTCCTGTCTATCCTCACCGGTCTGTTTTCTGTTCATGTATGTACCCGCCAGGTGTCGCTATTTCTATTAATTAGAGTAAAACTGATTCTGAAAGTTATAACCTTGTGGAATCCAAGCTGGAAACACAAATACATTTTCTATAATTGTACTATATAACAAGTTCCTAGTTAGAGAAGCAGCTTGGTAAATGCTTGCCATTTAACCTCCTTTGTTATAATTACATGCACCTAGAAAAAGCTTTCAGAGTATTTTTGTGATTAAAAAGGACTTCTTTTACTTTCAGAGTAGTTTAAAAATAGATGCATACAAATTCCTTAGGGTAAAAGTCCTTCAGAGCTAATATTTGGCTATGCCCCCCTTTCCCTGCCCCTAGATCTAATAGGCTATTATAGAGAGACAATGGTGCTTTGAAACCAGGCAGCAAAAAACAACTTTTATCAGGCATGTTGAACAGGTGTGTGGATGAAGGGCTTCAGAGAATCCATGAGAAATTATTTTGAACCCAGGCTAGTTGCAGATAAAAAGTAACAATAATACAGGACATTCAAATAATGAGTGCATGGGACCTTAAAACATGTGTGTTCTATCAATGCCAATTTATGACTAGGTGATACAGAAATGTATCTGATGATGAATACGTACTATAATGGATGTGAATGTAACATGGTGGATTGAAATTATACTTTAAAATATACATGGAATCTGATCTTCAAGGACATGCATGGAGGAAATCGAGGGGCAGTGGCAACATTAGGGCTAGAATTACATACAGTGTGTCTTTTGGTTTTGCTCCAAAGAGAGTATAGATACTGTAAACTAGGTGTAATTTAAAGAATGTTCATGTCAAAGTGAGTAGGAAAAATGTGTGAACATATGTATTCTGACACAGGACATGATGTATAGTGAATCTTGGAATACATCTTTTGAACTTACCGATGAATGGATATCTCATATGATGAATATATACTAATTTAAATGCTAACATAACCATGATAAATAAAAGTGCAAGTCAGAATACACATCATAATCACAGGAATGTACACGCAATGATGTTAACTTAGGTATAGTTACATGGGTAGTATTAGAGTTAGTATTCAATATTGAATGGGGCTAGTTTGAGTATGAGGAATTGAATATGCATATCAAGAAATATGAAAATTCCTGAGAGTGGATGTGTGAAAAATGCACAACAATCCATGTAAATGCAGTTTGAGGACTCAGAATAAAGTATAATGTGACTCATTTATTAACTAGTTATTAATCTATGGACTGTGAATATATACTATACATGAGGATATACTAAGAGATATAAAAACATGCCATTGATAGTTGGATACATATCATTCAAAGTGCAGATAAGTGTTCATTTCTATGTGCATGCTTTTATGTATACACTGGTTGAGTTATGGAGGTCACATTAGGGTAAATTTTCAGTTCAGCCAAGTTTTGTGTGGAGTGTTCTGGTGAGGTAATTTTTTATCTTCCAAAATTGGAGTATTTTTAAGGATGTACTATATTCATAGCATGTGTGACAATACACGTATGTATAAAACTACATGTTCTGTACCAGGGAACATGATTAACGAGAGTTAGGATATTAAGCTTTTTCTACATTTGAGGATTCATCGATAAGTATTATAAAGAAAATGTGACTAGTTTCATAACACATACCATTGATAATGGCACAGGCAAGTCACATCATACATGAATCCTATAGGATCTAACTGTATTTCTTTGATATTGGGTTTAGATTTGCCAAATATGTTAGTAGAAGTAGTCACTATTTAGTAGTGTCGGCTGAACTCAGTAGTGGGGGTAAGAGGCGTGGTGTCAAGAACACAAAAGATCCGAGGAAGGCACAGACACCTGGAGCTGGGTGAAAGCAGGCACTTGGCGACCCTCCTGCTAGCTCGTTTATCGAGGAAGCATCTTAATCTTTTAAAGGCCCTCTGCCCAATCACATTACGCCACGGGGGGTAAGACCACCAAGTTCTCCCCTTGGTTTCCTTGGCAACACTTGCGTAATTTGCGGGAAGGGGTTTCCTCCTTCCGCAGGCCAGAGCAAACACTCCTTCCTGCAAGTTTGTAATTATGGGAAGGGGGTTTACTCTATCAGAGCAGACACTCCTTCCTGCAGGTTTCTAATTAGGGGAAGGGGGCTTACTCTATCAGCCAGGGCAGATTTCCAATTGAGGGTCTCTCACTCCATCTGGCCAGAGCGGAATGCTCCTAACTACAGATTTTTCTGATAGGCCTGTGTGTGCATAGGTTTTCCTTTATACACATGAGGCAGTCACAGCTGCCAGCCAGGATCTGGGAGTTTCCCCTACAATCAGTAGATTAAAGTCAATTGAATCTGGGTGTGCTGGCACATACCTATAATTTTGGTGATTTAGGGGGTGGCAGCAGGGGGATCCTAAGTTGGAGGCCAGCCTCAGCAACTTAGTGAGATTCCATTTCAAAATAAAAAGGGTGGGGATGTAGCTCAGTGGTAGAGTAACCCTGAGTTCAATCCCCAGTATTTTAAAAAGTCATTAATATCAGTAATAAAAAAATAATTGAAATTTGAAATTTAAAACACACTTTTTACAGGGGCTGGGGCTGGGGCTCAGTTTGCAGAGCACTTGCCTAGCATGTGTGAGGCCCTGGGGTCAATCCTTAGCACCACTTATAAATAATAAAATAAAGGCATGCTGTCCATCTACAACTACAAAAAATTGAAAAAAAAACCTTTTATAATAGCATTCAAAAAAATGAAGTGCTGAAGTGTAAAAATACCAAAATATGTACAAATATTCATTCAGAAAACTACAAAACGTGGTTAAGAGCAATCAAAAGAAATATGAATAAATGCAGAGATATTGCTTTTTGGGGAAGAGTAAAATCATTATTGTTAGGGTGACAATTCTTTCTAAATTGATCTGTAGATCCATCAAAATCACAAATTCCCACCAAAGATACCAACAAACCCCACACTTAGAACAAATGGCATGACTCTGAAGATGGAAAGTTAAAGGACCTACACTCTGATTTCAAACACTTCTAAAGTTACAGAAGGAAAAAGAGTATGCTATTGGGGAAGGAATAGATAAAGAGAAGGTGAAAAATGGAACTGAAAAGAGACCCCCAAAATAAACCCATGTAAATATAGTCTACTGATTTTTTGTAAAAGGGACAAAGGAATTCAATGGGGAAAACGTCTATTGCAAAAATGGCTACAGAACAATTATGAAAAAAATTGAACCACTGGAACACATATGGAAAAAATGAACATAGACATAAACTTTATGACTTACCTCCAAAGTCACTCAAAATAGTCCATAAACTTAAATTTTCAAGTACAAGAAAATCTATATAGCCTTTTTGTCTTTAAAGAAGGATTCAGAGGACTGTAGCTCAGCAGCAGAGCACTTGCCTAACATGCATGAGGCACTGGGTTTGATCTTCAGCACCACATAAAAATAAAAACAAATAAAATAAAGGCATTCTGTCCATCTACAACTTGAAAAAAAATTGAAAAGGATTCAGAAACAGAAACTTATATAGGGAAAATTGGAGCTCTGCTGCCACAGCCAAGAAACTACCAAAGCTGGAGCCAGGCCCAAAACAGATACTTCCCTAGCACCTCCAGAGAGAGTGTGTGGCCCTTTCAACATCTTGATTCCATAACTCTGAACTTTAGAACTATGAGTTAATAAATTTCTGCGGCTTTAAGTCTCCCAGTTTCTGGAAATTTGTTAGGGTAGCTCTAGGAGAATGACACGGGTATGCTCTGCTCTATCCCTCATTTTCTCTAGACCACAACTCACACCACAAGAGGGACTGGGAGGAAGAAGAGCCCTTCACAGGCCCTGGCTACTGCCAGGTAGTGACTTCCTGTCCTGACTGGGATCTCTGGCTTTATCCTGAATAAAACATGGAGATCCCCAGAGTTCCCCAAGGAGTTCTCCTGAGAGGCATCAAGGTCTTCTTAGTGCACTGCCATTCTTCAGTAGAGTGCTTGGCAGCTCCCTGTTGGAGGGAGTATTTGAGAAATGTTCAGGACTTGAAGATGTGTCTGTGCCACTTGGCAGTGGCAGATGAGACTCAAGCTCCCTCCAAGTTCTGTGCAGCGAAGTCCTCCCTAGAGAGGCAGTGTTGCATTCCTTGCTGCCTTCCCACTGCCCATGCACAAGGCCACACTTCTCCACCCTGTTAGCCTTCTTAGTGGGGCATGGGCTGCATTCTGACATCTTTGTCTTCACACTTTGTCACCCTCAAGTACTGACAGGCAAACCTGACTGTGAAACAAATGCTTTAACTTTTAGTGTTTTGAATGTCCCTCCTTTTTACTTAACTATATATCCTCACATCTGTCCATGTTAGTGTACAGCAATTCACATCAGTCTTTTGATCCTGGGATAGAGTCTCATGATGAGCTATGTGTTCACTGAAGCCTCAGGCCACTACTGATGAATGTTTGATTTTCCCAATGTCCATTCCATAAGCAGCATTATCTGGAGCAGAGTGGCCAAGCTGTCTAACTTGTAGCACTGAACAACCGGACAATACACATTGGCTCCTCCTGGGGTGCTGGCTCCACGGGGACAGCTCGGCCCAGTTGTCCCTGAAAACTCAAGCAGCATTGTCATGAGTAGCAAATGTCTGATGGTCTTTGAACTGCCCAGAGACACAGGCAATGTCCCTCTGGAGAACTCTTCGTGTGAAGGTGGAGACTGCTTGGTTGCTATGGTGACACCCTGTTCAAAGGGGAATTCCTTGCTAGGCAAGTAATTTTATCAGTTCATAACCTTGGTTTCAAATGCCTGCTGCCCAGAGGTAGAGAATTATGGGCACAAACTAATAAGTTCTAATTGGGTTGCTTTTATCCTCAGCTTTGATTTTGTTTATCTTGGGAAACTTTCGCACAGTAAATTCTTTTGATGTTTGAACCTATATAATAAACCTACCAAGCTTGCTCATGGTCACTCTTCCTCCATCAGAAGTTGGCTGAACCACCATGCCCCGGATTTTTCTGTACTTTTGTGTCTGTCTTTTCTTCATCTCCTCATTGACTGGTCTGGGAACTTCTGAATAAATTGTCCTGTAGGAGGCGAAATAGCATTCTGGGTCCCCAGAAGGCATTGCAGGGGGCCTCCTTGCCTCTGGCCACTGCACCTGGAATACCAACACAGCATTATTGCTAGGTGGCCAGCACCTTGCCAGGGTAATTTTTCCTTCACAGGAGGGGATAAGCCACCTGAGAAAAATATAGTCTGAAGTAATTAGTGAAGAAATAAGAGACAAAGTCAGAATTAGTTTTTAAAGCAGTACACCTGATAGATTCTTCCAGCCCTGGTAGGAGCTGGAACAGAATAGTTTAAAAAAATGGCTCTGATTCTTTAAGGGAGAGCATCAAAGGCAGGGATAAAGTTTCAGGGGTGGAGTCTTGCTTCATGGTGTCTTGAAGTCAACGGGTTGGTTGGCATCTTGACAAGCCATACCCATCTTTGAGAGGCTGTATGGTTATGTGGCTGAAGCAGGTCACCTCATCTCTGGACCTGTGTGGGACCTTTGGCAGAGATGGGTGGGAGTTCACATGTATTTGGGCCATCTCACCAGCAGTAGTGCCACTGTGAGTTCCCAATACTGGACTTTCCCACTCAATGGCTTCTATGCTGATCTGGTCCATGCAGAGTTTATGGATGGCTTTCAACAGAGCATTACATGTAGAGGCACCTTGTCAGGCTCTAAGGCCTGCCTTCTCCACGGTCCCCACTGGCTCTGTCAAGGTCCACACTCTGGACTCAGGAGGGGATGCTGCAACTCAACCCCAGTTCCCTGTCCACGTTGTTCACCACCTGGTATATTCATTTCAACGGCACTAACTGAGCCCTCCTCAGCCATGATCAGCAGGTCAGGAGTTAAGGGTGATGCATGCAAATCTTCATGTGGCTGGAAAGCTTAGATCCATGGTGCCTAGGATGGCAGATGGGCTGGTGCCATCTCTGGAGAGCTTGGAAGAGGCACGGTGCTGGTATAAGCTCTGTCTCACAGGGGACAAGATCTGCCAGTCCTGCTTTTGACCTATCAGGATGGGCTCTGTCTTAAGGGAACACTAAGTGACAAGATCCCCTGTTAGCCGCCGGAAAGGGATTGCAGCCTGGAACGGCAGTGCCACGGGAAGGAGTCCGGAGACAGGATGGAGACGAAAAAATTCTTTAATCTTTCTGTCTCTGTCTCTTGTAATTTCTAACACCACATACACACTCTCACAAGAAACCAAGCACGTACTCTTACAAGAAACTACAATGTATCTATACAATAGCGATAACCCTGTCCTTTCTCTCTCTGGTCTCATCCCATGCGCCCGAGCAGGAATGGTGCTTGCTCGATCTGCCGAGTCACTCCTCAAATCTCTCGAGATCTTGGGCCAAGTCCCGTGAGACTACGGAAGGCGACAATGCCCAAGAATGTCAATCTGCTGAGTCATTGCTCAAATCTCTCGAGATCCTGGGCCAAGTCCCGTGAGACTACGGAAGGCGACAATGCCCAAAAATGTCTATGGCCCATAGTCAACCGCAATCTTAGCTATCTCCCCAAACAGGGCTCCTGCATTTCCCCCTTTTGTTTTAAAAGAGGGGATGCTCTAGGACGTCTATGTGCAACCAACATTCTTACCCGTCATTGGATAATCAAGGCTGTGCCCTTGACTCCTGTCTTAGGTTGATATGTCGGCCACATGAGACTGTCCCGTGCGACTGTGCCTGTCTTAGGTTGTCCCCCTCTGGGGATCTTACCCGTCATTGGCTAACCAGCCATCCAATGGAGCCCTTTAGGATCGACTGTGTAAGATGACTAACAGCCGTCCAATTGGGAGGAGATGCTGCGGCTTTAAGGCGACAAGCCTTTTGGTGACAAGTCAAATTGCATAGCATATCAAATTCTTTAAACAAATCAGCTGCCCTAAGTTCTATCAAGTAACACAGTGAGTTCTCTAAACAAATACCCGCAAGGTACTGTCCCATGAAGTCCCAAACAATGAAAGATCAAAATGTCCACTTGTTATAACACGTAGATCTAGGAGGCCCCATGCATGCAGAGCAGAGGCCACACTGCTGGTGAGGTTGTTTGACATTTGAGCAGCAGGGATGCTTACAGCGACCGCGATCCCTGCAGCTGTAGAAGCAGCCGTCTTTTTTATGTCTAGACGATGCCACCGGCAAATCTTCAGGGCCCGCTATCTAGAGACTGAAGCATCAATTGTTAAAGGAAAGGCAGTGCTATTCCAGCACTGAGTCAAGAGGCGAGTTGTCAAACTAAATAATAGAATTATTAGATTGGAAAAATAAGTTGATTTCTGCTCACACACATTGTAGCCTGTGCTCCCACAAACATAAGCTGGCAAAATATCATTTTTAGAACAAAACAAAGAAAGACTGAGGGTAATTACTGCATTAAAGATAGATTAAAGAAAAACTAAAAGCACTTTGGAGAAATAATTTGTTAGCTGGAACTCTCGAGTTTCTGCATACACAGCAGTCCTTTACCTGTTGAAATAATTGAAATTAATCATTTCTTAAACAAATGAAGTTAATAACAAATAAGCAACCTCATGTCAAAACACCAAAATATCAGGTTATACAGCACTAGTCATATTTTTTGCTAAAGAGAAGTCCCTGGGACACCTATAAAACAAAATTGAAGGTACCTTCACTTATTAAATTATTTACCCATTTTGAATACTCTTAAACTTAAATGAATTAGAGTTATTTGGATCCATATATATATATATATATATATATATATATTCACAAGCGCTTTGTTATTTTTGATGTCACACTGGACAGACGCACATACAAACATATATTTGTGACGTCACATTAACATGAAATTTAGACAAATACACAAATAAACACATATATAAAAAGTAAAAAATATATATATATATAATTGTGTGCACACTAAAGAGAGATCTCTTCGTCCCAGCCGGGAGGAATGACACTTAAGTTGTGACATATTTTGAAGGACTCTTTTAAGGGAATCATTCCATATCTTCATCATGGTCCTCTTGATTTTGTACCTTTTTTATTAATCTTGATTCCTCAACAACTTCATCTTGATCCTTTTGATGTGGTACCTGCTTTATTAATCTAGATGGTATCCATATTGGAGAGGATTCATGCTTTGGAAAGACACAAACAGATCCTCTCCCCCAAATTAATACTGGATCCGGACCCTTCCATGTACCTGAAAGAACATCCTTCCAGTAAACCAAAGGTTTATGTTGTTGATGTGGGTTCCAATGTCTGTCTCCAGCAGAATAACCATCAGAGTCTAAAGTTAAAAAATTTAAAGTAAACAGGGCAACTGCCAATCTGTCCTTAGGATTTTTCCAGTTTCCTTCTTTCTGTTTTAACAACATAACTTTTAGTGTGCGGTTTGCTCTTTCAATAATGCCCTGACCCTGAGGATTGTATGGGATGCCTGTTTTATGGGATATGTTGAATTTTACGCAAAACTGTTTGAAAGATGAGGATGTATAAGCGGGACCATTATCTGTTTTAAGCATTTTGGGGATGCCCAATGCAGCAAAAGCTTGTAAACAATGAGATGTGACATCGTTAACTTTTTCTCCGGAATGTAAGGAAGCAAAAATCATGCCTGAGCATGTATCTATGGTTACATGAATAAATTGCAATTTTCCAAAGCTTGGCTCATGAGTAACATCCATCTGCCACAAATGATTGGGCATTAATCCTCTAGGGTTAACACCAAAATGAGGATTGGGCAAATGTGTCATACAAGATTTACAATCTTTTACAATTGTTCTGGCTTGCTCCTTTGTGATTTTAAACCTACGTTGCAAGGTGGTGCTGTTGACGTGAAACTGGGAATGAAATAAAGTAGCTTGTTGTAGTGCTGAAAGTATAAATATTGTTTTTGTAAGTTCATCTGCCTTTTGATTACCTTCATGGAGGGGGCCAGGCAAATTAGTATGTGCTCTAATATGGCCTACGAATAGAGGTTCTTTTCTTGCCCACAAAAGTTTTTGTATCTGATAAAACAATTTAAAGGCTGGAGTATGAGGTGCTATTGGTCCTGCTAACTCTAATTTTGGGACGGCTTGTACAATATAGTGGCTATCTGAAAAAATGTTTATGGGCTGGTCTCTAAAATTTTCCAGAGCTCTTACCACAGCTTCCAATTCCACTAGTTGAGCTGATTTGTGTGCAGTTATGTAAGTCATATTTTCTTTTGTAGTGACTACTGCAGCAGTACCATTTGAGGACCCATCTGTAAATACATTAAATGCCTTAGGAATAGGTTGATTTTTTATTACCTGTGGAAATATAATAGGATGATTAATACAAAAAGATAATATAGGAGACTTAGGAAGGTGATTATCAAAATTTGCAGAGGTAGAGCATCTAGCTATAGCCCAGTCATTATCATTGAAGCATAAATATTCAATCTGTGACGATGAATAGGGAGTAATAATAGTAGCAGGGTGAATGCCAAATATTTTAGTAGAAGTTTTAAGTCCTTGAAGAATAAGTTTAGCCACCATGGAGGTATATGACTCAATTATGCTTTTAGGAGAGACAGGCAAATGTATCCATAATAAAGGCCCTTGTTGCCAAAATACTCCTGTCGGTGTATATTGTGAAGAAATAATAATCAATATCAGCGGTTGAGTTAAATCAAATCTGTCACAATGAGCTCCTTCTATGGCTTTTTCTACTACCTTTAAAGCTTTCCTAGCATCAGGAGTCAATGTTCGCGGTGAGGATGGATCAGGGGCCCCTCGAAGAATATCAAATAAAGGTTTTAATTGGCCAGTAGTGAGGTTTAGTGTAGGGCGAAGCCAATTAATGTCTCCCAGTAGTTTTTGGAAATCATTGAGGGTGGTTAAATGTTCTTTATTTATTAAAATTTTTTGGGGTCTAACAAAAGTATCCATGATTTTAAATCCTAAATATAATATGGGAGATCTGGTTTGAACTTTTTCTTCTGCTATATATAATCCGTATTTTTTAAAATTTTCTACCATGTCACTGAATATATTAAATAAGATTTTTTGATTAGGGTGGGCCAGTAAAATATCATCCATGTAATGTAGACACATGAGGTTTGGATATTTATTTTTAATGGGTTGGATAGCCTTGTCCACATATATTTGGCATATGGTGGGGCTATTAGCCATTCCCTGCGGCAAAACCTTCCATTGATATCTCTGATCAGGGCCATTATTGTTAATAGAAGGAACTGAAAAAGCAAACCTGGGGGCATCCAGAGGATGTAGGGGAATAGAAAAGAAGCAATCCTTTATATCAAGACTAATAACATGGAAATTTTTTGGAATAGCTATAGGATTCGGAAGTCCAGGTTGAGTAGGGCCCATGACTTGCATGGTTTTATTAATTTGTCTAAGATCATGTAATAATCGCCATTTTCCTGATTTTTTCTTGATCACAAATATGGGGGGATTCCAGGGAGAGGTGGAATGTTCTATATGTCCTGCTTTTAATTGTTCCTTAACTAGTAGGTGGGCCGCTTGTAATTTCTCTTTAGATAGGGGCCACTGAGGGACCCACACTGGCTTATCAGAAAGCCATGGTATTTTCAAAATTATTTTCTCAGTGGCCCCAAAGAAAAATGTCTTTTTCCTATATAATAATGATTTCTTTTAGGGTTAAGCTTACCCTGTACTTTTTGATGATTTCTTTTAGGGTTAAGATTACCCTGTATGTTTTTACATTTAACACCTGCAGGTTTGGTTGCAAGGTGTACTCCCATTTGTTGTAAAATATCTCTTCCCCATAAAGTAACCGGTAGATTAGGTAAAACATAAGGCTGAAATGTGCCTTTATGTCCTTCATCATCCTCCCATTTTAAAATTACCGCACTTTTTTCTGGGAGGTTATTATATCCCAAGCCTCTTAAACTGGTTGAAGCTTTTTGTAGAGGCCAGTGTTTGGGCCATTGACGTAAATTAATGATGGAAGAATCAGCTCCAGTATCTATAAGACCCTCCATTTCTATTCCTTGGATTCTTATTTTACACATAGGCCTCCTTGTACAGTCCCGAACCCAGCAAACCATGGGTTTTGAATCAGTGGAACAAAATCCTCCATTGTTCCTATTTAGAGGCATATTCATTTTAAATGAATTATGTAAATTTGGAAGGAGGAGCAGCTGAGCAATTCTATCTCCCTGATTAATAGAACTTATACTTTGGGGTGAGCTAAGCTTTATTTTTATTTCCCCTTTATAGTCTGAGTTTATTACGCCTGGGGTCACTTGCAAACCTAATAAGCTCTCAGGACTTCGCCCGATAATAAGTCCTACAGTCCCTGAGGGAAGAGGTCCCCTGACTCCTGTGGGAATCAGTTGAACCCCCATTTCAGGTGTTAACACTATTCGGGCGGTGGAACAGAGGTCTAATCCTGCATTTCCTCCTGTTCCTCTGGCGAGGGAGTGGATGGGTAATAGGGATTGTGTCGGGGAAGCATCTGAGTGGATGCTTGAGGATACTCCTCCTCCAATGCCTCGTACATTTGTGGGCCCCGGGGCATTGGGCTTTGTCTCACGGGGATGCTAGGTGGCAAGATCTTCCTGTCCCAATTTCTACACACAGGTTGGGCTTCATCTTAGGAGGACAGTAGGTGACAAGATCCCCACCCCAGTCACACATCTGTACAAAAGGAGCTCAATCCCTATTAAGAACATTCTTCTTGCAAGGAAGGGTTTATAGGGTGGCAGGAGGAAAATATGGCATACAGTGAGAAGACCACTCCATAGGTCACAGAGGGCAACTGAAAACAGTGTAAGAATGATTACCCTAAATTCATGTATAAAAACACAATTGTTGTAAAAATACTTTATATAAAACCAGTGACTTGAAAAATTGTGCTCTTTATATGTAATATGAAATAAAATGTACTCTGCCAACATGTATAACAAATTAGGATAAAAATAAATTAATTAAAAAAATAAAGTAAAAAAATGAAGAAAAAAAAAGAACAAGCTAATGGAGATGGAGCCAGTGAGCACAAACATGAAGGAAGAGATGGCAAAGAAGGACAGGCCTGAGGCGTGAAGGACCAAAACAGAGAAGTAGAAGGGGCACGGGGTACTGGACAGGCACACTCAGGACAACAGTCATTGATTCCTAAACATGGCAATACATACCTAATGTGACTATACAGCTGCACTCTAATATGCACAAGGGAAGTGAAGGCAAATGCTCAGAGCACACACATGCAGAAATGTTCACAACAGCCTTCTCTGTAACTGACCCAAACCACCAACATGCAAACGCCATTCACAGAAGGACAGATAAACAACCATCATTCACCTACACCACACAATAGTGCTCAGCAATAAAAAGAATCAACCATTAGTTCAGCCAACAACAATGAATTACACTGCGTGAAAGAAGCCAGAGCAAAGCACAAAGTAACCCTAAGTCTATACAGTATGTACAAGAAATTCTAGAAATAGCTAATCTGTAGTAACAAGCAGATCCATGGTCCTAGTGTGGCAGGGTCCTGGTGGATAAGGTGGGAGGCAGGTACTATCGTGACCTTCAACAGGGTTCTGGCTTCAGAGTGGATACAGAAGCCACACTGAGAAACTATTGGTCACACCTAAACACATGCAGTTCACTGCGTGCCAGTCACACCTCAATGAACCCGCTTTAAAGAAGGACTAAAGGTCCTCAGATCAAACCAAGGATGGGGAGGAGGCATTAAAGTGAGAGGATCAAGAGGAAAGTCAAAACTGATACATGGCAGGGTCAAGAGAGCCACAGGTCACAGATGGCCCTGAAACATGTGTCCTACCCCAGCTCCCTGCTATGAAGGCAACAGCGAGTACATCTCTGTGGTTTAATGTTCAAACGATCAGGCAATTTCAGCAAGCACAGCATAGGATGTGGGGGATGCTCCCCCTTTCTTGCATGTTCCCTGTAATTCTCCCCTCACTGGGCACTTGCTTTGAGTCACCTGATCTTCAGCTACAAAATAGGGAGGCCCCTCTACCCTGGGGACCTGATCCTGATGGTCCCTAATGGAGATAGGACACATGTCCACTGGAACAGGATGGTGGTGCTGAGCCCCTCCCCCCAGAAAACCCCAGACCACCCTGCCAGACCCCTCCATCCCTCCTCTATCTCTCTGCAGTACCCTGGCCTGTCTCCCCACATTGGAGGACTTGTTCATCTTCTCTCCAACAGAGGACCCCAGCCCACCCCCACCACAGTCTCCACTCTGTCCCTGCGGTCCCCCAGAGACCTTGGTCATCTTCTCTCCATCTCTGACAGTCCACATTTTTTATGTAATTAACAGAAAATTCTCACCTAGGCTGCTCAAGACTCCGTAGCCTCTTCAAAACTATAACTCATAATCAGGATCTTGATGGTGACCAGAATCTTGACAGTCTTTATCTGGGAAATAAAATGCCAGGAACAGGCTTCTGGGGCCCACAGTGATCTTAGGTAAGGGATGAGCACTGAGCACCATCCACAGGACAGGATACTGACAAGTGCTCTGATGTTTGGGGATGTTCTTCTGCTTGAGGGGAAAACTACTGTTGTTTTTCCTATTTGTTTGCTGTTTCTTTCTTTCTTTTTTCCCCCACATTTTTGAGTGTGTTATAGTTGTAGATAATTATGGGACTTGTTGTCACATATCTGTACATGCACACAATATAACAATATAATTTGGTCATTATCAATTCCTAGCACTCCCCCCCTCCCAACTACCTGCCCCTTGATCTCTTTACTCTACCAATCTCCCTATTATGCGATCCACCCTCACCTTTCTTTTCCTTTGTCCTCTCTAGCTTCCAATATGAGAGAAAACATAAAACCCTTGACCTTCTGAATTTGACTTATTTTGCTTAACATGATGGTCTGTAGTTCTACCCATTTTCCTGCAAATGACATAATTATATTTTTTCTTTACGGTTGAACAAAATTTCATTGTGTATATATACCTCTTTATCCACTCATTTGTTGATGGACACTGCAACCTGGAGATAGTAGTTTACAAAAGTCCATAAAGATAGAATAACCTGGGATAGAAAATGTATCAATCAGGCGTTATCCTGCCTGAGGTGTAAGCTATTGCTATCTCACCCTGCCCTTTAGTTTCTCTGCCTAAAATGTCAGAGAATATCTCAGAATATCCTTCACTCTTAAAGATAAGCAACCATGCATTTGGTTGGGTTTGGTCAGAGGAAGCTGCCCCTCTCCAAGTCCCTGACATGGCTGCCCCCATCCTTGGGGTCTCAGCTATCACTGACCTGGTCCCAGTGTCAGGGTCAGACATATCCACACCCACTCTATACCCTAGTCTCCAACTAAGGAAGGAGACGAACTGAGCAGGTGACATATCCCCACTGCCTGAGAGGATGACAGCAACTGGTAGCCAGGGGCCTTGAGATGGGGTCTGCTCCAGCAGAGCTGCACTGGAAATGCTATACGCCTGGGGATAGAGTAGAGTCTGATCGGAGTCATCTGGGTTTGTGATTGTAGTTGAAGGAGGACATGTTTGGTTGGCTCTAAGGGGTCAGTGATGGGTGGGTTTTAGATCAATGACCAAACCTGAAGGTAACGGCAGACATCTTTGTGTTGTTCTGACCCTGTAGAAATGAGGCTTCATCTCAGCCACATCAGTCTCCATCAGCGAGAGGGCCTTGCTCAGTAACTTCTGGGTGGAGCTGAGCCGAGGGCAGCTGGCCCGTTGCCCTTCACTTACTGCATACTGGGGAGCCGCGGGGAGCATGCGCGTCGTCACCTCTGTTCTCACACTGGCTCAGCTCCCCTATCCCGTCTTGGCCACTTCACTTGTATGTTACTTTGAACTGAGCTTCCCCCACAGCACTACCTCCTGTGGCCAAACCCAAACCTGCTCATCAGCCCTTCACTCTCCTTGTGCCCCAGTGACACCCTCAGTCTCTCTGGCAGCAGGGTGGCCACCTTTCTCCCCTGCAGGCCGCCTTGGCTGCCCTCCTTCCCCCTTTACTCTCCGTGTCCTACACCTGATCTCTCCTGGCAGCAGGGTCGGCACCTTCCCCAGCTTCCCTGTCACCCTCCTCCCCAACTGCATGCCCTCCTTACTACCCTCACCCTGCCCCCCAGACCCATTCCCCTGTGGGGACCCCATGCCTAGATTCTGCTCTACCTTCTTAATGGTTCCTGCCCTGTCCCTGCCTCGGGGCCCCTCTCTGCGCCCTCCCCAGAGTCCCGCCCACTACCCTCAGCACTGGCACCCCCGGTCTTCTCTTGCCCCAGTCCTTCCCTTGTTCTCTAAGGGTGCCCCACCCAGTCACTGGGCCAGTCAGCACGCCGCATCCCCCACTATCGCTAGGACTCAAGTGTCTGCCTTGTCCTTTTTCACCAAACTGGATCCCTGTCGCTATGCCTCAGGTCTCTCGGTCCACCCCTCCCACAGGATCCCTGTAGTCCCCAACCTCACCTAGGGACGGCCCCATGGCTTCACCTAATGCAGAGGGACTGGAGGCTGGCTGTCCTTGAGAAGATTCAAAATGCCATAAAGGTGTTGTGGGAAATAGTAAGTAGCTGCAGGCAGCATTCAAAGAACGGGAGAAGTCAAAGTTTATGCCTGTGGGTCCAGAGGAAATCAAACTCCAGATTCTGAGCCCCCACTCCCAGTTTCTCGCACCGTTTATAGGCTAGCTGGCACCCTTGTTTACGGTCAGAAGTCCTTGCACTGGGTTTCTAGTGGCAAGCCAGAACGCCAAGGGGAAACCTGGCTCTTCTCACAGGTCTCTAGTCCCGTGTCTGAAGCCTGGAACAGGGGTGTTTGCACTTCAAAGGGAAGTAGTCAGACTCCTAGGGGTAGTTATTTATAATCCAAAAGGTAGGGGCCTATGGTTAATTAGGTTTCAAGAAGAAGGGCTGACAGAAGGGGAGGGAAACTAACCCTTTCCCTGGGTACCAGTTTTTCGTAAGGTTCTTAAAATTTCATTTTACAACCAGTCCTGGTTTTGCCATCACACATGAAGTCACAAAATTCTCTAGTGGGTGTGGGAGCAGAGCACAAGGCAGGAGACCATGGTCATCTAGCTCTTTCAGACTCTTCATGACAGGTTTCACTGGACTCTGATACCATAAAGGTAATAACCCCAGTGAAACATTTTCTTCTTGTCACTACTCTCACCTGGAATGTACAACTTAGGTGATCACCTCCAATCAACATCCCATGCCACTCTTGTCACCCAATGCAATTGTGACCATTAGTTTGCTGTAAACTTCTTCTTGTTTATTTTCAGATCTGTAAAACTCAGACCACTCAGATACCATTTCATGAACACTTATCCTGGGCATCCAGTACTCCTGTTTGTACCTTGGTGAAAAGTACTGCTCAGCGGCCTAACCCAGGCTGTGGGCAGACAGGTACTGCCTCTCCCAGGGCAGTGGTATATGGCAAACTCACCTGCTTAGAGCTACCAGAAGAAAGGTGTCCAGAGAATTGAAGCATCCTTGGATGACATGTCCTAACCCTAACCTTAAAGTAGAGCAGAAGTGGAGGCCAGTGCCCTCCAAAGGTCAGGGCAGTGAGACAGAAAGTGCTTAGGTGCCTACTGTGCCCCAGCTTTTCCTAAATCTCCTCCAATCCACATATACAACCAATTCTTTGGACTTCTGGCCTTGCTGACCAATTGAGACAAGCCTACCACCAGCTCTTGGCAAAGGTCTGATTCTGTGGCTTCCACAAACATTTCCACATCTCTCTTCACAGACCCACTTTGGCAGGAAGACATACAAAGATTCTCAGGTTTTTCAGCAAGCAGTGCAAATGCCTTATATGGAAGTGCTCAGGACTATTTCTCTGATCCCCTGGGTGTCTTCCTTTCCACCCTTTCATTCCCCATTTGTCACACACTTGTATGTCAAAATTCTATATTCAATTCCTTATAATAATCCTGTCTGTTTTCCTCACCAAATTCAAACTGATACACAGGTGAACCACAACCACCACTGCCATCACGTTTACCCATTGACTATTCTTTTTTTTTTTTTTTTTTTTTTTTTTTGCTTTGCTACAAAAATCCCACTTACAAATTACCACAAAAAATGACTAATATGTACAAATGTACAATGGATAAGCATGCGTTTAAGTACATACAACTGGGGAAAACATTTACAGAGACTATGGGATGCAAATTACCTTAATGAATAAAATTTAAAAAGCAATTATCCATAAAACACTGAGAATCTCAATACTGTATTCTCAATAAAGAATTAGAACATAAACTTCCTCTTAAAATAAATTAAGCTGAAGCTTAAAACACAGAATTGGAGCCACTTTGTAAGATACAGAAAATGCAATGACCATTTAGGTATGAAAACCAAAGTGTTGAGCACTCCAACAGATAAGTTTTGTAGTAGTATCTCATTATATAAAACAGTGTATATTTAGGTTATTAGCATATTCAAATACATAAGGGAAAGATAAAGTCTTTACCCTTTCAACAATTTCCCCCCTTCACTACAAAATATTATACAACATTCATTAAAACCCCCATGTTTATTTTTAGAACTGACCTTAAAGTAGTACAAAATAAAAATAAAAAAAGTAAAGCAACATTCTCCATAGGAGAATCAAATGAAAATAACACCTTAAGCTATAAGTAATCTGTGAACTTCAGATGGAGCTGTGAGAAATAAATCTGGTTCTAATGTAGAACCCTGTAAGTAGGGCTTAGAGCTGTTATTATTGTCATTATATTCATTTCCATGGAGATACTCTGGGAAGCAACTCAGTGTCTTTGTCTATCTGGAGGCCAGGAAAGATTGGTACCAACATAGTTACATAAGGAGTAAATAATTAAATGTAAACCACATTCATCCATTCTTAAGGAAATTTCTGAACTGTGATATTATTTGACCTTGGGGAAAAGGGTTTTAAGAAAAATAATTGGTGTTATTTTGTTCTTGTAGTTCATAACAACCAATTAAATAGCAATATGGTTTCCCCTTTGGTAAGAGAGCAAACTTCAGTTGAAATCTGAATGACACTTAGGGAAAACTTACATGTAGTCTTTTAAGTTACTCTAGCCCGTACAAAAACATTCTATAATACCAGTCTTCGGCCACCTAGATTCACAGACCACAAGGGACTGATACTTCTTTGTTGTGGTCTAGATTATTGTATATTTTATCTCTGTTCCTCCTTTTTTATTGTACCAGAGATTGAACCCAGGGGTGCTTAACCATTAAGCAACATCCCCAGCCCACTTTATTTTTCAATAGGGTGTCATTAAGTTGCTGAGGCTGGCATTGAACTTGTGATCTTCCTGCCTTAGCCTCCAGAGCTACTGGGATTACAGACATGTGACACTGTGCCTTGCTTTCACACCTTATTGAGTCATCTCTTTCAGAATCAATTTTATATATATATATATATATTTTTGTAGTGCTGTAGATGGAACCCAGGGACTTGTGTATGCTAGGAACATTCTCTACCATTTCTGGAGAAATGCCCCAGTCCCCAGAAGTCATGCAATTTTACACAGAAAATATTTTCAAATTGTGTTAAATAGGATGGCACTCTCTGGGATTATCTTCCTGTTTAGTCTAAATCATATGTTGTAGAGGTCTGGAGTCATTTCAGGATCTTTCACTGTTTTCAGTGTGGCCTACATATTTTGTTTAGCTCTTTTGTATCTTTTGGTTTTGAAGAAACTTAACACACCTGACACTATGCTATAGATATTTACTGAAAAGATTCAGGTAATATTTATTAATATGCTTGCATATTAAGAAACGTTCTGTACACTAGGCTTAAATGTCCTAAGAAGAAACTACAGGGGCTGGGGTTGTGGCTCAGTGATAGAGCACTCGCCTAGCATGGGTGAGGCCCTACATTCGAGCCTCAGCACCACATATAAATAAAATAAAGGTCCATTCACAACTAAAATAAATATTAAAAAAAGAAACTACAATCCAGGAAGAACTTCTAAAACAAGACATTGTATTACTCTTAAATTTTATTAATGTCTTCAGTTTGTGCATCATTTACAATGAGACATGTGCTTCAAAAAGCATTCTTATACATAAATAGACCAAAAAAAATTTAAGTAATCAATCCCTAAAACATGCACATCAATTTTATTCAGGTGTGTATAAGAAAGGGAAATAAGTTTTAAGCCTTTTTCTTTGGATCAAAAGCATCTGGGAATTATTCAGGAATGCCAAATGTTTTTCTGAAGTAAATGTATTTTTCAAAAGGAAATGGGGATGCAATTAAAAGGCATTAGTGTTGATAAAGACTGGAAAAAACATTTGTGGTATGTACGACGAACAAGAAAACAGATCCAGTGAACCTAAGGTGCATGTCAAATAAACGAATCAGGTAGCATGAATTGAATGGCACAGATGGAATAAAGGTACCATGAGGGACATACATATATTCAAGGCACATGACTAGGCTAAACAGGTGGCTAGATTCTATAGACTAATTTGTTCTTTCATTGGGAAAGGAGAAAAGTAAAATATAACTTCCACTTAATGGCACTTATTTATAAATAAATGCAATTAGATCTGGGTTAGCAAATGGTCTCCTTTCAGATACACACCAACCACGAGATGACAGATGCAGTGTGGCTGAAGCAGTATGAGTACATTCCAATTTTTGTACAATGCAGTAAATGGATATTAAACTGCTATCTGTTGTGTCTATACATCATACCATCTATATTTATTCAGGCTTCACAAAATAATTCTTCAAAATTAGGCAGATTAAAGGATTTAATAAACTATGAAGGATGCTCAATTACTCAACAAGAGTCAATTCCAAACTCTGGAGTTGAATGCTGATTGTATTCAGTTTGGGCTTTTCTCAGAATGGAGAAAATTTCCCACACTATCCCACTTTGTATAGCGAAAATGCTAGCACTCCCACTATGGTTCCCTTCTTTTTCTTTGGTGAGTCATAGGAATTTACCTCGCACCCCTCCATTGCCCATTCTATTAACAATAGGATTGCTGTATAATATTCAAAAGAATAGGAATACATAAAAACCATACGTTCTAACAATATTTAAACCATAATTTTCTCCAATCAACTACAATGGGAAAACATAAGATAATAAGCTATTCACTGTATTGTAAATGATTAGTGCCCTTAACTTTATTCCTGAAAGTGAATACTAGGAGGACAAGAATAATTCTGTGTGCTTCTAATGGGCTAGCAAAATGTTTCCCATCTGATTGAAACAAATATGTATAATACTTTACCCGTCTGGGCTCCTGAAAATAAGCAGCACCAACAATTTTAATTACAATTCCTCAAATAACAACTATTCTTCATTTATATTGTTTTGAAGCACCTAAAACTCTTCAATAACAAAATACATTAAGATGAATGGTTAGCAATATTATTTGTCTCTTGAATACTTTCATGTGCACATACAAAGCTCCTCTATAGTTTTAGTAGACATCTATTAAGACTGGTGGTATCCACCTTGGCAATAGCTTTGTGCAATTAAAACCAAAAATGTTTTTCAAAGTAGGAACACTAGTTAACAAACCAAAGAAACAAACAAAAGCATTTTTAAGGCTACTGCTGTAACGACTGGTTCGCTCTGAAGTTCATTGGAATAAACTGGTTCATAGGACAAAGATAAATCTGGAGACATAGACTAAGATTTTAAAAAGAATCAATGAAAAGAGGGCTGAAGAGACTGGCAGACACTTTCTGCCAGGAATGAAAGGCTTGTGTCACATGGATTATTTTTAACTCCTTTTTCTCTTGTATCCTTGGTTAATGATAATTTTTTTCGTTCTTATTTCTTCACACAGCTTGGCCATGTAAATCCACCACAGAGAGGTGACACAATAATATAGATGAACACCTGGAAGAGCAAGGAAATTTTATTTTCTTGGATCTATCATAAATACCTAAATAATATATAAGGGATAGTAAAGCTCTTTTAAAGGAATATTTCTGGTTCCATTATAGTAGTGGTTATGTACGAATATAACAAACTAACCAAGTATTTTCAAAGACAGGAGCAAAGTTACAATTATCCTTTCTGATATGACTTGTCCACTTGATTTCACTATGCTTTCTTCAGTGGCAGAAAAAGCAAGGGGGTTCTTGATCTTCATTGGTAACCAGGCAGAATAAAGGCTATGTGAGTAGCCCTTACTGATGCATCATTAATGCATCATAAATATCGCAACTACTATTTCCTTGAAGTATGATTTTATTATTGACTATATTTTTAGATTTTATATATGAATTTGATTTTTCATTATTAGCATAAGAATATATGAAAAAAGCATGAGTAATAAACAATATATTTCATGCCTCAACTATATAAACTATGAGCAAAATTATTGCTATGAACTTTTCAGTGGATAATGACACAATAATTATGATTACCAAATCAAAGAAAAGTTAATGGTGAAACACTGCAAAATGCTGGTTCTATTACAGATATGTTAGCTTTTTAAATTCTAGTATTAGAATTTTAAAATTATATCCTAAAATAATATCTACTTCTTACATTATTGCATTCTAAACTATAGAATTATTTTATACATTAGGTTCACTGAATTAAACTTAGTCATTTTATTTTGCTTTGCAACTTTTTTTCAGATATTTAAGCAACTGATTTCATTAATCATATACTAGGAAAAAATGCATTTAGGAATTACATGCCTCATGCCCCAAAAGTGAGCAAAGCATTTTGCCTTCCTATATAATATTTCTGTGGAGGGGTTAGTTACATAACATCTCAGTTATTAATGAATAGGTTAAACTACACATACATTCACACATACATAATACATATTCTACAAAAATTCTCTCAGAAAACATACATATAAACTTGATGTAAAGTTGACCATTTGTCACAGCAAATTATAAGGATTTGTAAAATGGAGGTACAGTATGTTAGATGACAATATCCTTTTACTAAATATTGATAATGCATTTACAGCAGTGGCTCTGCATGCAAGAAATAATCAATAAACATAATCTGAACATTTAATAATTTGCCTGCATAAATCAATTTAAATTCCCAAGGAAATAAGGAAGACACTAAGCTCAGGAGCCTAGAATTTGCTACCTGAGGATACTGAGCAAGGAAACAAAAACAACTGCAACCATCTCTAATATAAAATGTATAAAATTATGACTCCTCTTTTCTTTTAAAAAAATTTTTGTAGTTATAGATGGACAGAATGTCTTTTTTAAATTTATTTTTATGTGGTGCTAAGGATCAAACCCAGTGCCTCACACATGCTAAGCAAGCGCTATACCACTGAGCCACCACCCCAGCCCCCTCTTTTCTTTTTTTTTTTAATATATTTTTTGTTGTAGATGGATACAGTACCTTCATTTTATTTATTTTTATGTGGTGCTGAAGATCAAACCCAATACTTCACATGTCCAAGGCAAGCACTCCACCACTGAGCCACAACCCCAGCCCTCCTTCTTTTCTATTAAATAGATTCAGCTGGCTAAGGTGCAGAACCCTTAAGTAGAGGTATCAAGGAGAAGTAAAGCAGAGTTGAAGATACCTGCTCAGAGATAACTTTGGGCTTCTGAAAGTAACTGTGGAGGACAGGGAGGAAAGGCAGGTTTTTTGTTTGTTTTGGTTCTGAGGATTGAACCCAGGGGCACTTAACCACTGAGCCACATCCCCAGCCCTTTTTGATATTTTATTTAGAGACAAGGTCTCACTGGGTTGCTTAGGGCCTGGCAAAATTGCTGAGGCTGGCTTTGAACTCATGATCCTCCTGCCCCAGTCTCCCAAGCCAACAAAAGGCAATTCTACCTAGCCATGAAACAGCTCAGGGTATAGGTCTCCTCCCTTCAGTAGTGCCTATCAATTTTTTTTTATTTAGGACCTCTACACTTGTGGGGTAGGGTAGGGTACTGGGAATTGAACCCAGAGCCTCATACATGTTTGGAAAGTATTCTATTGCTGAGCTAGGCGCCCACCTCCTCTTTACAATCTTAAACATTACTGAGGATTCCAAAGAACTCTTGTTTAGAGGGATTACAAATATCAACATTTACCTTATTAGAAATTAAAGTTTTAAACATGCATATTTACTTTTAAAATAGTCAAAAGGTGGGGCTGGAATTGTGGCTCAGTGGTAGAGTGCTTACGTGGCATGTGTGAGGCCCTGGGTTTGATCCTCAGCACTACATATAAATAAATAAATAAAATAAAAGATCCATTTACAACTAAAAATATTTTTAAAAATAGTCAAAAGGCCAAATGTTCTCTCTGATAAGTGGATGCTGATCCATAATGGGGTGGGGGGTCAAGGGAAGAATGGAGGAACTTTGGATTGGGCAGAGGGGAGTGAGGCGAGGGGAAGGATATAGCAGGGAAGATGGTGGAATGAGACAGACATTTACCCTATGTATGTATATGATTGCACTAATGGTGTGACTCTGCATCACGTACAACCAGAGAAATGAAATGTTGTGCTCCATTTGTGTACAATGAATCTAAGTGTATTCTGCTGTCAGGTATAACTAATTACAACAAATAAAAAAATAGTGACAATAAACCTCTTAATATAAACAGAAATAATATTTTTATAAAATATACTAGCCAGACATGGTAGCACATGACTGTTAGTGCCAGCACTTGGAAAGCTGAGGCAGGAGAATTGCTTGAGCGCAGAAGTTCAGGACTAGCCTGTGAAGCATAGTAAGACCTGGTCTCAAAAAATAGAATAATTACATTTCTGTGAGGTCAGTTTTATATTATATATAAGAATTCTCAATAGGGAAAAGGGGTTTAAGTTGAGAAAATATTTCATATTGACTTTATGGGAAAGCCACTTCCTGGTGGTCATGTGTTTCGTCATTAAAAATGTAGCTCATTTCCGAGTATTAATCATTGACAAGAAATCCCAGCACCTAATTCCTTAGAGGCTGAAAACTAAAATCATACACTAAAAGGACAAAAACTTACAATTGATACAATGATAATGATGACTGTTAGCTTGATATTCTTCATACACATGGCTCGTGCAAGATTTCTGCTGGTAGTTTTGAAGGTGACAGACTAGGAAAAAAGCATATCATTTAATCCTTGGCACTGACTGCATCAATAATATGTAGTAACACCCTACATATTATTTTACTTTCATTAAATCTGTTTAAGTTCTAATATCCTTTAACCCACCCCTCCCTTTACAAGTAGAGAGTGGTTATTCATGATTACTAGTTTCCCAGAGCAGAAGTCTACCAGGCCTATGATAAGCAGGCCTATAACTATAGAGGCTTCATTTTTTTTCTTCCCACTGCAGCAATGTACATGGTGTTGATCACCAGAAGTAGTTGTTTCCATCTAGTGGAAAAGCATGTTCCTCTTTATGTTTCTAAAAAGAAAGGCTTCTTCTAAGCCAGTTGGCTGAAGCATGTTGGCATATTCTGTCCACTATAATCTTGGGACTCTGACCCATAAAAATCTGTTTGATTTGCATAGGAAAATATGTATTTACTTGTATGAGGGCCAAAACCCATAGAACTCCATATTTTTGGTTATCCATTTTCTTTCACATCATCAATTTCTCAATATCTACTGAACCATTCCCACCAGGACACAAGTAATTTAAAAGACACAAGCAAATTAACAATTAAAAAGATTCCCTGATAACCCAAGAATTCCACTCTTAGGTACATACTGAACAGAGTCACATGTGCAACACTAAGAGCCACATGAAAAAAATGTTTCTAACAACACTATTTTTCACAAGTTAGAAACTACCCAAATGACCATCAAATGAACAATTCATAAATAAATTGAATAAAATTTTATAAATTTATATAATGCATAAAAATGTATAAATATACAATGCATAAATTATAAAAATTTATATATTTATATAATTGCATAAAATGCATAATGGAATACCATGTAGTGATTGAAATTAAAGTCTATCACTATATTTATGTAATTATCAATGTAAACATCATGAATGAATTTCAGAAACATAATTTTTAGCATAAGCTTACCAAATACAGTAAATGCTATATGGTATTATTCTATGGGGAGAAGTCAGAAGAGTGTTCATCCGCAGAGGGCAGTAGTGACTATGAAGGCAGAAGGAAATTCTGGAGTGCTAGTCATGTTCTAATTCTTAACCTGGACATTGGTTCCACAGGTATGTTCACTTTGTGAAAATACAACAAGCTGTACACTTATGGTTGATGTGCTTTTCTACATAGAAGCTACACTTCAATAAATTGTTTTGTAAAAATCCACTCTCTTGACCATGTATTCATGCCCATCCACCTTCTCTACAAAGTCTCTGTAGTATAGCAGGTGACAGGGGCACGAGCCCGCAGGTTTCACTTAATGCAGAATAATAAGATGCCATGTGGAAGCACAGACCCAACAGCTAAGGGAGCATGCTACATATCCAAACTGATTACATCTAGCCCTAAATATAGACAGTGAATAGAATATATGCATCGACTTGGATATATAAGACTCCACAAAGGAAACAAAGCTAAGCAATCACAGTAAATGTGCCTCAATGGGAAAAAACTTAATGTAGAAAAGAGAGAATGATAGTAATAAAAATTTCTAAAAAGCATCTTCACATACAAAACACCATTTCATTGATTTAAGACAGATTCATAAGTTAGAGAAGACAAAAAGGGAAAAATTTGATGATATAATAATCTAAGAAACATTTTAATAAATATGTATAGTTTTTAAAATTTATAAATAACAGAAAACAAATGGCTAAAAGTTTTGTGGAAACTTTTGTGGAAACAACTTGAAAAGTTGTCTCAGAACACATAACAAAATGTGTAGGATGTAAATTATAATGTAAGACACACGGAAAACTGATCAAGCAAATTCAGGATCCACTTACACAATCAACAGATATTTAACAAGTGCTTACTATTTTCCTGGTACTTTTAGGCACCTACTAGCAGGTGCAGAAGGAGACAATATAGACAAAAGAGAAGAATCTATAATCAAAGGACCACTAGAAGGAAATCCCCAAACTAAGAATGACTTGAATCTTTTGACAGAACACACCAGGTATGTGGCAAGAATACTGAAAGGCACATACTTTCCATCTCCCAGTAACATTTCAGAACTCCAAGCTTTTATACGTTTCACTTTTTATTTTTTCTGCTTTGAGGTATAATTGATAGTTAAAAATTACAGATATTCAAGGTACAAAATGTGATGTTTTGATATATGTGTACATTGGGAAATAATTGCCACAATCATGCTACATAACATCCATCACATCACAGTTACATTTTATGTGTGTTGTGAGAATGCTTAATTTTTAGTCTCATGGCATATTTCAAATATTCAATAATAAAAATATTATTTTGGGGCGTTTTGGGGATTGAACTCAGGGGCACTCGACCACTGAGCCACAGCCCCAGCACTATTTTGTATTTTGTCTGGAGACACGATCTCATTGAGTTGCTTAGTGCCTTGCCATTGCTGAGGCTGGCTTTGAACTCACAATATTCCTGCTTCAGCCTCAGAAGCCGCTGGAATTACAGGTGTGCACCACTGTGCCCGGCTCAATATATTATTTTATCTAAATATTTATTTATTTATTTTTAGTTGTACACAATGCCTTTATTTTTAAGTGGTGCTGAGGATCGAACCCGGGCCACACACGTGCTAGGCGAGCGCTCTACCACTGAGCCACAACCCCAGCCCTCAATATATTATTAACTATAGTCACTATATTGTACATTAGATCTCCAGAATTTATTCATCTTATAACTGCAATTCCATACACTTTGGCCAATATCTTTCCATTTTCCCCCTCCCCCGGCTCCCTGGGAACTAGTATTCTATGCTCTGCTTCTATATATCCAACTTTTTAACTTTCTTATTTAAATTATTTCATTTAGTATAATGTCCTCTAGATTTATTCATGTTTCTGCAAATGGCAGGATCACCTTTGCCTTTATGGTTGAACAATATCCCTCTGTGTGTGTGTGTGTGTGTGTGTGTGTGTGTGTGTGTGTGTGTGTGAGAATCACCATTTCTTTATCCATTCATCTATTGGAAGACATTTAGACTGTTTCCATATTTTGGCTATTGTGAATAAGGCTGCAATGAACATGGGTGCAAAGATTTTTTTTTTATTTTTAGTTGGAGATGGACACAATACCTTTATTTTATTTATTTATGTCGTGCTAAGGATCAAACTCAGTGCCTTACACATGTAAGGCAAACACTGAGCTACTACCATTGAGCCCACACAGATATTTCTTTGAGATACTGGTTTTATTTCTTTTGGGTGTAAGACACACTAAAGACCAATTCCTGGATCATATGGTGGTTCTTGTTTTAGTATTTTAAGGACCTTCCATAATGTTTTCCATAATGGTTATATCAATTTAAATTTCTTTCAACAGTGTGCAAAGGTCCCTTTTTCTCCATACCCTCACCAACACTTGTCCTTTCTTGGTTCAGCCAACCCAACTGTGTAAGGTGATATCTCCCTGTGGTTTTGATCTGTATTTCCCTGATGATTAGTGATGTTGAACTTCTTTTCATATACCTATTGGCCATTCATGTCTTCTTTAGAGATATGTCTATTAGAACCTTTGACAATTTTTAAGTGGGTTATTTGTTTGCTATTTGAGTAGTGTGAGTTTCTTATATGTTTAAATGTTGCCACCTGAAGCGATGGCAGCTTGGAGCAACGAAGCCACGGAAAGAAGTTCAGAGGCGAACTGGAAACAAACAGCCTTTTTATTCTGATAACTTTTCTCTCTGGCTCTAACAACGACTTTAACACGCACCACACACACCACCAAAATGGCGCAGACCCGATCCAGCAATCTTGCTTAAGTCCCCCGAGATCTCGGGCCAAGTCCCGTGAGACTACGGAAGGTGGCAACAGCCAAACATCTCCTTGGCCCGTAGTCAACCGCAATCTTAGCCATCTCCCCAAACAGGGCTCCTGCATTTAAATACTAACCAGTTACATCAGGTGTATGGTTTATAAATATTTTATTCCAATATGTAGGTTGCTTTTTCATTTTGTTGACTGTTTTTTTTACTATGTAGAGGCTTTTTACTTTGACATAGTTCCATTTGTTTATTTTTGCTTTTGTTGCCTGAGGTTTTTGATTCATATGCAAAAAAATCATTGCCTAAAACAATAAGATGCTTTCCCTCTGTTTTCTTCCAGGAGTTTAATGATTTCATGTCTTGTATTTTTAAGTCTTTAGTCCATTTTAAATTGACTTGTGTACGGTATAAGATAAGAGTCCAATTTCATTCTTTTGGCATGTGGATATCAAGTTTCCCAATATCTGAAGAGACTGTCCTTTCTCTCTGTATGTTCATGACATCCAAATATTATCTGTAAATACGCATGAGTTCATTTCTGGGCTTTCTATTCTGCACCATTGCTCTATATGTCTTTTCATGCCAGAACTATACTGTTTGGGTTACTATCACTTTGTAATATAATCAGAAACCACTAAAGTGTGAAGCCTCTGACTTTTTTTTCCTTTCTCAAGAAAGCTCTAGCTATTTGGGGTCTTTTGTACTTTCATATAAATTTTAGAATTGTTTTCTCTATTCTGTGAAAAATGTCACTGGAATTTTGATAGGTATTGTATTGAACATGTATGTTGCTTTGGGTAGTATGGGAATTTTAGCAATATTGATTCTTCAGTTTGTGAATATAGAACATCTTTCCATTTATTTGTGTTTTCTTCAATTTCTTTAATCAATGTTCTATAGTTTTCAGTGTATAGATATTTATCTTCCTTGGTTACATGTATTTCTAAGTATTTTATCCTTTTTGATACTATCAAAAATGAGACTGATTTCTTGATTTCCTTTTCTAATACACAATTATGTAGATAGTAACAATATGATTTAGGATGAGAGCTAGTCATTCCAGAAAAATAAGCCATGTGATTTAGGGGGCTTTAAGTGACACCCAGAGAGCTGAAGACAGATCAAGCCAGCAGGCAGGCAATCATGTCTATTTAATGCAACCCCGATAAAAACTCTGAACACTTAAGATTTGATTAAACTTCTTTGTTGGGCAATACTCCATGCTTGGTGCTACACGTAATGACAGGAATGTAATGTGTCCTAACTCTATGATGACACAAGCTCCACATTTAGTACCTTTCCAAAGTCTACCTAATGGGCTTCTTCCTTAATAATCTTAAATCTGCATCCTCTGCCTGCAATAAAACGTAACTAAGCATTACAGTGTTCATGGAAATCTGTGAGTCCTTCTAATAAACTATCAAATGTGAAGGTGGTTTTGGGAACCTCCAGACTTGTAATTAGTATCAGAAGTGAGGGTGGTTTTTGGAACTGTGCCCTTTAAACTGTACAACTGTTTAATTTCTCGGCTTCCTAAACTCTTTGCAATTAGTTACAAAAGAAATGTATCAATATTTATAAAATTATAAGGGGAAATTACCTTAATTTTAGAATTCTATACCACTCAAAACGTTGTTCAAATATGAAAGGGAACAAATTCATTCCTGAAAAGATTTAGATCCTTCTGAAGAAAACCTGTCAAGACATCTCAAATAAAAACTAAACCATGATAGACTCCAAGAAAGAGGAAGATAACATGAATAAGAAAAAAATAGTAAGCAATGAAACAAATACATCTAAATATGGTTTTATGATTCAACAAATTTGAATGGAGATTCCTTCATAATTTTCAGGTCAACACCTGAACACTGACAGATCACCTGTTTAAGATCAGTTTAGCTATTAAAAAAAAAAAAAAAAAAACAATTGTCACAACTTACCAAACCTTTCTGTGGGACTGTGTATGGGGGTAGGCTGAAGAGAACAAGATATAAAAATTCCTGTGAGAATGACAAAGAAAATCTGAAGAGTTGGATAATTTCTTTAGCAACTGTAAGGAGACTTGGGGAGCTGCAAGTCTCATACCTCTGTAGTAGACTGAATAATGGCTCCAAAGATATGTCCACATCACAATCCCTGTAAATGTGAAATCATTTGGACAAAGGGTCTTTACAGATATCAATGAGGAGAGCATTGGGTTATCCAGATGGGCCCTAAATGCCACCACAAACATCCTTATAGAAAGAAGGTAGGAGGGAATATTTCTTTCTTTCTCTCTCTCTCTCTCTCTCTCTCTCTCTCTCACACACACACACACACACACACACACACACACACACGACATGATATGAACATGGAAGCAGAAACTGCATTAACACAGACATAAGCTGAGGAATACCAGTACCCAACAGAAACCAGAAGAAGGAAGAAATAAATTCTCCTCAAAAGCCTCTGGTATAAGATAAGGGCCAATTTTATTCTTTTGCATGTGAACATCTAGTTTTCCCAACACCATTTATTGAAGACTGTCCTTTATCCAAAGCATGGTTTTTAGAACCTTGTTGAAAATCAGTTGACTAGATGCATGAGTTTACTTCTAGGCTATTTTATCCCATGGGTTGTTTTGGTTTTCATGCCAATACTACATTGTTTAGATTACCACAGCTTTGTAGTATATTTTGAAGTCAGTTTTGTTCTTTTTTCTCAAGATTGCTTTGACTATTTAGGATCCTCTTTACTTCAACACAGATTTTAGGATTTTTCCTATTCCTGTGAAGAATGTCATTGGTATTTTGATAGGAACTGTATTGAATCTGTAGAACACTTTAGGATGTTATAAAAATATTAATTCTTCCAATTCATTAACTATATAACCTTCTGTTTATTTGTGTCACCTTCAATTTCTTTTACTAATGTTTTAGTTTTTATTGTAGAGATTTTTTACCTACTTGGTTAAATCTATTCCTAGGATATTTATTTGTTTTGTAGCTATTATAAATGGATAACTTCCTTGACTTCTTTTTTCAGATAATTCACTATTGACATAGAGAAATGCTATTAATTTAGTATGTTGATTTGTATCCTGCAACTTTACTGAATTTTTTTTATTAATTCTAACAGTTTTTGGTGTAATTTTCAGGGTTTTCTACACACACACACACACACATACACACACACACATATATATATATATGATCAAGTCAAATGTAAGTAGAGATAATTTGACTTCCTCCTTTCCAACTTGAATGTTCTTTACTTTTTTCTCTTGCATAATTCATTGGGCAATGATTTCTTCCATCAATATTTTATAGTTTTCATCATACAAGTTCTTCACCATCCTGATTAAGTTTATTCCTAAATATTTTGTTCTTTTTGGTGTTATTATAAATGAAATTTTCATATTTATCTTAATTTATTTTAGAGATAGTTTGTTGGTAATGTGTAGAAATGTAATTGATTTCTGTATGTTGACTATGCATCCTTCCACCTCACTGAATTTATTAGTTCTGTGTGTGTGTTATGTGTATACATTAAGTCATTATGGGTTTCTATATATGTTATCATGCCATCTGCAAACAAGATGATTTTATGCCTTTCTTTCCTATCCCTTTTTTCTTTTATCTTTCCTTGCCCCCAACTGCTCTGGTAATGGCTTCAGTACTAGGCTAAACAGATGCAATAAGAGTGGATATCCTTGTCTTGTTGCTAAATTTAGAGGAAAAACTTTCAGTTTTCACTGTTGAGTATAATGTTAGTTGTGGATTTTTTATATATACCACTTATTACATTGAGGTAAATTCTTTCTAGTCCATGTTTGTTGAATTTTACTTTTTATCATGAAAGGGCATTGGATTTTATCAACTGACTTTTTCTACATATGTTGAGTTTATTATGTGATTGTCATCTTTCATTCTATTTATATGGTGTAAAATACCAATTGATTTGCATATACTGAATCATCTTTGTATCTCAGGGATAACTCCCACGTGGTTATAGTGTGTGATCCTTTCAATATACTGTTGAGTTTGGTTTCCTAGTTTTTTGCTGAGGACTTTTGCATTTATGTTCATCAGGAATATTGGTTTGTAGTTTCCTATAGTATTTTTGCTGAGTTTGATATCAAAGTAATGCTGGCCTCATAAAATAAGTGTGGAAGTATTTATCTTTGATTTTCTGAAGAACTTAAGTAGGATTAGTATTGATTTTTCTTTAAATATGTAGTAAAATTCACCAGTAAAGTCAACTGGTCCTAATTTATTGGTAGGTTTTAAACCATTGATTCAGTCTCCTTAGTTGCTATCAGTATATTCAGGTTTTCTACTTTTTTATGATTCAGCCTTGGTAGGCATGCAATTGTTCACAACCCTCCCTTAATGATGTTTTGTATGGTATAAGCTGTAATGTCTCTTCTTACATTTCTGACTTTTATTTGAGTGAAGAAGAATGAAATAGTCAGAAATGAAATTAACCACTGAGGGGGGAAGATGTGTGCAGTGAAAAATACAAAACATTGCTGAACAAAATTAAAGACAATCGAAATAAATGGAAAGACACCCCATGTTCAGGCACTGAAAGACTTTACACCATCAAGGAGATAACAGCACCCAAAGTGATCTAAAGATTCAATGTAATTTCTATGAAAATCCCAAAAGCATTTTTTTCACAAGCAGAAAAAAAATCCCTTCTTAAATTTCATACAGAATGTCAAGGGACCTTGAATGTCAAAACAATCTTGAAAAAGAAGAACCATTTTGAGGACTTACGCTTCCCAATTTAAAAACTTACTACCAAGATAATCAAAGCTGTGTGGTACTAGCATAAAAACACACAGATCATGAAACAGAACAGAGAATCCAGAAATACAACTTCATGTATATGGTCAAATGATCTTCAGTCAGGATGTCAGGACCTCTCAAGGGGGAAAGAAGAGTCTCTTCAAGCAATACTGTTGCCAAAACCAAATATCCACATGCAAAAGAATGAAGTTGGACCCCTATAGAACACCAAAACCAAAATTTAACTCAAATGCATCAAAGACCTAAACTTAAGAGCTAAAACTATAAAACTCTGAAGAAAACATAGGGCAAAAGCATTATGACATTGGATTAGGCAATGATTTCTTCGATGTAACAACAGAAGCACAAAAATTCAAGGAAAAAATTGGTCAAATGAATTTCAAATTTAAGAACTTTTGCACATCAAAGGACACTACTGTAAGACAATGAAAAGACAACCCACAGAATCGAAGAAAATATTAGCAAAGCATATACTGATAAAGGATTAATATCCAGAACATATTAAAAATACTCCTGAAACTCGAGTGCCCCTGAGTTCAATCCCTGGTACCACCAAAAAAAAAAAAAAAATACTCCTGAAACTCAATAAATTAAAAAAAGTATTTAAAAATATCTAGAGGATTTGAACTTTTTTTCTAAAGAAAATATATAAATGGACAATAAGCACATGAAAAAAATATTCAACATCATTAGTTGTTTTACATATCTAAATTTTTCCTATATGTTATGATATCTTAAAATCTTACAAAAAATATTCTGGCAAAGGAGAGAGTATCTTTCTCAGGGGCAGCTAATTCTTAGAGACAGCAAAGGGTCCAAGTAAGGAGCATGTCTTTGATATGCAAATTAACCAATCCAGAGCTATATCTCCTTTTTCTGGCTCAGATACCTCAAGAGGCAATATCCCTTTGTCTTTATCATCTCAGGGCCAGATTCCAGGTAACTACAGATCACCTTGATAACTTAAGAGTCCACTGAGGGGATGGTGTTGTGGCTCAGCGGTAAAACACTTGCCTTGCATAGGTGAGGCACAGGTGAGGCACTGGGTTTGATCCTAAGCACCACATAAAAATATATAAAAATAAATAATGATATTATGTCCATCTTAAAAAAACTTTTTTAAAAAAAGTCCACTGAAATTATATAAGATAGTCAATCTTAAACTGTTTTACTCTGTTCTATCTTGCCTTTCCTGCAGAAGCCACAATAAAAGCTTTAGCATTGGATTTTCCCTTTCTCCTTATTCTTGGATGTAACAACAGGGTGCTTTCTAAACACCCTGGTATTTTCCTGTAACCCCATGTGGCACATGATGACACTATCTCTAGGACCTACAAGCATAATAAATTTCTTTCTTCCAAGACTCATTCTCATCTCCTCCACTGTCCCACCAACTTTACCATACCATATCAAATGTGTATGTTCCTAAAATATTGGGAAAATATTAATCAAAATAATAAGATACTACTTCATATCCACTAGGATGACAGTAATATAAAGGTGGAAAGTAAGTGCTGGCAAAAAGTAGAGAAACTGGTACCCTCACACATTGCTGATGGGAATGCAAAATGGTACAGCTACTATGGAAAAGTTTAGTGGTTCCTCAGAAAGCTAAACATAGAATTACTATATTACTCAGCAATTTCATTCCTAGGTATAGACCCAAAGGAACTGAAAGCAGAATTCATATAGATATCTGTACACCAATGACCACTACAGCATTATTCATAATAGCTAAAAGGTGAAATATCCCAAGTGTCTATCTATATGTAAATGGATAAAAAGTGTAGTATATAATACAATATATGGAATATTATTTAGCCATAGAAGGAATAAAGTTCTGATACAAACTACAACAAGGATAAACCTTGAAGACATCATGCTTAGTGAAATAAGCCTGGCACAAAAGGACAAATATTACTAATTCTACTTACACAAGGTACCTAGAATAGGCAAATTCATAGACAAAGTTGATAAGAGATATTAACTATGGGAATGGGGAATTATTGCTCAGTGGTCCCAAGTTTCTATTCAGTGTGATAAATTCCTTTGGAAAAATTAACAATGGTTGGAAAACACTGTAGATGTATCAATGTCACTAAATTTTACACTTAAAAATGGTCAAAATTGCAAAATTTAATGCTATACATTTGCAACAATTTAAAAAACTAATAATGTAATTTATCAAAAACCACTGAAATATGCAATTTAAATGGTTGATTTATATGGTCTCATTTATCAATAAAAGTGTTAAAATAACCAGTAGAAATGATACAAGAACAATTAAAAAACTTGAGTAATCAAAAGAAGATGGAGCAAATAAAAAACAAAGAGCAAGATGGCTAATTTAAACCCAATTTAATCAATTTTACATTACATAAAAGAGGAATAAACACATCAATTATAATATACTTCATATATTCAATAAGACAGAGGAAAGCATGCACATGTGAGGGAGACATATAAAAGATAAATAAAAGATTCAAACCGAACTGGTAGAAATGGAAAGTACACAGGATGGGATTAATAGCAAATTAAAAAACTATAGAAGAAAAGAAAATTTGGACATAGCATTAGAAGCTATCCTAAATAAAACGAGAGAGAAAAAGACTGAAGAAAATGAACAGAGCATCATGAGTTGTGGGACAACTTCAAGTTTAACCGAAGTCCTAGAAGGAGCTAAACTGATCTACTTCAAGGTGTTACGGTTTAGATATAAGGTGTCCTCCAAAAGTTGGAGTGAGAGACAATGCAAGATTTTTCAGAGGTAAAATGATCAGATTATGAGAGTTTTTTAACCTAATCAGTGCATTAATCCACCCATATGGATGGATTAATTGGGTAGTAGGCAATATAAGTAGGTAGGGTATGGCTGGAGGAGGTAGGTCACTGAGGGTGTGTCATTGGGGTTTTTATATTGTCCCTGTTGAACAAAGCTCTCTCCACTTCCTGGTGTCATGTCCTGAGCTACTTTACTCTTCCATGCCCTTCTTCCAAAGCTATGGAGTCAGCTGCCTATGGACTAAGACCTCTGAAACCATGAACCAAAACAAACTTGTCCTTCTCTACACTGTTCCTGTCAGGTCTTTTGGTCATAGCAGTGAAAAAGCTGACCAAAACACAATGTGCAAAATTCTGCTCTGCATTTAAATTTATAATTATGTTACCCAAATTGTAACGGATCTCTGCCACCCATCTGTTCACCACATATCTATCAACTTTCTTCCAAATGTTGATTCATTTAACCACATAGAATAGGTGAAGACATATGTAACTAGTATAAGTAGGTCACAGGAATACACCATCTCATCATCTTCTTTAAGGCTTATAATCTCTTTCCAACCCATGCCTTTGGCTTTATACAGGAAAGATGAAACTATCTATAAAAAATATACTGGGTCACAAATGGTGTACACATTTATTTGTTTCATGTTTTACAGATTTGTAGAGAAAAATGACAGGTATGTAGAGTTGAGGTTGTGAATTATGTAGGCATCAATCCAAAGCTTTCTAAAATTTTTTCTGATATTGAATATGTCTTCCAAACCAAAGCTTTACTTAATGGCTACTAAAGGATAGTGGCTTTTTTTGCTATGCGTCATTGTTATCCTCCATATCACAACATAATCACATAATGGAAATAAGAAAGTAAAATAACCAGAATATTGAATTTAAGACATTTCCCAATTATATTAGCCATCATTTGCAGTTTCTATAATTTATATCCTGAAAAATATTATCATATTCCATACTTACCGAATCCACGAGATTTTCTGTTTTATCTATTAATAATTCCAATCTTTCTCCACGCTGAGCTACTAGATCTAAAAATATGAGAAAAAAGAAAAAAATGTTTTATATTACAAATATGCAATTTTTGTCCTTTTTTGGGGGGGGGTACTTGGGATTGAACTCGAGGCATTCAACCACTGAGCCACATCCCCAGCCCTATTTTGTATTTCATTTAGACAGAGTCTCACTAAGTTGCTTAGTGCCTCACTAAGCTGCTAAGGCTGGCTTTAAACTTGCAATCCTCCTGCCTCAGCCTCCTCCTTCCTCAGCCTCCCAAGTCCCTGGGATTACAGGTGTGCACCACCAAGCCTGGCTTTGTCTTTATTTTAATTGAAATCAATTTTAATTATAGTTGGTATTCTTGACTGCTCACATTTATAACAGAAGTGCTTATACCTTTAAATAATAAAAGATTTTGGTTTATGTTCTGCCATGTAGTCCTGCCATGATATGATACCCTTATCAGAGGCCCAAAGCAATGGGACCACTTGATCTTAGACTGAAACCTTAAGAACCATGGGCCAAAATAAATCTTTCTTCCTTATAAATTAAAAAATATTTTAATAAAGCTCATCAACTAAAGTAGGGGTTGACAGTTTTTTTTTTTTCTAGAAAGGGTCAGTTATTAAATATTTTAGGCTTTGTGTGCCATACATTCTCTATCAGAAATAGAAAACATGTAAATGAATTGTTATGACCGTATTCCAATTAAATTTTATGTAGAACAACAGGCAGTAGACCAGACTTTACCCAAGAACTGTAGTGTGTAAATCCCTCTCTTCCAGTGTCTCTTCCAGCGACACAGAAGCTCTATTCTTGGTAAGTACAGCTTGGGGACTCCCTGTTCCCGCAGGTCCCAGTCAAGGGCTCTTCCCTTTTCCAAGGAAAGGTGGGTTACCATTCTTTCTCATTCCACTCTATGCTCAATTCTGTGTTGCAGAAGCTCAGTTCTGGGAAGGAAGAGCTAATAGGTTTGGGGTTCATTTCCTCTACCTAGCCTTCACCCATAGGACAGAAGCTAACCTCAGGTGACAGGCCAAGAATACTGGGCCCTAACTGCCCTTCCTTCTACTCAGAGTAAAGTTTTCATGCTACAAGGGAAAAGTCAAGAAGAAGAGGTTACCCAGACCTCCATTGGTAAGGAAAGGGTGTAACTCCAAGAGAAGCAGTCTACTGTCCCTGCTAATAAGTACAGAGCAGTGGCTCAGATATTGTTTTAACCAGGGGAAAGGCAAGCCTTATGAACAGAGAGCATTCCCTAGGGTGACAGACTATTTGGAATAGAGTATGGGGAAGTTCAGGTATAAGGGTGCTATCAAAAACAACAAGATTGTTGGAAGTAAGCAAATAACATGAGACTGGCAACTTCATGAGAAAAATCAAGCTAAACTGTGGGCCAGCTAAATGTTTAACAGAGAAACACGGAAAGAGGCAACTAAGGGGAGACCTCCTCGGATCAGAGCCAACCTCCAAAACTGCCCCCCAAATGGGGCCCACATCTAATTATATCAGATTGGAGCAATTTACCTCTGGGGCACTATCAAAGGCAACAATTAGCCTGTAATTAGTGGAGGCTAGCAGCTGAGTAAAAGACAGCAGCAGAGCAACTGAAAGTTTAACAGAAAAATCAAAAAAAGAGATACTCAAAGAGCTCCATATTATTCCAGAGTGACAGTGTGCATACCCAAGGCTATTCCCTATGAGGATTGGCACTGGAGGATGCAGACTGTGAAAAAACAGGCCTTAATTAAAAAGTCCAACTCAATCACAAAACAAATAAACAAACAGACAATAAACCCTGGAGGATCAGTACCCCAAATTGCTATAATACATTATCTAAAACATCCATTTTCAACAAAAATTATGAGATATAAAGAAACAAACAAAAAAGCATGACCCGTACATAGGAAAAAGAACATGAAAGAGAAAATGACTGAGGAATACAGCTGCTGAAGTAGCAAATACTTCAAAGTACCCAAAATACATACATTCAGCAAACTAAAGGAAACCATGCTTAAAGAAGTAAAGGGAAGGTATGATGATAATGTCTCATTAAATAAAGCAATAAAGTTAAATTAGTTTTGAAAGGACCAAGTAGAAATTGAGCACTATAAAAGAAATGAAAAATTTACTTGAGGAAATGAGCAGTAGATTGGAGCAGGTAGAAAAGCAAACTTGAAGATAGGTCAACTTAGAGTACCGAGTACTAAGAACAAGGAGAAAAAAGGAATGAAGAAAAATAAACAGAGCCTCAGAAAAATGCTGGACACCAAATATGCACCAACATATGAGTAATGTGAATACCAGAGGAAGTGGAGCTAGAGAAAAGAGAAAAAAAATATTTGAAGAAATATTAGTGAAATCCCAAATTTGATGAAAAACATTAATTTACACATCTAAAGAATCAAAAAATTACAAGAAGGAGAAACAGAGAGTTCCACACCTAAATACACCCTAGGTAAAACAAAGACAAAAAAAAAGTATTTTTTTTTTTGAACCGGGGTTTAAACTCAGGGGCATCTCACCACTGAGCTTGGCCCTTTTTTGTATTTTATTAGAGATAGGGTCTCACTGAGTTGCTTAGCACCTCACTGTTGCTGAAGCTAGCTTTGAAATCTTGATCCTCCTGTCTCAGCCTCCTGAGCCACTAGGATTACAGGCATGTGCCATCACACCCAGCAAGACAAGGAAAATCTCAAAAGCAGCAAAAGAAAAACAATTTATCACATACATGAGAAAACCAGTAATATTAAAAGATGATGTCTCATCAGAAACAATGGAGGCCAAAAGGTAGTGAGATGACATTCTAAGTGATGAAAGAAAAGATATTTCAACCAAGAATCGTATGTTAAATAAAATATCTTTCAAAAATGAAGGTGAGCTGGGTGTGGTGGTACATGCCTGTCATCCCAGTGGCTTGGGAGGCTGAGGCAGGAGAACCACAAGTTCAAAGCCAGCCTCAGCAACACAGCAACATGTAGGTGCTAAGCCAACTCAGTGAGACCCTGTCTCTAAATAAAATACAAAATAGGGCTGGGAATATGTGGCTCAGTGGTCAAATGTCCCTGAGTTCAATCCCCAGTACCAAAAAAAAAAAAGTGATAAAAAATATTCAAGCTGAGAATTTGTCACTACCAGAATTGTCTTATAAGAAATAATAAAGAGGGGCCAGTGTTGTGGCTCAGTGGTAGAGTGCTTGCCTAGCAAGATCCTCAGCACCACATATAAATAAATAAATACAAATAAAACAACAAAGAAGTAATAATAAAGAAAAATTTTCAGGCTAAAACCAGGATGCCACACTGTAATCTGAATGTACACACACATACACACTCATACACATACACATGAAGATAATTATGTACAAATGGTTGTATAAAACAATATGTGTATTATTTTACTGTTGGTCATATAGCATACAGGGATACAATAAGTTTGAAAATAAAAGCATAAAGGAGATGAATACAAAACTGTATTGGAGCAAGGAAATAATACATGGTGGTAATTCAAATCCCTGGAAAAAATGAAAACAACCAGAAATGGTAAGGTTTATAAAATAAATTTACTGAGTTTGTTACATATATGGACATATTATATACTGAAAAAATAGCACAAAAAGGGGGAAGAGTGAATAAATTGTGTAAGAGTAACATGTGCATATATCATTGGAATTATATAAATCTGAAGTCAATTATGATAAGTAAAAATGTAAAACATAAGCTCTGGAGAATACATATATAGTGAAAAAAATCAATACAGGACTTAAAATATCACAAAGAAAATAGTCACTGAATGCAAAAGAATCCAGTAAAATCAAAACAGAAATAAATAAGACATGATTTGTTTAGAAAGTAGAAAGTAAAACAACAGACATAAATCCATACATGTCAGTTGGGGGTGTTGGTGCAGGCCCTGGGTATGGTGATACATGCTTGCAGTCCCAGCTACTTAGGCACCTGAAGGAGGATCTGTTGAGAGTAGGAGTTCAATAAAGGCCTGGGCAGCATAATTAGACCCTTGTCTCAAAACAAAAAATTACTAACACATTAATATAACACTAAATATCAAATGATTAAACAATCTAATAAATGACATTATTACACTGAATAAACTAAATCTAACTGTATGCTCTTTACAGGAGATACATGTTAGAGTCAGAGATACAAACAAGCTGGTAAAAGAAACCAGAAGGGAGCACACAGAAAACAGACAAAATGTATTTTAAAACAAAAACACATCAGTACAGATAAAAAGGGACAGTCTTTAAAGATAAAAGGGCCAATCGATGAGCCAATTATGAACATAAATATACCTAAAAAGAGAGACTGAAAATATATGAAGCAAAAACTGACAAAATTTTAAAAAACAGGCAATTCAACAATAATAGTTGGAAAGTTTGATACAAAAATTTCAATAATGGCTAGAAAAACTAGGCAGAAGATAAACAGAAATTAGAAGACTTGAACAATACAATAAATCAACTAAACCCTAAAACATATATACAGACCATTCTACCAGCAATAATAAAGTAACATTTTTATCAAGAGCTTATAGAATATTCCATTGGTAGACAATATATTTGGTCATAAAATGACCCCCAATACATTTAAGAGGAATGAAACTACAAATGATCCCCTGCAACTACAAAGGAACACCATTAGAAATCAGCAACAGAAAGCAACTTGGGAAATTAACAAATATATAAAAATTAAACATCTAATCCTAAATAATCAAATGGTCAAAGAAGAAATCACAAGGGAAATTAGAAAATATTTTGACATGAATGAAAGTAAAAATGATGATGATGATAATGGAACTAATTATCTTATAAGAAGAGACATCAGAGAGCAAGCTCTCTTTCTCCTTACCATGTGAGGACACAGGGAAAAGCTGCTGTCTTCAAGTCAGGAAAAGAGCCCTCACCAGAATGTGACCATGCTGTGATCATGGACTTCCAGCCTCCAGAAATGTTAGAAACAAATTCTATTGCTTAAGTAACCCAGTCTGCGATATGCTGTTATGGTGACCCAAGCTAAAACAAATTTCAAATTAATAACCTAATTTTTCACCTTATAAGACTTCAAAAAGAAGCACTAACTAAATCCAAAGATAGCAGTGGATGGAAACAAAGATTAGAGCAGAAAAATTAGAGAAGACCTATAGAGGGAAAAAAATATAACAAATTTGGTTCTTTGAAAAGTTTAGCAAAATTAACAAACATTTATACAGAATGACCAAGAAGAAGAGAGGGAAGACTCACTATCACTAAAATCAGGACTAAAAGAAGAGACAAGTCACCATCAATCTTAGAGAAATGAAAAGGATCATAAGGGAATGCTATGAACAAAAGTATGTCAACAAATTAGATAAGTTAGAAATGGCCAAATTCCTAGAAAGATACAAAACACTGAAACACATTCAAGAATGAATAGAAGGGGCTGCAGCTGTGTGGCTCAGTGGTAGAGTGCTTCCCTAACATGTGTGGGACACTGGGTTTGATTCTCAACACACATAAAAATAAATAAATAAAATAAAGTTATTGTGTTCATCTACAACTAAAAAACAAATTAGAAATTTAAAAAAGAATTAATAGAAAATCTGAACAGAGCTACAAATACACAGGTTGAATTAGTAATTTTTAAACTTTGCACAAAGAAAAGTCAAGGCTTCAAAGGTGAATTCAAACATTTCAAGAAGAATCGATATCCAGCTTTTCACAAAATTTTCCAAAAATAGAAAAGAACACTTCTCAATATATTCTAGAAGGACAGTATTACCTTTGTATCAAAACCAAACAAAGACAGCCATCACCTATCCAAGAACAAAGTAGATCTTTCCATCTTCTAAGATCTTTTTTAATTTCATTCTTTAACATGCTGTAGTTTTCATTGCAGAGGTCTTTCGCTGTTTTCATTAAGTTGATTCCCAAGTATTTTATTTTTTGAGGCTCTAGTAAATGGGGTAGATTTCCTAGTTTCTCTTTTAGAGAATTTGTCACTGATGTACAGAAATGCCTTTGATTTATGGGTATTGATTTTATATGCAGCCACTTTGCTGAATACATTTATTAGTTCTAGAAGGTTTCTGGTGGAATTTTTTGGGTCTTCTAGGTATAGAATCATATCATTGGCAAATAGTGATAATTTGAGTTCTTCTTTTCCTATCCATTACCCTTTAATTTCTTTCATCTGTCTAATTGCTCTGGCTAGGGCTTCAAGAACTATGTTAAACAGAAGTGGTGAAAGAGGGCATCACTGTCTTGTTCCAGTTTATAGAGGAAATGCTTTCAATTTTTCTCCATTTAGGATGATGTTGTCCTGGGGCTTAGCATAGATGGCCTTTACAATGTTGAGGTATGTTCCTGTTATCCCTATTTTTTCTAGCATTTTGAAAATGAAGGGGTGCTGTATTTTGTCAAATGCTTTCTTTGCATCTATTGGGATGATCATATGATTTTTGTCTTTGAGTCTATTGATGTGATGAATTACATTTATTGATTTCCTTATGTTGAACCAACCTTGCATCTCGGGGATGAACCCCACTTGATCGTGGTGCACTACCTTTTTGATGTGTTTTTGTATTCAATTTTCCAGAATTTTAGCATCTATATTCATTAGAGATATTGGTCTGAAGTTTTCTTTCTTTGATGTGTCTTTGCCTGGTTTTGGAATCAGGGTGATATTGGCCTCATAGAATGTGTTTGGAAGTGTTCCCTCTTTTTCTATTTCATGGAATAGTTTGAGAGGTATTAGTGTTAGTTCTTCTTTAAAGGTCTTGTAGAACTTGGCTGTGTATCCATCCAGTCCTTGGCTTTTCTTGGTTGGTAGGTTTTTGATGGCATCCTCTATTTCTTTGCTTGAAATTGATCTATTTAAATTGTGTATATCATCCTGAGTTAGTTTGGGCATATCATATGTCTCCACAAATTTGTCGATGCCTTTGATATTTTCTATTTTATTAGAGTATAAATTTTCATAATAATTTCTAATTATCTTCTGTATTTCTGCAGTGTCCTTCATGATATTTCCATTTTCATCAAAGATATTGGTAATTTGAGTTTTAGCTCTCCTTTTCTTCATTAGCATAGCTAATGTTTTATCAATTTTGTTTATTTTTTCAAAGTTTGTTCTGTCAATTTTTTCAATTGTTTTTTTTTGTTATTGTTGTTGTTTCAATTTCATTGATTTCAGTTCTGATTTGAATTATTTCCTGTCTTCTACTGCTTTGAGGGTTGATTTGTTCTTCTTTTTCTAGGGCTTTGAAATGTAATGTTAGTTCATTTATTTGTTGACTTTTTCTTCTTTGAAGGAATGAACGCCATGCAATGAACTTTCCTCTTAGTACTACTTTGTTCTTGGATAGGTAGAATTAATATTGTCAAAATGACCATACTATCAAAAGCACTATACAGATTCAATGCAATCCTAATCAAAATCCCAATGACATTACTCATAGAAGTAGAAAAAGCAATCATGAAATTCATCTGGAAAAATAGCCAAAGCAATTCTTAGCAAGAAAAGTGACGCTGGTGGCATTACTCTTCCAGACCTTAAATTGTATTACAAAGCAATAGTAACTAAAACAGCATGGTATTGGCACCAAAATAGACATGTAGACAAATGGTACAGAATAGAGGACACAGAGTCTAACTCACATATCTACAAGCACATCAGATAGAGCACTAACCTCAAGGATTTATAAAGCTCTCAAAAACCTTAAAACCCAAAAAACAAGCAAACCAATCAATAAATGGGCCAAGGAACTGAACAGACACTTCTCAGAAGATGATATACAATCAATCAACAAATATATGAAAAAATGTTCAACATCTCTAGCAATTAGAGAAATGCAAATCATAACAACGCTAAGATTTCATCTTACTCCAGTCAGAATGGCAGCTATCAAAAATACAAACAACAATAAATGCTGGCGAGGATGTGGGGAAAAAGGCACACTCTTACATTGCTGGTGGGACTGCAAATTGGTGAAGCCAATCTGGAAAGTAGTACGGAGATCCCTAGGAAAACTTGGAATAGAACCACGATTTGACCCAGCTATCCCACTCCTTGGTCTATTCCCAAAAGACTTAAAAAGAGCTTACTACAGGGACACAGCCACATCAATGTTTATAGCAGCACAATTCACAATAGCTAGATTGTGGAACCAACCCGATGCCCATCAGCAGATGAATGGATAGGGAAACTTTGGTATATATACACAATGGAACACTACTCAGCACTAAAAGAGAATAAAATCATGGCATTTGCAGGTAAAGGGATGGAATTGGAGAAAATAATGGTAAGTGAAGTTAGCCAATCACAAAAAGCAAAGGTAGAATGATGTCTTTGTTATGAGGATGCTGACTCATAATGGCAAGGGAGTGGGGATGAGAGGAATGAAGGAACTTTAAATAGATCAAAGGCGAGGGAGGGGAGGGGGCAAGGGGATAGGAATAACAGCAGAATGAGTTAGACATCATTACCGTAAGTACATGTATGAAGACACAAATGGTGTGAAAATACTTTGTGTAAAACCAGTGACTTGAAAAATTGTGCTCTATATATGTAATATGAAATGAATTGCATTCTGCAAGCATGTATAACAAAGGATTATACACTACGATTATGTGGGATTTATTTTAGAAATGCAACATTGGTTTAATATTTGAAAATCAATTTCTATAACATATTATATTAATAAAGAACAAAAATCATATAGTCATTTCAATATATATAAAAAAAGTTTGACAAATCCAATATCTTTCAATGATAAAACCACTCAACAAACAAACAACAGGAGCGAATTTTCTCACTTGCTAAAGGGCATCTGTGAAAAACCCATGGCTAATTTCATACCTAACTACAAAAAACTTCCCATATCTCCCTAAGACCAAGAAATAAGACAGTGATGTACACTTCTACCACTTCTATTTAACACTGTACTGGAGGTTATAGCTAGGGCAATTAGGCAATAGAAGGTAATAATGGCATCTGGAATGGAAAGCAAAAAGCTAAAAAAAAACTATTAAAAGTAATAAATGCATTCAACAAAATTGTGTGATACAAAATCAATATAAAAATCAAATGTATCTCTATATATTAGTAATGAACAATCCAAAAATTAAAGAGAAAAATTCTACTTATAATAAAATCAATAATGAACAAATGGGATAGCATCAAACTAAAAAGCTTCTTCACAGCAAAGGAAACAATCAAGAGCATGAAGACACAGCCTACAGAATGGGAGAAAATCTTTGCCACCTGTACTCAGAGCATTAATCTCCAGGTTATACAAAGAAATCAAAAAACTTATCACCAAAATAAATAAATAAATAAATAAATAACCCGATCAATAAATGGGCTAAGGAACCAAGCAGGCACTTCACAGAAGAAGAAATATAATCGATCAACAAATATATGAAAAACTGTTCAACAACTCTAGCAATTAGAGAAATGCAAATTAAAACTACACTGAAATTTCATCTCTTGGCAATTATCAAGAATATAAGTAACAATAAATGTTGGCAAGTATAAGGGGAAAAATACACTCATATATTGCTGGTGGGACTGAAAATTGGTGCAACCACTCTGGAAAGCAGTATGGAGAGTCCTCAAAAAACTTGGAATGAGTCCAGCTTTTGACCCAATTATCCCTCTCCTAGGTTTATGCCCAAATGATTTGAAATCAACACATTATAATGATGCAGCCACATCAATGTTTATAGCAGCTCAATTCATAATGGTGAAGCTATGGAACCAACCTAGGTGCCCTTCAACAGATGAATGGATAAAGAAAATGTGGCATATATACATGGTGGAATATTACTTAGCCATAAAGAAAAAATGACTTTATGACATTTGCCAGCAAAATGGATATATCTGAAGATTATCATGCTAAGTGAAATAAACCAGTCCCCCAAAACCAAAGGTCAAATGTTTACTCTGATATGTGCAAGCTAGCCCACAATAATGGGGTGTTGAGGAGAACAGACATGCAGTAGATTAGATAATGGGGAATGGAGGGCAGGGAGGGGGAATAGGAAAAGGAAAGACAACGGAATAAATCTGATACAATTTTCCCATATACCTATATGAAAATAACACAGTGAATCCCACCATCATATACATCCATAATGATATCTTAACTAGAATAATATATATTCCATGCTTGTATATCAAATGGATTTTGCTGTCATGTATAAATAAAAATATCAATAAAATAAAATACTTAGGAATAAAGCAAGAAGGATGTTGGGAGAGGTACTGCTAAAGAGAAATTACTCTGACACTTGTTGAAAATTATAGGACAGTGGAAGAGATCTGATGGACAGGGAGATTGTGGCAGGGCTGGCTGGATTGAACATTCAGAGACAAGCAGGACCCCAATGCAGACACTGAATGAAATGACATCTTATGCAAAAAGGGCATCCTGCCCTCAAAGCAAAGTCTGAAAGAATTGGAGAAGGAGGTGGAAGAAGAGGAGCAGTGAATTCTCTAGCAGTCAGTGGTGAAAACATATGAAGAGAGAAAGGATAACGAAGAAGAATTTAATGAGGATGAATGGGCTATTGAAATGTATAGGCAACAAAGACTGGTTGAGTGGAAAGCAACTCAACTGAAAAATAAATCTGGAGAAGTTTTGGAGATCTCAGGAAAGGATTATGTTCAAGAAGTTATGAAAGCTGGTGAGGGCTTGTGGGAAGTCTTACACCTTTACAAACAAGGGTGAGCTCATCTTCCACGTGGTCTATAAGCTGTTGGTTGGAATTTATGTCTTGAATATGCATTGAGCTTAATATCAGAGGTTTTGTGCTTTGTGTTCCACTAACATTCTGTGTTTTTGTTGCAGATTTGCCTAAAACTTAGTGCCTGATTCTCATCTTAAGGCTTTCAAATTAATATTTGTTAATAATATAAGCGCCTTTGTTAAAGGATGGAATGAAGACTTAATTTTCTTTTATTAGAAATGATTCCTGGAGGGAAAGGAGAAATACTGGGGAACAATGTTGGCCGCATGTGTGAGTACATGATAACCAATGCCGTCATTATGTACAATGATGACACACCAATACAAATACGGAAAAACATTGTAGGACATATTTTATTCAAGGCTATTGAAAGATGGGTCTTAGTTTAACTCATAACATAATAAGGACAATGAGAATCTACAGACAGTGTACACAGTGCAGGGTTAGTGGATGGAAAATTACTGAGAAGAGACATCAAGGGCAAGTGGGTTCTTGCTAAATTGTTCTAAAACAGAATTCTTGCTAAAAGTGAGCCATGATGTAGGAGATGAGGAACTTGATCAGATATTAGGGTCTCAGATATCAAGGGTGGGGTATTAACTTAGCAAGAGTCATTTTAAGGCTTGTTTAAGCAGGCCAAGAACAGAGACCAAGGATGAAGCCTAGCTAAATAGAGGGCTCAGAGAAGTCTGAATGAAGCTTAGTCAAGCAGAGTGTCTTTGTCATGTAAGACTTGTATACTAAAAACTACAAAACATTGGTGAAAAAAAATAAAGATGAATACAAAGATGTCTCAAATTCATGGATCAGAAGTTTAACAGTGTTAAAATAGCAAAACTCCCAGATTCAACACAATTATCATTGAAATCCATGATAGTTTTTGTTTGTTTTGCAGAAACAAACAAGTTCATCTTAAGGTTCAGATAGAAATGAAAGGCATCCAAAATGGCCAAAGCCATCTTGCAGAAGAACAGCAAAGTTGAAAAATTAATATTTCTTGATTTTAAAACTTATTACACAGCTATGGCAATCAGGAGAGTATGGTACTGGCATAAAGCTATGATAATCAGGAGAGTATGGTACTGGCATAAAGTTAAATGGAACAGAACCAAAGGTCCAGAAATAAAGCCATACATCTCTGGATAACTGATTTTCCATAAGAGTGCTAAAATCATTCAATGATAAAAGAAAATCTTTTCAACAAATGGTTCTGTGACAACCATATATATATTAATTAAAAGAATTAAGTTGGACCACACTTCCTTATACCAAACATACAGTGACTCAAAATAAACCACAGATCAGGGGCTGGGGTTGTGGCTCAGTGGTAGAGCGCTCGCCTAGCACGTGTGCGGCCCGGGTTCGATCCTCAGCACCACATAAAAATAAACGCATTGTGCAGGGCGCGGTGGCGCACGCTTATAATCCCAGCACTTTGGGAGGCTGAGGCAGGAGGATCGTGAGTTCAAAGCCAGCCTCAGCAATGGTGAGGCACTTAGCAACTCAGTGAGACCCTGTCTCTAATAAAAAAAACACAAAAAAGGGCTGGGGATGTGGCCCAGTGGTCGAGTACCCCTGAGTTCAATCCCTGGTACCACAAAAAAAAAAAAGAGAAAAAAAATAAATAAATAAAATAAACGCATTGTGTACAACTAAAAGCAAATAAATAAACATTTAAAAAAAAATAAACCACAGATCTGAATGTAAGAACTAAACTATAAAACTCTTGGGAGAAAACTCTTGGGAGTTAAGTCTTGGTAACCTTGGCTTAGGCAATTATATTCTTAGAAATGACAAAGTATAATCAACACAAGAAAAAATCAACCAGACAGACTTTATTAAAATTTAAAACTTTTGTGCTTTAAAAGACACCATAAAGAAAGTACAAAAACAACCCACTGAATGGGATAAAATATTTATAAATCATGTGTCTGAAGGGTGTAGTATCTAGTATACATAAAATACTCTTCAACCATAAAAAGACAAATAATCCTCTTAAAAATGGCAAAGGATTTTTGAATAGATATTTCTGTAAAGAAGAGAGAAAATATATGAATGCCCTATAAATACATGAAAAGATGTTCAACATCATTAGCCATCAGGGAAATGCAAATCAAAAACACAATGAGGTTTGGAGTTGTAGCTCAGTGGTAGAGCGCTTGCCTAGCACGTGTGAGGCACTGGGTTCAAACTTCAGCACCACATAAAAAACAGATAAATAAATAAAATAAAGGTCTTGTATCTATCTACAACTAAAATACTTTTAAAAACACAAGGAGATACCATTTCACACAAACTAAGATTGGTTATAATAAAAAATAACATAATACATTTTAGCAAGGATGTGGAGAAGTTGGAATCCTCATAAATTGTTATTGGGAATATACAGGAAAAATTGGTCCTTCTTCAAAATGTAAAACAGAGTTACTATGAGACCCAGCAAGTCTATTCCTAGGTATATATACTCAAGATAGCTGAAAACATGTTCAGTCAAAAACTTGTACACAAATGTCCACAGCAGCATTACTAATAATAGCCAGGAAATAGAAACTACTTAAATGACCATTAATTGATGAGGGAATATTATTCAATTATAAAAATGAATGAAGTACTGAGAGATCCTATAAGATAAATTACCCTCAACATTGTTATGCTAAGTGAAAGAAGCCAGGACACAAAATGTCATATATGATTCCATTTATAAAAAAATGTCCAAAATAGGCAAATTTATAGAAACAAAAAGGAGATTAATCATTGCTTGTACCTAGGGGTTGAGGGGAAGTGGGGAGTGACTGAAAATGTGTACAGGGTTTAATTTCAGGGTGATAAAAATGTTCTAAATCGCAGCCATGGTTGTACCACACTGTGAATATAATAAAAACCAACAAATTGTATAGTTTAAGTGGGTGAATTATATGATATGAAAATAAAAACAATTATGTAGTTACAAAAATCAAAGGAAAATAACTGCAAATGTTTTTTCAATATTTCTGATTTGCTGTTTTTATAACTCTAAAAACAAGTCATTTAAAAAGCCAATATTACCCTATGTACATATATGGTTACATGACAGATGTGATTCTACATAATGTACAACTAAAAAATGAGAAGTTATATTCCATTTATGTACGATATGTCCAAATGCATTCTACTGTCATGTGTAACTAATTAGAACAAATAAAAAAAGGCTGATTTGCTGGAAATTTTATGCATCTGCAATAAATGGTATTGTAGCAGTTGTCAACCTCCACTTTCAGGCAGAATACATACATCTGGTGACAGAGAAAGAGTGAGAAGCTCTAGTAGTTCTCTTGACAGATACTCTAGTCTCTGTCTAAATATATTAGTAAAACTAAAACCAAAGGGGAAATCACTTTAGTCAAGAGACACATACCAAGAAACAAAAATGGTTTTGCATTTTATGAATCCTATTCCTAGGGATTAATCTCAAACAAAAAGATAAAACACTTATTTTAATGCAGACCTCTAAATCAGTACTATTTAAAGGATGTTTGAAAGTGGTTTATTAAGTCTAAGCACACTATTCAGTACAATTGACATTACTTTCATAGCAAAACACAGCATTGATTTATATTCTTCACTAAGCTCCTTATCTAGTAGCAAAACAGCACTCTGAGTAACACAGCTCTAAAGAATCTAGGTGTCCAAAATAAGGACATGGTTAGATGAACTGTGATATATTACCTAAATGAAATACTATATGAGAATAAAGTGAACTAAAGATAGTTAACCATTATTCAGTTCTTATTATATGTCAGTCACTGTACAAAGTTCTTTCTATATACTATCTCACTTATCCTGGTAACCTTAGGTTCTTTTATCAGCTTTTTTTTTTTTTTTTTTTTTTGCAGATTAGAAAATAAAGCTCAGAGAAATTAGATGATTGCTAAAAGGCTAACAGCAGGCAGGAAATAAAATTAAAACTTCAATTCAGGCATATGACTCTAAGTCTAACCACTTTACTATACTGCATCCACAAAACTGAATATAAACTATATTAAGTATAATTGGGGATAAAAACTTAAAAGGAAAAAATAAAAATCCTAAGATTTGAATCTTAAGAACAATAAGAATAGGAGTAAAATTTTTAAATGATTTTCATAATTTGTAACTGTTCTAAGAATAAATGTAAAAGTAATTCAAACACTATATCAAAGATTATGAATAGAGATTTATAATACTTAAACCATGTATCAAGTATAAAGCAGTTATATAATGAGTTCATTCAATTTTATAAAAATATTACCTTTAGAAGATATATTTAAAAGGGTGGCTCTCTAATTTGAATGTGCACTGGAGTCCTCTAGAGAACTGTGAATACACAGATTGCTGGACTGCATCCCCAGAATGTCTGATTCAGCAGGTCTGAGTTGCATTTCTAATAATTTGCCAGGTGATGCTGATGGTGCTAAATACTAGCATCATCTTAAATTTTAAATATCACTGATAAATCAATTAAAAATAGATTTTTAAAAAATATTTATTTATTTGCTTTAGTTGTAACACTATGTGTTTATTATTTTTACGTGGTGCTGAGGATCAAACCCGGGCCACGCACATGCTAGGCGAGCGCTCTACCACTGAGCCACAACCCCAGCCCCTTAAAAATAATTTTGATACATCTCATTGGATTATTTTAACATGCAAAGCATCTTCTCTTGAAGAATACAACAGTATTTGGCCTCAATTCTCTTTCTTTCAATCAAGAGTCACAAACTCCCCAGGAAGGTCAAATAGTTATATTTTAAGTATTTACTGATAATATTAGTTGTCTGTTTATCTCCAAACAAAACTGACAAAATTATTTTAAATTGCTAAAATATAAGGTTTTTGGAAATTAGTCTTGTTAAGCAAACTAATAAATTTAGATTGAATAACAATCATAAATACTAAAATGAAGCCATTCATACAGACAGACAGTACCACAGGTACATAACCTCCATATCTCATCCATATTTCAATTAGCTTCCAATAATGAGAACAGGAAGCACTGTTTGAGCTTCTCTAGAAGAATTTGATCATAATGAAGTAATCCATTATCATTTCTTGAAACTATATGCATGAAACTATGCCATTGAAACATACCTATGTTTCTGACCATGATTCCTTTCAGTTCATCCACTTGGGCTTGAGTCTCCATCACTTTGTCTAGGCCCTTATTCTCAGAGTGATGCTTCTATAAGAAAATAAGTTTTAACCTATGGCACCCAGACATTATTTACAATAGGAAAATAAAAGCAAGAAGAATGATAATTTATACTGAGGAATGCTATAAAATCATGTCTGTATAATATAAAAGATGTATGTTGCTTCACTATAAAATGGTATCAGACCTAAGGAAAATACTGGCAGCATAAAAATGCTTCTGTATGAAATATAATTGTTACAATATAAAAATAGCATCTTAAATAAAATAAAACAAAATGTATTATAATATATCAAATACACATCTGAGACTCATGGGGCAGAAGTAAAAGAATATGTAATCTATGTTCAAACAAGGAAGAGAAGAGAAAAAAGAAAACTATAGTTGGAGTAGAAGGAACAGAACAGGGAAAATGCACTCTGAATTGTTCCCCATTTCTTAGGTATGATGAGTTAGGGACAGGCTCAGTTTCTTAGTATCTGTTCTATCTGAGGGGTTAACAGCATGCATCCTATTTTCATTGGTTTCTCATAGAATCTAGAATCTAAGACACCGATCATAATACATATTTTGAAATTATTATCCATGACTAACAATTATGGAGTGTTTAATATACAGTGTTACAGTTACTTCAATGTGCACAATGCTTCAGACTGGGGAGGGGGATATTATTCAATCCACCCAAAAACTCTATGATGTAGATGCTTCCATTATCTGCATTTATAGATGGGAAGCTGACATAGGTTTGCTTAAAGGGTCACATGCAAATCTGGAGTTACTGACAAACCAGCAAATTTGAAAGCTTTTCTGCCAGCTGACCCTACTTACTTTTGAATGTGCACTGGTATATTTTTTGGTGGTAGTGTTTTGCACAGCTTCACATATATGAATATTCCAAAGTGGGAAGTATGAAACAAACCGACTGCTTAAATGACAAAGGTTTATAAGTAAGTAATTTAAAGGTATTTCATTTCCAAAGAAATGAACACACAGGTGCACATGCACACGCATGTATTTAGAAATATAATACTCAAAAAGAATTTTAGAAATAACACAGAAGTGAAAAGTATCCAATTAAAATGTATTTTTTCCACATTCACAACAAAATCATAGCTAGAGGTTATGTGTTTATACTCAAATAGTTTCATGGATAAAAGGTAAGCATCTTAAAATGTGCTAAACATCATTAGAAATCACAAAAAATGTAAATTAAAACCATAATGAAATACCACTGTACATCCACTAGAATGGCTAAAATTAAAGACAGACAAAAGTGTTGACAAGGATGCACAGACACTAGAACTCCTGGTGAGAATGTAAAATGGTACAATCACTTAGGAAAAAAAGTGTGATAATTTTAAAAATACACATCACTTACCATATGACCCAGCAATTCCATTCCTAGGTATTTACCAAAGAGAAACAAAAACATAGGTCCACACAAAGACTTGTACGTGGAGATTCACAGCAGTTTTACTCATGATAGTTGAAAACTGAAAGCAACCCAAATATCTAGCAACAGATAAATGGATAAACAAATTGTGGTATATGCATACAATACCACTCAGCAAAAAAGGAAGCAGACTACTGATTTACACAATATGGATGAATATCAAAAGCTTTACATTGAGCAAAGCAAGCAAGACACAGAGTGTACATACTGTATGATTCCATTTATAGGAAATTCTAGAAAAGACAAAACTAATTTATAGTGACAGAAAATAGATCAGAGGTTGCATTGGGGAGGAAACTGACTGGGAGGGGACATGAGAAAAACCTAATGGCAGTGGAAAGGCTGTCTGTCTTAACTTTGGTGATATTTCAAAGGGATATACATATGTAAACAATCACTGATTTGACCATTAGGGATTTATACAGACAAATAGACTTTCAAGTGATTAATTTGAAGTTTTAAAAAAAAATTAAATTTAGCTCATGGAAGGGTAGAAAATTTATATATAGAATAAAAGACCATTTGGCATGTTGAGTCAATTTAAACATTAGATGGGTAGTTGAACTAGATGATCTTTAATGTTCTTCCCAATCCTGAGATACTCTGGCCATTATTAATAGAGAATATCATTAATTATTAGCTTTCTATATTAATATGGCCCCTTCACATTTTTTTATCAGGGTTGTTTTATTATGTTAGCTTAAGTAACACAAACAGAAAAGTGTATTGCAGGTCAGGACTCCCTATATTCATGTGCTTTAAGGTAATAAAGAAGAAAATATGAATCAAAATACTATATCCTGAGGAAAATCTTACCAGTTGTGCAGCCAAGACACTTGAGAACTCGCTATTCATGGCATATGGAAGCGCTGTCTGTGCCCTTGAGCCATAAGTTGTCTGGAACCTTTTCTTTACCTCATTCAAAAAATTGAAGGCTCGGGAACGTTCAAAATCCTGGAAAGCACCCAACATAGAGCTTGTATTTACGAAGTAAATAAAGATTATGTGGATGATTAGCAATAAAACAATAAAAAGCAGTAACATTCACTGAGTAATGACTATGAGGAGGACCTAGCACTGATCCCATTTTATAAATAAGGGAGGAAAAACCTCTGAAAAGGTAACTCACTTGATGAAGTTCCAAAAACTAGCAAATGAAAGAGGTGAGAGTCAAATCCAAATGTGTCTGGTTAATGCCAGCAGAAGATAATGTTACTTAGGTTATCTAATTCTTGAGGTCAGGAATTAGGTTTTAATTACTCCATATCTTTCTAAGAATCTATGAGAAAGTCCAGCATAAGAAGGTGTTCAATAAATTCATAATAATAGTAGTCTTTCAAATGCAAAGATAATGCTATTGATAGGAACTTTGAATTGATATTTTCTAATAGTTGTGGCACATTTGAAAGGGTCAAGTAACCTACCCTTGTCTAGTTCCAGTCAGTCAAAAAGTATATGTGTATGTGTATGCATATGTGTGTGTGTATGTGCATATGTCAGCATGTAGACAATTATAGCTCATGGAATATAAGGTTCAACTCTGACCATTCCAGGTTTTGTGATATTTTCATCTACTCCAAGCTTTCACATCATTTACTTCAGATATATTTGTATTTTTTTCTAATTTTAGAAAACACTGTGAAACCAGGGCTAAAAATCATTGTGATGATCACTGTGGTTGACAATCATTCCCATTTCACCCAAGATACTTAGTCATAGTCAAGAGTTCTTAAATTGGGATCAGTAGCCAAAATTCAAGGGGCGACTGGACTTGGATAGAAAAAAATCGCACTGTTATTTTCCCTAAACTTAAATTTTAATTGTCAATGTAGGTAACCAGAGTAGTATTAAACTGTAAATTTGTAACCTATAGAAATATTTTTTTCATATACCATCACAGGTTTCCAGATATCTTGAAATATCATTTACACTCATTACCATTTCAAAATTATTATTAGGTATTTGACCCACAGCAAAGTCTTGTTAATGAGTTCTTAGAGTATCCACATTAACATATTTTTTAAAAATATCCTGAATATTGTAAATATGTGTATTTCAATATATTTGGTTTTGTTTGGAATGATGTGTGTTCTATTTCATTCATTTAATGACATTCTGAGCTGGGCTCACAGGTGACAAAGGATTCTGTGACAATAAAGATTAGGAACACTGATCTATAGCAATCATGCCAATTTCATGACTTGTATCAGTGAACAGTTTAAAAAAGAGCACATGAACGGTAAGACATGAAAGGAAGTTCACTTTCAAAGTGAGAAGAGGAGATGGTGTGCCTCTAGGAAAAGTTTTCTCATTCCTACAATAAAAGAGACAAGTATATAGTTCATCTTCTCTGTATATGAATACATAAGCACATAGCTCCATGCAACCCTAAGGGGAACCTGTCTAGAAAGAAACTGACACTGAGGAAAGCAGAAGAGAGAAAGGATCTTGATGACATCATTTTGTGTCTAGAGCCAACAAATACTCAAAAAAGAAAAAAAAAAACTAACCAATGTAAAAGTACAAGCTTACATAGCTGATCATAATGTGTTCTGATTCTATTTTTCCAAAGTCTGGATACATTAAAATTTTATTAACTATTTGAGGAATGAAACAATCTTTTTAATATTCCAGTTGAACAATTTTCAAGAAATTTTGATGCCAAAGAATCATAATTATGAAACCAATTCTCATTACACAACAGGATAAATGTAGAAGCTACAAGAGATTAAGTTAGAACTGTACCAAAACTGATTTGTACATACCCAGGTTATCAAGTTTTGTCACATGCTGCTGTATATGACAAATGAAAAGTATAAAAAAATTTCCAGTTATGCCAAGTTTGTATCACTGTTATCCATCATAGGTATATATAATTAAAAACTAACTATATTAACAGTACACATAGTTAAATAGCAATATGTCTTCAAGTTACTTACATCATCAGTGATACAAAGATACACAATCCTGTCTTGGCAGATGTAATGAAACAAATAACTGTAGAATAAAAGAGATAAAACTTACTGTAGTTATAAGCAACACTTTTATCTTCTATCTATTTATAGGCAATTTCAGTACTGCCAATATAGTATTATTTACAGATTCAGTCTATTCTCCTCCTCCCCTTCTCCCATAAATCTGTTCCTCTCAAGTTAAACTGATAGGTGTGAATAAGAAATTAAAAGAAGGTCTTCACTATAGCTACACAGTAAAACAGCACGTGGATTAGCCATGTGCAAAAACATAATTGTTACCTTAAGGCTGGAATAAGAAATGACATATGTGGAGGGACACATGATTAAAATTAAGTCCCCAAGGACCATATAGTTTTCCTTCCTTTTTCTTAATATTGCAAAACAAATTCTCAACAATAACATATGAGTATCTACTTTGAGCCAGTTACTATGTTAGGTGTTGAGGATACAAAAGAGAAAACCATCAGTCCCTGCCTTCTTAGGCATCACAAGGCAAAGAATTACAGTGCTGCATGGAAAATAGGATGATGAGGAAGTTAAAGGTAGTACATAGCACTCTGGGGACATAGAGGAGGTACATAATGGAGATCTGCCCAACAGTTATAGAGAAGAATTCCTGGGAAATGAGATGTCTGTTCTTAGATTGGAAGAATAAGTAAGAGATTATGAGGTATTCCAGAGTGAAGAATGTTCCACAGTGAAGCAGAAAGTATAAAGCCTGATGGTCTGGGGTTGTGGCTCAGTGGTAGAGCACTTGCCTAGCATGTGTGAAGCACTGGGTTTGATCCTCAGCACCACAAATACATACATACATACATTCATACATACATAAAATAAAGGTATTGTGTCCATCTACAACTAAAAAATATTTTTTTTAAAAAAAGGAAACTATAAGGGCCTGGAAATAAAAGAGCACACAATAGATACAGGAAAATAAAATTCACTCATATAACTAGAATACAGAATGTACAGAAAAAAATAAATTGTTTGGATAGAAGATGCTGGAGAAACAAATACCAGGCTATAAAAGATGTTATGAACCACACTGTACATTATACAATGCACAGTCATCCAAAGGTTAGCCTGGGGAGAATGTGATCAGATTTGCTGACAATTTCCAAATCTAGATCTGACCTATCTCCTGAGCTTTAATCCTAATACACTACTATCTATTAGATATAATCTAATTGGACATACCACGGAGAACTTAAACAGGTCTTAAAATGGAAGTCATCATTTTCCCCATAAAATTAGTCTCTCCTAAACTAAACTTGGGAATAACTTGGTATACAAGCCATGAAAGATATCAAGATATTATCCCTACCATCAAGGATCTTATAGTTAGGGGACAGAGACAATCAAGACTCCAATTATAATACAATATGATAAGTGCAACAATTTAAATAAATACTAAAGGCTAGGTAGACATACAAAAGGGGAGCATCTAACCTAGTCTAGGAGTTTAGGATTTTCTAGATAGCTAAACTCAGGAAGACAAAAGCAGACCTTAAAAAGCCTATATATGATAGGGACTGGAGGTATAGTTCAGTGATAAGAGTACTTGTCTATCATGCATGAGTCTCTGGGTTCAATCCCCAGCACCACAAAAAAAGTAAGTATGATAAATATATTCCATTAAAAGGTAACAGCTATTATAAGGGCTAGCAATAGAGAAGGAACCTAGCACTGAACTATAAATTGCTAAGTATGGCTGCAGGATAAAAATGAGGACTAAATTAATAAAACACAAGGCCAGAGAAGGGAAAAGGGCCAGATTCAGAAAAATCTCCCAAATGATGTAAAGGAATTTCACCCTGAGGGAAGGGAGTACCTGCTAAAAGAAGGTACATGATCAGAACTGCTCTTTTAGACAGATTTAAAAGTATTTCATTTGGGACCTACAGAATGAACAAAAGTATACCAGAGGGCCTACAAGGGAAAAGACATTTGCAGAATATGTAAAATCATGAAAAAATGTACCAATGATTGAAATAACACTAAGTCAGGAAATGGAAAGAATTTTTATATAGATAATAATAAAAGGTCAGGAATGTACAAAATTGCAAAGAATAAATTTGGGCTTTATTCTAAAAGCCATAGTTTTTAAGCAAGAAAGTATCATCAAGGGAATGTGATCTACAGACTTAAGGTAGGAGCAACCAGAAGCAGGAATACTAGTTAGGAGAAAGCTATTTGAAATGACAAATAATGAAGATCTAAATTAACACTGTGACAATGGGGATAGTGATAATGGATTGAAAAACATGTTGTAGGAGAATGGTAAGGAACTAGTAAAGAAGTTAAATATTACTCTAAAGTTTTAGGCTTAGTCAACTGAGTGGCTAGTGATGCTATTAAAGTAAAAAAAAGAAGAGCAAGAAGAATAGAATTCAGAGGAAAAGTGTTTAACATACAGTAATAAGGGATATTTTTATTGAGATGATGGAACATGATTATCGGACAGAAACCAGGACACCAGTTTAAGAAAAAGAAATCTCAGTGATAGAGCCTCATCCCAGGGGATACAAGGGATAAGTGGATCAGGTCATAGATAGAGGGGCAGACAGTATTTTCTTCTAGTAAAATTTACATTCTAATTGGATTATGTATTCTAGCTTCCCTTACAGCTACATGTAGCTATGTTATTAAGCTTTGGCATATAATATTATGAGTGGAAGACATATGCCCTACTTCTAAAAGGACTCCATATGCTTTCCCCTGAGCATTTTCCTGGGAACTGACTATAAACACACACTTTGTAAGCCTAATAGGTTTTTGAAGAAACAACAAAGCTGTACTCATAAGAGGCTGGGGTTATTTAAACCTCACAGCAATCTCTGGGCCCCCAAACCCACAATGCAGAAAGCAGACTATAAAACCTATACAGTTTCCCCAAAATGACACATTCTCCAATATCCATTCTGGATGTGACAAAAAGACAATAGACTAGGAAAAACCTCCTGGAGAACAAATGCAGGAGTCAGGGAGAAAGCAGAATCACTAACTACTCCTCAGTCAGAGCAGAGTCTTTGAAATTTCTGTGAAGCAGTTATTTGATCATTGACAGGAGGCAATGGCTTCTACATGTTTCTTTTTCTTCTATTTTCCAAATGAAAGTTTTTAACTCTCATTCTGGTCATTCTTTTGTTATTTCACCATTGTTTACAGTATTGGGCTGGGAGAGAAGGTGAAACATACGACTTGTCTTTTATTTTACGTCTGTGAGCCACAGGAGCCACTCCTGGACCTAGTGGACCATATATTACCCCAAATCTCTCGACTAAGAAGAAAATGCAACAACCAGATGAGTCTTTACAGTTACCTTCCTCAGAGAAGAGGCATATTCTATGTTGGAGAAGAGGAGTTCACCCAGATATGTGTATGGCTGGAGGAGCAGAATGGAACACTGAAAGTCATCTTCCGATATCCTTAAGTTCCTCTAGAGTCACAGAGCTTTAGATGAGCTTATGACCACACAGCCAGAGATGATATCTCCTGGCCTCCCTCTTAGCTGAGTTACCTACATGATTACACAGTGTACAATAAAATGTCAGGCCACTTCTGGGCCTTACCTTTAAAAAATATTGGAAAAGCACTGAGATATAACGAGAACTAAAAGAAGCTGCCTTTCCCAGAGTTGGAAGGCACCGATTGAGAATGGCAGAGCCATTCTACCAGCTCTGAACCATTCATCTCTGGACTATATTATTTAAATTAAATCTACACCTTGGGGTCTTTCTCATAATAGCTTAGATTGGACAATATATAAAAGTGGTTAGCCATAGAAAGTAAAGGATCTCCTTCTGAAATAAGAACTAAGGAAATAAGGATGGGTTAAGTAACAAAAGATTTTTAAGCATCAATGAGGAAGGTTTACCAAGATTTCCCATTTATATCCTTTTCAACAAGCCACCAGTACGTTTTTCTAAGCAAAAGCTGTCATAACTGACTGAAAACCTTTGATGCCTTTTGGTTGTCCAAACTCTTAACATGCCCTACAAGACCCTACATGACTTTTCTTATACCCATCTCTCTGGCTTTATCTTTACCATCCTGAGCACCAGTCACAGAATAACATGCACTTCCCAAAATATGATCTCATGTCTTCATACTTCTCTACCTGCTGTTCCTTCTACCCGGAATGCCATTATCTCCTAACCTCTAATATAATTGTGGATTTGACCATCTCCCTCATTAAATTCTAATTTCTATGAGGGCAAATACTACCTTTCTTTTTATTTCCCCATCACCAAACAAAGTACCTATCAACAGTTAAGGAACCAATAAATATTTACTTAAAGAATGAACAAGAAACATTATTTATTTTATATATACTATTTCACATATCCAAGAACTCCATAGCAAAGTCATTTTTATGTTTAAATTTCCATATCTTTCTTTAAAATTGTAATATCACTTCAATGATAGAATTAAAATAATCACAAGTTAAAATTATAAATACTAAAATCAGACATTTTCTAAGCTGGTGAAGGTTACTGTTCTATGAGTGCACTCAAATTAAACTACCTAGAAGCTTGCTTTCTAGTTTTCTACTATTCTGATTAAAGCAGAATTCCTTTCTTTCACCCTCTACTAGATGCAAAGCAGAACTCACTTGCCATGTGAGTATGTTAGTTTGTTATTTTCAGAAGGTATCTTAGCCAGAATCTGCTCTGTCACTTCCAGGAAGTTTCCTCCACACCAAGCATGTTTGGCAAGGATGGTGGTTCCCCTGGCAACAACAGCAAAAAGAATGGCCATGGTGTCAATCTATTAAAAGGAAAAAAGACACAGATTTAGAATATTTTTGACATGATCTTTCAAAAGTAACTTACTATCATTTATCAAAACACACCTAGAGACAATACTGAATGAAGTACTACATGAAAATTAATGAAAGACCTAACAGGGACTGGGGAAGAGCTCAGTGGTAGAGTATGTACTTAGATTGCACAAGACCCTGGGTTTGATCCCCAGCACCCCCGAAAAAAAAAAACACCAAAAAACCCAAAACAACACCAACAAATAACCCCCAAGGTCATAGTTTTCTACAAGCTTACAACCTAAGCCACAGTGATATGCACATAAGAATGATAAGTTTTTTGAAAAGCAATGACCAACAATAGCAAGAGGACTTAAAGATATCCTCATACTTTAACATAATGATCCCTTCCTGAAAAATTTATCCTAGGGAACCAGTTTAACAGAAGTTAGACTCTAGATTCAAAAATGTAGATATTAAAAACAATAGCCCACATTTACTAAATGTTCACTATATGACAGACAACGGTTTAAGTACCTTAAATTATCATTATTATTATGGTACTGGGGATTGAACTCAGGGGCACTCAACCATGAGACACATCCCCAGCCCTATTTTGTATTTTATTTAGAGACAGGGTCTCACTGAGTTGCTTAGTACCTTGCAGTGGATGAGGCTGGCTTTGAACTTATGATTCTCCTGTCTCAAGCTGCTGGAATCACAGGTGTGAGCCACTGCACCCAGCACTGTAAATTATTAATTCATTTAATCCTCCTAACTCAATATGATTACATAATATTACATTATTCCTATTATAGATGAGGAAACTGAAGCACAGTTGACTTATATAATTTCTCCAAAATTATAGCTAGTAAGTGATAGAGCTAGGACTTACCCTGAGGCAGTATGATTTCAGAAAATAACAATGTTCGACTATGGTACACTACCTCTAGTAATAAAGGCATTATCCATAATAGAAACAAAGTGAAAGTAACCCAAACCTTCCACAAAAAAGAAATGGTTTTATAAATCATAGTAATATCCTTTATAAACAACAAATTCCTAAAACAATATGGCATAAGTTTATTTTCCTTATGTTTGACTGTGCATACATGCTATCCCTGCCCCCAACAAGAGACCAGTTTCCCTTATTTAATGGCATAAACTTATAGACATGAATAAACACCTTACTAGTCTTCAATTTACTCTTCAGCCTCATGTTATCTGTTAACATGTTCATTTCCACCCAACAGGCGAGGAGTTCTCAAACTGTAGTGAGGGTATGAATCATCTTGGGTGGCAGAATGAGAGTCACTTCCTAAAAACTCAAATTCTCAGCATTATCTCCTAAAATTCTGATTCTATAAGCTTTAGGTGGGACCTTGGAATCTGTATCTGAAGCAATCTTGTCTGAATGCAGGTGATTCATACTTTGTGAAACACAGGAGAAAATGCTTGGGGCCAGGGAATGTGCAGATTTCTGATTGGAATTCCAGCACCAAAGGGCAGTAAATAGAAGAAGGCACACATCTCTCTCTTCAGCTAAACTCTTCTTGTGGTGTCCATTCCTATTTTCTAAATGAAGTTGATCATAATGATCATGTCCTCAATCATCTTTTACTGGAATTCTCTTTACATACATGTAGCAAGCTATAGTTTCCAAATCACTGTCTCGTACTTTCTCGCCTTTGATCCTTAAAGTCTCCCTTAACCATATATCGTGTTCCAGGTATCTGTTTCTTAACCTTTTTTATTATAGGTATTGAATCCAGGGGTGCTTAACCACTGAGTCACATCCACAGCCCTTTTTTGTAGTTTATTTAGAGACAGAGTCTCACTGAGTTGCTTAGGGCAACTAATCAAAAAAAAAATCACTAAATTGGTGAGACTAGCTTTAAACTCGTGATCCTCCTGCCTCAGCCTCTCGAGCCACTAGGATTATAGGCATGCATCATTTTAACTCTTCAATTTACAATACTCTGGCTTTTGCCTTGACACTAAACAGAATCATGCTTCCTAAGATAATCAACATCCTGTATATTGCAAAACACAGTGCTCACTTCTCTATTCTCATTCTACTTGGCTTTTCAGAAACAGTTAACACCATTAACCAGTCCTCCTTCTTGAAACACTCTATGTCTCCAGCTGATTTTTCTGTCTTCTTGCTGACTCTTTCTCCTCTACCTCTCTGGTAAATTTTGAGTTTCCTAGGAACAAAGGATATAAGTTACAGAGAAGCAGTGTTTATTCAACAACAGTAGTTCCCAATTACAAATCACTCACTGTTGGTACACAGCAAAAGAAACCTAACTTTCCTTCTAGATGTCATTAATAGGAGTTCCTTCCTCTGTGCTATACTGCCAAACATCCCACCTATAATCAAATCTCACTGCCTGCAATGAAACACCCTTGAAGTTGAATGTGTAATATCTTTATGAGTATTGGAATAAGAGAAACAACAATGTTAGAAAGAATACTGTATTTGAAATCACAAAACCTAGCTCTGCTAATTATTAACAATATATGAATGCCTAAAACTACAGAGTGCTATATACACATAATACTCATGAAGAGAAAGAATGAAAAGATAAGCCAGAGAGAAGAAAAAGGACAATGGAATATAAAAGAAAGCTCTGTTTCAACACCGTTCCTCCCTGTTTTCTTATTCACTCCTCACTTGGTCCAAGAGCCATCTTCCCAATTATACTTCATTCCTGCTAATAATCTTCTATTAGGGGGCTGGAGTTGTGGCTCAGCTGTAGAGCACTCACCTAGCACGTGTGCGGTCTGGGTTCGATCCTCAGCACCACGTAAAAATAAAGGCATTGTATGCAACTAAAACAAATAAATATTTTTAAAAAATCTTCTATTAGTTTCCTGTGGCTGCTATAACAAAGTACCCCAAAATGGGTGGCTTAAAACAACAGAAATTTAAGCCGGGCATGGTGGCACACGCCTGTAATCCCAGCACTTGGGAGGCTAAGGCAGGAGGATCGCGAGTTCAAAGCCAGCCTCAGCAATGGCGAGGCACTTAGCAACTCAATGAGACCCTGTGTCTAATAAAATACAAAAAAGGGCTGGGTATGTGGCCCAGTGGTTGAGTGCCCCTGAGTTCAATCCCTGGTACCAAAAAAAAAAAAAAAAAAAAAAAACCAGAAATTTATCAGCTCACAAAGGCCAGAAGTTTAAAATCAAGGTATTGGTAGGGCCATGATCTCTCTGAAATCTATAGGGGAGAAACTGTCTTTGTCTTCTAGTTTCTGTTAATTTGCTGGTAATTCTTAGTGTTCCTTGGCTGGTAGCTACAGCACTTTAATCTCTACCTCAGTAGTCATATAACACTAAAATGTATAAGACTATTCTAGATCATAAATATGTATACATTATAAAGAAAGAAAGACACAAAATTTAGGGCTGCATTTGTATTCATGTCCATGAAGGCAAAGGTGCCGAAAAATCCCTAAATGATAAGGCTTAATTTTTAATGTCTTAGAAACATGTCTGGCTGATCTTAGGGTGATACATTCCTAAAATCATAACAGCAATCATGACTCAAACACTCTTATATTCCTGTTGTATTTTTTTAAACAGTTTAAAAGTTGTGTTCAGTAGTATTAATTTACAATTAAAATATATTTACATAAAATAAGACTTTAATTTCATTTTAAGAATTGAGACTTTTATCTAAGATTCTGAAAATGACAGTGTAGCACAGTAACATTAAATTATCTCAGACCCAGGAGAAAATAATACTCAAAGATGCATTTGTACCAAGTGAAAAACAAATTATATACTATATGTGGTGTAAGAAGAAAAGCTGTGCAACTATTCAAAGAAACAGTAAAATTTAATTAATCATATAGCACATGGTAATAGTAAATGAAAAACCAAGAAAGCATTCTGTATCATTATATTATTAAAAGGAGATATGTTAATTCTTGCAACAGTTCATTGCAGAAAGTTTCACAGAACATATGCAATGGAAATCATTTTTTTCCTATCCTTGTACCGTAAGCATGCTATTAAATTAGTTGCCCCATTAAATTAATGAGTGGAGCACAAAATACTCAGGAAAGAGATAGAAACTAATTTTAGAAGGGATATATGAAACAAGAGAAGGCATGAAGGTGAAAACAAGCTTAAGGAAAGTAAATAAAACAACCTGATGGAATAAAGCATATTTGGTGAACAAAAAGGTTGAGGATTAAGGTTGATGGCTTAATATAAAGAATACCTTGTATAAAATTAAGCTATTTGAATTTGATCAAATTGAGTCTGTTTCAGTTCATTACATATATACCAAGGGTTTACTATATGACAGCCAAAGTAGTACACACTGACATACAAAGCTGAGGAAGAAGGGACTACTATACTCAATGGAACCATAATATAATGAGGAACAGACAAGAAAAAATAAATAAAATAAAGTGTAATGAGTGAAAAATGTAAAAACGTACACAATTGTTCAAGAGATTTCTTAAAATTCTATGATAATTTTGCCTTGGATGAAGAAAAGGAAGGAAAGTAGGTGTCAGCCTATGTAGTAGAAATTTCCTCAGTATACCATTAGTATTATTTCTCCTTGGAATAGATGTCAAAGTATTTGTTTTACCGTCTTTTCTCAGTGCTCAGCACAGTGCCTAGCAATAGCATTCTTTCAAATACTTGTTGAATAAATTAATATTGAGCACATTTTGGTTTTAAATATAGTATAAATGGTAGATACCTTTATATGTCTGTGTCTTAAGGAGAAAATTAGCCAAAGACAGATACACTATGAATTCTGATGTTATAATGTTGGAGAAGACACAAAAAATAAAGAACAAGAGCTGTAGCTGTAGCTCAGTGGCAGAACACTTGCCTAGCATGTGTGAAACACTGTGTTTGATTCATAGGACCACATAAAAATAAATAAAATAAAGTTACTGTGTCCATGTACAACCACAAAATATTTTAAAAAAGAAGAAACACTGGTATGACAGGGAGACAGATGAGGTGTTTAAAGTGCACTTACAGATCAAGACTATCTTGTTGGTTTCATAAATATTATTTTTGGACAATGGTTGAGGCTGAACCCAATCCCTCTTACTTTCTGAGGATAAGACTATCCAGTTAAGTCAAGCACATATTTTATTTTGATTTAAACAATATAAAATATCATCTTGATTGTTTGTTTGCCCCTGACCCCCAAACATGCAAATTTCTGAGAGTAGCAGTTTCCTAGGTCTTGTTTATAGCTAGCCATAAAGCCCACACTTATTGGGATTGTGTAGCATATATTAACTGTTCAATAAATATTTGTTAAGTGTATGAATGGACCTGCTCTAAGCCACAGTTATTGAAAGTGAAAGAACTGTGTAAAATATGACAGTGATAGTAGCTTCTGGGTTTAAAGATGGGAGAATGGTGATACAAGTAGTAGATTCCAATTAATAAGGCAGAACGAAAAGGAATTGGTAATTGAATAGTTGTGGAAGTTATGGGAGAGGGAGCTATAAAGTATTTATCCAAGAGTCAAGCAAATGATCATTTTGATAGATATTGGTCATCAACAAAAATTACAATAACATACAGCTCTGACGCTGGGAAAATAGGTCTGGACAGAGAAATAGGTGTTAGTCAAACTGAGCAATGTCAACACTGGGAGATGTAGGAAGGGCACATGGGGTGTAAGAGTTGACAAAGCAGAAAGTGACGTCATTGAACAAGGGCATAAAGAGTTTTTAGAAGACTGGTGATTTCGAGAGAGTAAGATCCTACACAAAGGTCTTGCAGAACGGTAATTAAGGGACAAAGTTAACATTTCCTATCCCATAATGACAACTTAATTAACGTATTCTGACATTCTTAAATTCCAGGCCTTTTCAGCAGCACAAAACAAAAACAACGCACTTCGCCCAAACTGGATGCGCCCGACAATTCCAACTGTCGACACTAGAGAAACCTAAGTCACCCTGGCAATGCCTTCCCGCTCCATTCAGCACCTTCCAGTCTACACCTCCTCCCTCCCCTCCTCCGTTCTTTCCTCGCCTCCCGCACGCACGCCCCCACTCCGTTTACCAGTCAGGCACCTTGAAAAGCAAGCAGGTTCGAGACCACCGGGCTCAGGCCGGCTCTGGGTTGCTGACTGCCGGCTCACCGAAAAAGGGACCCGACGCCGCTGACTTCCGCGTAAAGCGCCCCGCCTACGCGTGGGCTCCTGGGAGCGTAAGTGCTCCTCCAATGGGAGCAGGCGGTACGGTTCTGCTGTGTTCCCAGGCTCGGGCACTTCCCTGGAGCCGTACTGCATTCCGGGAGTGGTAGTTCTGACTGGAGTGTCGTGGGGTCTGTAATATATTCTGTCTGCAACAATTGTGGTATCAACGTCAAACGCTATACAATGAGCCATGGAAACGAGTGGATACAAAGCAACAACAACAAAAAATCTACCAGCACTGAATTAGCAGGATAAACGAGGAATTGGATTCTCTTACCATCTAGCTTACTGTCAGCAAGTCGCCTGTTGCTTCACAAACAAAAATAGAATTCATCTGACAGGAACTCCCTCTACTTTTGCCATGAAAATTTCTAAGTTCCTTGTGTTCCTCACCATTTCTTTCCTCCATTCTTTTGCATTAACAACAACTACTTTCCTTTGCACTAAGTTGGACCCTTTATATCCATTTTCCCTCTTTTCAACACAGTCTAGCTCCACTAATGAACCCCTCATTCTCATCATACCTCATGAACTACTGAAAGGTGAAAAATGCAAACACTTGTGTAAACATAAATCTTTCCCAAAACTGTCCTCAGTTTTTTTGAAAAATTACCCTTCCCCTAGCAGTCAGACTGACCCAAAACTTATTCTTGTTCCTTATTTTGTCTAGCTTGCAAAACCGGGTGGATGTTCACCCTTCCCCTAGCAGTCAGGCTGACCCAGAACTCAAAAGTAATGCTTTGTACGTGACTTTATATGTTAACCAATCAAAAGAGTTCTGTAGAGCCCCCCTTAACTTGTATGTATTTCATTATAAAAACCCTGCTAAATCCGGGTTCGGGGCCTCTTAGCGTCACCGGTTACCGAGTGTGCGGAGGACCAAGCTCGAGCTTGCTAATAAATGACTCTTTGTTATTTACATTGACCAAGGACTCTGGTGGTCTTCTTGGGGGTCCCAAGCCACGGGGCACAACACTACCTACTTACTTCTTTGGGTTTTTTTTTTTTGTTGTTGTTGTTGTTATCATCATTTGAAGACTGTCAAAATTTCTCTCACCTATAACATTCCATGTTATACATTATCTATAACATTCCAAAGTCAACTTTCTCACTTTATAAGCTTGAGAAATCTAATGTTTCTGGGAAATTTATCTTTATTATTCCTTCAATACTTCCTTTCCCTTTTATTATTATTTTTTCTTTTTCTCATATTCCAGTTATCCACATGTCAGCATCTAGTTATATTATTAACACCTCGTAAACTTTGTTTTATTTTTTATAATTGTTCTGTCCTTTGCCATTCTTGGAGATTTCCTCGATCTTCCAATTCACAAATTCATTCTGCAGTCATTCTATTATTCCATCTATTTGACTTTTATTTTAACATAATCTTTTCATTTAGTTGTCTCTGTACCATATTACTCTTTCATTATTATGTTTATTATACTTTTAAAAAATTATTGGTGGTACCTATTTCAATATTTTATGTGATCAGCAACCTAGTTTTTCTTTTGAAATACCTATGCTGCTTACAAATTATTAACCCATAAGCCCTTATTCTACCTACTTACTTGAGAATATCCAAAGTCTAGAACTCTGTCAGATACAAAGAGCTACACACATAGATGGGAGTAGAGAGTAGAAATGAGCTTCACTGGAGACAGCTCTACCTCCAGAAATGCAAATAATCATTCTTGACCCAATGAGACATCTACTCAACTCTAAGCTCTCTCCTCAGCCATCCAAGAAAGAACCTTTAAAAGGTACACCTAATGCTGTATTTTACTAGCTTTGTGATTTTGAAGAGGGACATTACATTGGTAAAGCAGCTATTAGTGATGCTTGTTAATCCCCACTTGTTTTCCTCACCTCACCTTTACAGACCTTTTGTGCTTCCTTGATTTTACTCCCAAGAATACCAGTACCAGATGTCTGAGTTATTTATTTTAAATACTGCTATGTAATCTTGATTAAAACTTGCCATTTTAAACCAAGGCAGACAACACACTCCCAAAGCTACAGAAGTAGAATATAGAACTTCTTTCCTCCAAAAATAAGCTCAATACTATAAACTTGGTATTTTCCCCAGCTTTCCTACTCTAAATATCTCAATATAGGAATTGGGAAGCTTTTCAATCATAGTGAAGTAAAATTATAATTTAAAGCTTTTAGGAAATATAGATCTTTCTAAATAAGAGGAAAAGATTTTTTTCTGACCTCATTGGTGAAAGCTTTGGATATGCAGACATGAAGAAGAGTTTGAAAGTAGGAGCTGGGGAATCTTTAAAAAAAGGTGCTCTCCTTGGGCCAATAAACTATACTTAGGGAAGAGGATCATGTAAAAATCTCAAATCACATGATTGGAATGAGAAGAAGGAGAGTTTCCAGAAGAAGGATAGTACTGAAAAGGAAAACAGTAGATATTCATTGCAGCTGAATTGTTTATTCCAGTTTTTAATTCCTTTTTTAAAATTGGAATATTCATCTTATTCATTTGTAAGAAACTTTTATATGAATTTAGGACATAAACCCCTTATCTGTCTGTTATGTTGCAAATGCCTTTTGCATTGTTAATATTTTATCTTAGTTACAGTACTTTAAAGAAATTTTTAAGTTTTATGGAAATATATATATATATATATATATATATATATATATATATATGTTATATCCATCTTTTCCTTGATGCTTAGGGAAAAAGGCCTATATCAATATTCTGACACTTTCCCCAAGATTTTTTACTTTCATTTTTATGTTTAACTCTTTTTTCTACCTATTGTGTATTTTGATGTATGCTTATAAGGAAATGTTCAAATTTTATTTTTTACTATAATTTATTGAATTATTTTCCAATTAATTTGAAATGACACACTTTTATTATGTAGCAAGTATTTATGCATAGTTGCATCTATTTCTTCTATTCTTGGTTTCTAGTCCTTCAATGGTAACAAATGTTCTAATTACTGCAGCTTTATAATGTTTCAATATCTGAAAGGGCAAAACACTCCCTAGTATTTTGTTCAGAATGCTTTTAGCTATTCTTGTGCATATATTTACCATGTGAACTTAAGGATTGTTTTATCAGATCCATCTCCCAAAATAATCCTATTTGGATCTCAATAGAAGCTGTATTAAACCTGAAAATTAAATTGCAAAAAATTTAAAACCTTATGATGTTGAAACATTACAACCCTGAAAGCTTATGACATTTCCCCTTGTAGGAACATGAAGGTTGGTTTGTTCATGCAAGTATTTTTTTAAGTCCTTTAGTAAACTTTTAAAATATTACATTTTCTAGTATTATACAGATTCTTGTTTTGTATCATATTCTTATGTTTCTTAAAGAGTTTACATTTTCAGTATGTATTCTAAATGGTTATTATTTAGTTAATGGAAAAATATAGATTTTAAATTTTATTTATACCACAACTATTATTTTACTCTCATATTCCAGTAGGTTTTTATTCAGTTAATTGCCTTGAATTTTAAAGTTACAAATAGACAAAAGTTGTAAGCTGCCTGTCGTGGCCAGCCACAACGCCGCGGGAGGAAAACTCTCGGAGGCAGAGTAAAGCTATTACTACTTTTACTTCTACTTTCTTAGAGAGAGCTTAGAGAGAGAAAGAAAGATTTTTCTTCTTCTTAGAAAGAGCTTAGAGAGAAAGATTAGAGATAGCTTTTTCTTCTTCTTCTTCTTAGAGCTTAGAGAGAAAGAGAGAGAGCTTGAAAGAGAGAGATTTCTTCTTTAGAGAGAGAGAGAGCTTAGCTTTTAGAGCTTCTTTCTTCTTTCTTCCTCGGGAGCCTCGGCCTGACTCTGACCAGGAATTACTTCTTCTATCTGGTTTCTCTTCTGTAACCGCTCTGCCTACGTTCTGGCCGCTCTGATTCTTTTCTTCTTCTCCGACCCGAACTCTTCTTCCGACCGAGCGACTGCATGACTGACTGAATGAATTCATTCTTTTCCTGACTCCGACCACTTTCACCCGGTTATATACCTTTAGCTTTGTGGGTGCCTCACGTGCATTTACAGGTGCGTCACATACATACTTATTATCAGGTGGAACTTATGGCTTCCAGCTGACCGCAATAGCCATCTCCTTAATTGGGGCTCCTTCAAAAAGTGAATTCTATAAATAAATATTTCTATAAAGCATATAGTATGCTATAAAAATACTGCTCTTTCTGGTCTGTATTTGTAAGTCTTGTTTATTTTTAAGGTTTTATATTATTTATTTGTTTATTTATGGTACTGAGGATTGAAACTAGAGCCTAGCACTCTTAACACTGAGCTACACCCCAGCTCTTTTTCACCTTTATATTGAGATATGGATTCGCGAAGTTGCCCCGGCTGGCCTTGAAATTATGATCCTCCTGCTTCAGTCCCCCTAGTAGTTGGGATTATAGGTATGCATCCACATGCTTGGCTCTAGGTTTTATTTCTTTTTCTTGTTCTATTACATTGAAAATTACTTGCGGAATTATGTTGATAATGGTCATCCTTCTCTTGTTTCTGAGAATGAGTATTGGTTCCAGATATATGATCTGTATCATGTTCAGGAAATATCCTTTTTACCATAGTTTCCTGACTTCTAAAAAAAAATCTAGTTATGGATGCTCAATTTTGTCACATAATTTTTAGATATCTTTCATGAGGAATTATTTTTAAACCTATAAATCCAATTGTTTATATAATACATTTTCTGGTATTGAATTATTTTTTTATTCCTTGCATAAATTTTGTTTAGTTGTGATGTACTCACTTTGCTACCATTTTAAAAAAAAAGTTTTATCCTAAGGTCATAAGTGATGTTATTTGGTAACTTTATAATATGCATTTTTCTTTGGATTTTGTTATTTATTTTACACAAAATTAGGATGATCTCCTGGAACTGTTAAAATATCATGACAATATTTATTCCATGCAGACTTTTAATAATATACCTGATAAACCTTATTTTACATCAACTTAATTTCTTCCATTTTTTGATCTACTTAGACTTTTGGGTGGGATACCAGGGATTGAACCCAGGGGGCCTTAACCACTGAGCCACATCCCCAGCCCTTTTTATATTTTATTTAAAGACAGGGTCTTGCTAAGTTGATAAGGCTGGCTTTGAACTCTCACTCCTTCCTCCTGCCTCAGCCTCCTGAGCCAGCCACTGGGATTATATGCATGTGCTGATGCACCTGGATTCTACTAGAATTTTAAAATTTCTCCTATAATGAATTTAGTACTTTTTTTCTAGATAATCTTTTTTCAGATTATTTTTAAGTGTCACCAGTGATATTTGTTAGGTTTTCACTTGGTTAAATTTTCACAGTGGTTAGACCTACTTCCTTTGAACATTGTGCAATCCTTGTATATGACAGTAGAATGCATTACAATTCATAATACACATATAAAGCACATTTTTACATATCTCTGGTTGTATACAAAGTATATTCATACCATTCGTGTCTTCATATGTGCACTTAGGGTAATGATATCCATCTCATTCTACCATCTTTTTTTTTTCTTCACCCTTTTGCCCCCTCCCTTCCCCTCCCTCCCCACAGGCCATTCTAGTGTTCCTCTAATCTTCCTATGCTCCCCATCCCAACCCCACTGTTAATCAGCCTCCTTATATCAGAGAAAACGTTTGGCATTTGGCTTTTTGGGATTGGCTAACTTCACTTAGCATTATATTCTCCAACTTTATCCATTTACCTGCAAATGCCGTGATTTTATTCTCTTTTATTGCTGAGTAATATTCCATTGTGTATATATACCAAAGTTTCCTTATCCATTCATCTACTGAAGGACATCTAGGTTGGTTCCACAGTTTAGCTATTGTGAATTGTGCTGCTATAAACATTGATGTGGCTGTGTCCCTGAAGTATGCTGTTTTTAAATCCTTTGGGAATAGGCCCAGGAGTGGGATGGCTGGATCATAAATTCTTTGCCAAAACAGGATAGTGGTGGGGGCAGGTAGGGTGGTCAGTTTCTAACTGGTCACATCCATCTCTGGTGCTGTGGGGAATCTCTTAGCAGAGCTGAAGGGGTGTTTACATGTAATGGGTGATCTTAATAGTGGGATTGCCACTATAAGTTCCCAAATACCAGATCTACCCCCTCACTGGATTCAATGCAGAAAAGGTCCTCACACATTTCACAGGTGGCTTCCCGCAGTTGTGGATTTCATGCAGACATTTCTTAATTTCCAGTTTTTAACATTGTGATCAATGTATTTAGTTTTCATGATCTCTGTTTTGTTTTGTTTTGTTTTTTGGTACTGGCGATTGAACTCAGGGGCACTCAACCACTGGGCCACATCCCCAGCCCTTTTTAGTATTTTATTTAGAGACAGGGTCTCAGTGAGTTGCTAAATGCCTTGCCATTGCTGAGACTGGCTTTGAACTCGAGATCCTCCTGCCTCAACCTCCCAAGTGCTGGGATTACAGGCGTACACCACCGCACCCAGCATGATCTCTGTTTTGAGACTGAGTTTTAATTTATGACTTAGCATATGGTCAATTTTCCATAGTGCCAAAAAAGTTTCTTTTTTCATATGAATGTGGATATTTAACCACATTTATCAGTTGTTAGCTCTTTTTATTGTTTTATCTAGATAACCTGTCAAAAACTGTCAGGATAAATGTGGAATGACTTAGAAATAAGCAAAAATGACTGGGTATCCATTTAGTGGAATACTGGGCAATGGAATTCCAGTGATCTGATTCTAGAGAGATTTGTAACTTTGGCTTTGACATGACTTTTTACAAATCTTAAAATTGTAGAATACTAATGGTAGTATAAAAGATTTTTGTCCATGAAAATGCAAATAAGTATTGTTTAATACATACACAACTGATTTACATAATATATAGGAAATATGAATACACATTTTCATCTGTTAGCAAACATATATCTACTCTCCATACTTTTTCTTTTTAAAATATTTATTGGGTTTTTTTAGTTATGCATGACAATAGGATTCATTTTGACATAATTATAGAAGCATGGGATATAGTTTGTTCTAATTCAGTTCCTAGTACTTCCCATTCCCTTCCCTTCCTCCCTCTACTGTACTGCTATTTCTGCTATTTACTTAGTTTTTTAAAAAAATTAGTGTCTTGTAGATGTACATGATGTTGAGATTCACTGTGATATATTCATATGTGTACATAGGAATGTTAGCTCAAATCCATTCCACTTTCTTTCCTTAGCCCATCTCTCCTCCCTTCCTTTCATTCCTCTTTGTCCACTCCCACTGATATTTCTTCTATTCTTTTTATTTTCTCTCCCCCTTGTTTTGGATTAGTTTATGCATATCAAAGAAAACATTGGCCCTTTGACTTTTTGGAACTGGCTTATTTCACTATGCATGATAGTCTCCAGTTCCTTCCATTTACAAGCAAATGCCATGAAATCATTCTTCTTTATGGATGATTAATACTTCATTATATATATATCATATTTTATTTATCCATTCTTCCGTTGAAAGGCATCTAGGTTGGCTCCGTAGCTTGGCTATTGTGAATTGTGCTGCTGTAGTGGCTATGTCACTGTACTATGCTGATTTCAAGTCCTTTGGGTATATACCGAGGAGTGGGATAACTGGGTCAAATGGTGGTTCCATTCCAAGTTTTCTGAGGAATCTCCATCTTGCTTTCCAGAGTGGCTGCACCAATTTTCAGTCCCACCAACAATGTATGAGTGTACCTTTTCCCCACATCCTTTCCAACATTTATTGTTACTTATTTTTTTAATACTTTTTGTTTATTTATTTATTTATTTATTTATTGTTCTGGGGATTGAACCCAGGGCTTTATGAATGCAAGGCAGGCACTTTACCAACTGAGCTATATTCCCAGCCCTTATTGTTACTTGTATTCTTGATAATTGCCATTCTAACTGGAGTGAGGTAGAATCTCAGTGTAGTTTTAATTTGTGTTTCTCTAATTGCTAGAGATGTTGAACACTTTTTCATATATTTGTTGACCATTTGTATTTCTTCTTTTTTTGGGGGGTGGTACTGGGGATTGAACTCAGGGTCACTCGGCCACTGAGCTTCATCCCCAGCCCTACTTTGTATTTTACTTAGATACAGGGTCTCACTGAGTTGCATAGTGTCTTGATTTTGCTGAGGCTGGCTTTGAACTCACAATCCTCCTGCCTCAGCCTCCTGGGTTGCAGGCATGCACCATTGTGCCCAGCTGTATTTCTTCTTTTGAGAAATGGCTGTTTAGTTTCTTTGCCCATTTCTTGATTGGGTTATTTGGTTGTTTTGGTGTTAAGATTTTTGAGCCGGGTGTGGTGGTGCCGCCTATAATCCCAGCACTTGGGAGGCTGAGGCAGGAGGATCAAGAGTTCAAAGCCAGCCTCAGCAATGGCGAGACACTTAGCAACTCAGTGAGACCCTGTCTCTAATAAATACAAAAAAGGGCTGGGGATGTGGCCCAGTGGTCGAGTGCCCCTGAGATCAATCTCCAGTACAAAAAAAAAAAAAAAAGATTTTTGAGTTCTATACATATTCTGGATATTAATGCCCTATCTGAGGAGCAAGTGGCAAAGACTTTCTCCAATTCTGTTGGCTCTCTCTTCATGCTCTTCATTGTTTCTTGTGGTGTAAAGAAGCTTTTTAAATTTGATGCCATCCCATTTATTGATTTTTAATTTTACTTCTTGCTCTTTCAGAGTTTTGTTAAGGAAGTCAATTCTTGAGCTGACATGTTGGAGTGTTGGGCCTACATTTTCTTCTAGCATTTGCAGGGGTTCTAGTCTAATTCCTAGGCCTTTGATTCACTTGAGTTGATTTTTGTGCAGGGTGACAGATAGGGGTTAAATTTCATTCTACAATCTACTACCTATGGATTTCCAGTTTTCCCAACACTATTTGTTTAAAAGACTATCTTTTATCCAGTGTATGTTTTTAGCATCTTTGTCTAATATGAGATAATTGTATTTATGTGGGTTTGTCTCTGTGTTTTCTATTCTATTCCTTGGACTTCATGTCTGTTTTGTTACCAGCACCATGCTGTTTTTGTTATTGTAGCATAATTTTAGATCTGGTATTGTGATGACTCCTGCTTTGCTTTTCTCACTAAGGATTACTTTGGGCTATTCTGGGTCTCTTTTTTTTCCTAATGAATTTCATAACTGCTTTTCTAGTTCTGTGAAGAAAGTCTTTGTAATTTTGAGGGGAATTGCAATGAATCTATATAAAACTTTTAGTAGTATGGCCATTTTGACAATATTAATTCTGCCTATCCAAGAACATGGGAGGTCTTTCTATCTTTTAAGGTCTTCTTCAATTTCTTTCTTTAGTGTTCTATAGTTTACATTGTAGAGGTCCTTTGTCCTTTACCACTTTTGTTTGATTAATTCTGAAGTGTGTGTTTTTTTTTTTAAGATTATTGTGAATGGGATAGTTTTCCCAATTTCTTTTTCAGCAGATTCATCATTGAAGTATAGGAACACAATTGATTTCCGAGTGTTGTTTTTGTGTCCTGCTACTTTGCCAAATTCATTTATGAGCTCTAGAAATCTTCTGGTGGAGTTTTTCAGGCCTTCTAAATATAGGATCATGTCATCAGCAAACAGAGATTATTTGAGATCTTTTTTCCTATTTGTATCCCGTTAATTTTTTTCTCTTGCCTAATTGCTCTAACTAGAGTTTGAAGGCATGGTGAAAGTGAGCATCCTGTCTTGTTGAATAGGAGTGGTGAAAGTGGACATCTTTTCTTGTTCCTGTTTTTAGAGGAAATGCTTTCACTGTTTCTTCATTCAGAATAATGTTGGCCTTGTTTGTTATATACAGACTTTACAATCTTGAGATATGTTTCTTCTATCCCTAGTTGTTCATATGTTTTAAACATGAATGGGTTCTGTACTTTGTCAAATGTTTTTTTTTCTGCATCTATTGAGATAATAATGTGATTCTTGTCTTTATCTATTTATGTGGTGAATTATGTTCATTGATTTCCAAATGTTAAACCAATCTTGCATCCCTGGGATAAAACCCATTTGATCATGGTGCACTATCTTTTTAAAAAATATATATTTAGTTGTAGATGGATACAATACCTTTATTTTATTTATTTTTTATGTGGTGCTAAGGACTAGACCTCACATGTGCTAGGTTAGTGCTCTACCACTGAGGCCAACCACAGCCCTGCACTATCTTTTTTTTTTTTTTTTTGGTACCAGGGATTGGACTCAGGGGCACTCGACCACTGAGCCACATCCCTAGCCCTTTTTTGTATTGTATTTAGAGACAGGGTCTCACTGAGTTGCTAAGTGCCTCGTGCTCAGGCTGGCTTTGAACTCGCGATCCTCCTGCCTCAGCCTCCCAAAGTGCTGGGATTACAGGCGTGTGCCACCGCGCCCGGCCCTGCACTATCTTTTAATGTGTTTTTCTATGTGATTTGCCAATGTTTTATTACGGATTTTTGCATCTGTGTTCATAAAAAATATTGGCCTGTAGTTTTCTTTCTTTGCTGTTTTTTTTGTCTGGTTTTGGTATCAGGGTGATTCTGGTTTCTTCAGAATGAGTTTGGCAGAGGTCCCTTCTTTTCTATTTCATGGAATAATTTGAGGAAAATTGCTATTCGTTCTTCTTTAAAGGTCTGGTAGAACTCTGTGAGAATCCATCGAGGCCTGGGCTTTTCTTTGTTGGAAGCTTTTGATAGCTACTTCAATTTCATTACTTGGAATTGGTCTGTTTAAATTTTCTATATCCTCCTGGTTCAATTTGGGTATGTCTCTAAGAATTTGTCGATGTTTTTGAGATTTTCTAGCTTATTGTATTATAAATTTTCAAAATGGTTTCTGATGATCTTTGGTAGTAGAGGTGATGATAATTTCTTTTTTCACTAAGATTTTGGTAATTTGAGTTCTTTGTTCTTTATTTTGTTAGCTTAGCTAAGGGTTTATCAATTTTGTTTATCCTTGCAAAAACTAACTCTGTTTCATTGATCTTTTGTATTTTTATCTGAATTTCATTGATTTCAGTTCCAATTTTAATTATTTCCAGTCTTCTACTGATTTTGTTATTTTTTTTTCTTTTTCTAGGTCCTTCAGATATAATGTTAGGTTATTTATTTGGTATCTTTCTATTATTTTAATGTCTGAGCTAAATGCTATGAGGTTCTAAGAGGAAACTCTTAGAACCGCCTTCATACTGTCACAGAGATTTTGATGTTGTATCACTTTCTCCTTTACTTCTAAGAATGTCTTAATTTCTCTCCTGATTTTTTCTGCTATTAATTCATCATTTAAAAGTGTTTTATTTAATCTCCAGGTGTTAGAGTGGTTTCTGTTTTGTATCTTATCATTGATTTCTAATTTCTTTCCATTATGATCTGATAGAATGCAAGGTATTATCTGTATTTATTGTGTGTTTCCTAAGATTTCCTTTATGGCCTAAAATGTGGTCTATTTTAGATTATGTCCCATATGCTGCTGAGAAGAAAGTGAATTCAATCATTGATGGATGAAATGTTCTATAGATGCCTGTTAGGTACATATTATTAATTGCATTTTTTAATTCTGTAGCATCCACTTAGTTTTTGTTTGGATGATCTATCCAGCGACTCCTTCATATTTTCTTTTAAACCAATTTTAGCATATTATTGGTTCCCTCATTAGCTAGTAAGCTAAATAGAGTCTTTGACACATATTTATTTTATATTTGTATAAGTCACAATTTTACTCTCTTGAAAATTACACATTAACACCATAAGACAAATTTAAAATATTTCTATTAGCATTATTTTTCTGTTAGTACTGTCATATTTACATTGTTGGTTGAACATTTTACTCATATATAAGGGCATAATTAATCCTCTTTATTGTTGTTTGCTTTGGTGGGTTTTTTTATGTTCTCATTGTGATCTTGCCTTTATGAAGCCTTTACGGGTTAAAAAAAAAAAAAAAAAACTAACTGAAAACTATTTTTGGGATTTGTTTTTCTTTATTGATAGTCCCGATTTTGACATTTACCAAGAGGACTTCACAATTATTTGAGGCACTTACATACGACAACCTTCTTATTAACTTACAATGGTAAACTTATTTGATCATTCCATTTTAGACACATGACTAGGATGGTTTGGAATTCAATTGAAATCAGGCATGGTATCATTTGATGAAGAAAATTTATTTTTTTCACAGAAATAAAATGCTAACTTGTTAAGAAAAAAAATAATAATTGTATTTATTTTTATTCACTAGTTTTTACCATATAAAAGCATGCTCTTTATAAAGATCATAAACAATAATGAAAGGTATCAGTTGACAAAATTCTTCTTTTCTACTATTCTCATCTCCATAGTAATTCATTTCAAACATAGCCCCCTTCTTCATTATTTGCACAAATACATAATACTCTGTTATTTGCTTCATTCATGTACTGCATTTTAGGTGAATTTTGATACTAGTATATACGGCTCTACTCCTTCTTTTAAAGGACTATGTAATATTTCTTTGGATAAGTGTACCATAAATAATTTAACAAGTCTTTTTTTTTTTTTGGTATCAGGGATTGAACCCAGAGGCACTTAACAACTGAGCCACATCCCAGACCCATATATATATATATATATATATATTATATATATAATACTTATTTATTTAAAAATATTTATTTATTTATTAAAAACTATTTAAAATATATAATATTTTTTATTTACTTAAAATATTTTTTAGTTATTGGTGGACACAATATCTTTATTTCATTTTTATATGGTGCTGAGGATCAAACCCAGGGCCTCACATGTGCTAGGCGAGCGCTCTACCACTGAGCCACAACCCCAGCCCCCCTTGTTATATTTTTGTTTAGAGACAGGGTCTTGATAAGTTTCTTAGGGCCTTGCTAAGTTGCTGAGGCTGGCTTTGAACTCATGATCCTCCTGCCTCAGCCTTCCAAGCCACTGGGATTACAGGCGTGCACCACCACGCCCAGGTTAACAAGTCATTTTTGATGGACATGTAGGCTATTTTTAGTGTTTTTTCTTTGTTATAATGATTAATGCTTCCATGAACATCATATATACATTCAGTATATGTTTATTGCATCTCTGTGATTGTATTTTATTCGCAATGTTAAGTAACAGATGTTTTATGCAGGTATGCAACATGTTCTGGTTTAGACTTTTAAGAGATTACTCTGGCTACAGTATGGAAGATAAATTGTAGAAAGGAATGATCAGAGGTAGGATTAGTAAGGTATTTTAGTAGCCTATGCTCTAGGCTATGTGCACATGGAACAGGAATGTAGTGATCCAAGATCTATATTGAAGACAGAGTTGACATGGTTTGAAGCTGAATTTACTATACACACACACACACACACACACACACACACACACACACACATACACACACACACATATATATATATGTATATATGTTCTTTGGATTTTTTTTCTTATGGGCAAGTATAATCACTATTTGCTGCATAATTTCTTTTTCACTTCTAATTTAAACTACGGTTGCTTCTTGACTTACAGTGCGGTTACATCCCAATTGACCCATTTTAATTTAAAAGTATTATAAGTTAAAATGCATTTAATACCGTTAACCTATTGAACATCATAGCTTAGCAAAACATATACTGTAGAGTATCAGTAGTTTACCTTCATGATCATGTGTCTGACTGAGAACAGTGGGTCACTGCCACTGTCCAGCATTGTGATAAAGTATCATTGTACCAAATATTGCTACCCTGGGAAAGATCAAAATTCAAAGTATTGTCTATGCTGACAGTAGTTCCCACTGTAAAATTTGGTTTACAGAGATGACTGATCATAGAGATCTTCACAGATGCCCAATCTTTCTTCACACATTTGTTTCTTGAAATATTGGTGAATTTTGTGTCTTCTGGACCCTCTAGTGTTGGTGAATTGGTCTTAAATGACAAATTCATTGTAATATCCCAATATCCCTTCTACATTAAACCCAGGCATGTCTAGTCTTCAAATTTGTTCACTGTGGACCACCTTTTTGTCTACATTTCAGCCAAGAAATCAAGCCAATGGTTAGAGCCCTTCTAATCCCCTTAGTTGCAATATTAAGTGCAGAATCTCTGTTTAGTTATCCCATATTAATAAATATGGTCAGATCAAACTTTGTGATCCTTCCACTATGATCTTACATTTTTAATGTCCATTCCACCTCATGTTCCCTGAATTTCTGCCTGTATAAATTAGAAAACTTTAGTTCTTTTGAAGTATAATACACCTCCTTATAAGTGACACTTTTAACCATACCCCGAGAGGCCTGTTGGGACTTTGAATACAGTTAGAGGTCTAAAAGGGAGGATATGGGGATGGTTTCTGAGGAGAATTAACATTGTCATGCATGGAAACTGCCTCAGAGAATGTCATGAAAATTTTCTCAGGTAATATAGAGTTAATTCCCTCAGCAGAATAGAGAGGCCACTTCCACTGGCAAACAAAACTCAATAGTATATAGAGGCTCAATGTTCCCAACTTCATTAGAATCTTCTCCAATTTACCCATTCCAAGTTATAGTATCCCATTCTTTCTTGATCAATGCTCTCACATTTTAAAACATTTTTATTTTAATTGGTAATAATTTTACACATTTATGGGTATATTGTGATATTTCAATACATATATAAAATGTGCAATGATAAAATAATGGTAATTGACATAACCTTTACCTTAAACATTAATTATTTTTTGTGTTGCAAGCATTCAAAATTATCTCTTGTCGTTATTTTGAAATATGCAGTTAATTTCTGTTCTCCATAGTTATACTACCATGCTATACAATATTATAAGTTATTCCTCCTATCCAACTGCAAATCTGTACTTGTTAACCATCCTCTTTCCATTCTCCCCCTCACCCCAACTCTTCTCAGCCTATACTAACCCCTATTGTACTTTCTAACTCTATGAGATCTGCTTTTTTGTATCGACATGTTAGCAAAAAATACGATATTTGTCTTTCCATGCCCAACTTGTTTCACTTAACATAATGTCTTCCAGTTCTATTCATGTTGCCACAAATGATTAGATTTCATTCTTTTTTATGAATGAATACTATTTCATTGTGTATATGACAACATTTTCTTTATCCATTCATCTGTCAATGGACACCTGGATTGGTTCCATATGTTAATTATTGTGAACAGTGCTGCAGTCAACATGGGAGTACAAATATCTCTTTGATAGACTGATTTCATTTCCTTTGGATATATACCTAGTAGTGGAATATATGTATCATATAGTAGGTATATGTCTTTTCTGTCTTTAGGAATATCCATACTGTTTTCCATAATGGCTGTACTAATATACATTCACATCAACAGTGTACAAGGGTTTCCTTTTCTCTACATCCTCACTGGTGTGTTATCTTGAGTCTTTTTGGTCATAGCCATTTTTACTTGGGTAAAGTGATATATCATTGTGGTTTTGATTTAATTTCCTCAGTGATTAGTGATGTTGAGCACTTTTAACACACCTGTTGGTAATTTGTATGTTTTCCTTTGATAAATGTCTATCCGGATCTATTACCCATTTTTTTATTTTTAAATAATATTATTTTGTTTCCTTTTTCTATTTGTTTATTAATTTTTGGTACCAGGGATTTAACCCAGGGGGTGCTTAACTAATGAGCAACATCCCCAGCTCTATCTATCTATCTATCTATCTATCTATCTATCTATCTATTTATTTATTTTTGTTTTAAGAAAGTATCTCCCTAAGTTAACTAGGGTCTTACTAAATTGCTGAGGCTGGCATTGAACTCACAATCCTCCTGCCTCAGCCTCTTGAGCCACTGGGATTATAAGCATGCACTGTCATGCCTGGCTTATTTATTTACTTTTGCTATTGAGTTTTTAGTGTTCCTTATGTATTCTGGATATTAGACCCTTGTCATATATATGGTTTGCAAATATTTTGTCCTATTCTGTAGGTGGTCTCTGCATTATGTTATTTTCTTTGCTGTCAGAAGATTTTCAGTTTGACATAATACCATTTATTTGTTTTTGTCTCTGTTTCCTGAGCTTTTGGAGTCTTGTTAAAAAAAAAAAAAAGACTTGCCCATTCCAATGTCCTAAAGCATTTCTCCTGTTTCTGCTAGTAGTTTCACAGTTTCAGGTCTTACATTACTTTTAAGTTGATCTTTGTTAGTGGTGAGAGATAAGGGGCTCCAGTTTTCTGTATGTGAATGTACAATTTTCCCAACACCGTTTATTAAAAAGACTGTCCTTTGATGCATGTTCTTAGTATATCTTCAAAAATCAGTTGGTGGTAGACACATGGCTTTTTTTTCTCAGGGTCTCTATTCTATTTCTTATGTCTGTCTGTCTTTATGCCAACACCATGCATGCTCTTTTGATTACTATAGCTTTATGGAATGTTCTGAAGTCAGTTAGTATAATGTTTCCTTCTTTATTCTTTTTTGCTCAAAATTGCCTTGTCTTATGTGTGTGTATGTGTGTGTGTGTTTACATAATTTTTTTCTAGTTATATGAAGAATGTCATTGTTATTTTAAAAGGGATTGCATTGAATCTGTAGATAGCTTTGGATAGTATGGACATTTGACTGCACTGATTCTTTGAATCCAGGACCATGAAATCTCTTTCCACTTTTTTGTGTCTTCTTCAATTTATTTCATTCATCAATGTTTTATAATTTTCATGGTAGAGATCTTCCAATCTCTAGTTAAATTTATTCCTAAGTGTTTTTGTAGCTATTGTAAATAGGATTGCTTTATTTAGGTAGGCATGTGCTCTACCACTGAGCTACAACCCCAGCTGTAGAATTACTTTATTGATTTCTATTTCAGATAATTCACTATTGGCATATAGCAGTGCTACTGAGTTTTGTATGTTCATTTTGTATCCTTCAAATTTGTTGAATTAGTTTATTTGTTCCAATAGTTTTTGGTGTAATTTTGGGGGTTTTCTATGTATAAGATTATGTCATCTGCAAATAGCAACAATTTAATTTCCTCTTTTGCATGCAGTTTATTTTCTTCTCTTGTCTAATTGTTCTCACTAGGACTTGTAGCACAGTATTTAGTAAAAGTGATAGAAGTGGGCATCCTTATCTTCTTACACATCTTAGAACTTTTACCCATTCAATATAATGTTTTTGTTGTCTTATTATAAATGACCTTTATTATGTTGAGGTAAATTCCTCGTATACCTAATTTATTCTGCATTTTTATCATGAATATTGAATTTTATTGAGAAGACCATGTTATTTTTGTCCTTAATTCTGTTAATGATATGTATTATGAGTATTGATTTGCATATATTGAGGAATCGTTGCATCTGTGTGATGAATCCCACTTGATTGTGGTGAATAGTCTTTGTAGTATTTGGTTTGATAGTATTTCAGGATTTTTTAAAATATATTTTTTAGTTGTAGGTGGACACAATACCTTTATTTTATTTATGTGTTTCTGAGGATCGAACCCAGGGCCTCACACATGCAAGACAAGTGCTCTACCATTGAGCCATAGCTTCCAACCCCTATTTCAAGATCTTTGATTCTATGTTTATCAAGGATACCATCATGTAGTCCTCTTTTGTTGATGTGTCCTTATCTGGTTTTGATAGCAGGCTAATGTTGGCCTCATAAAATATGTTTCAATGAATACATTCCTCTTCTATTTTTTTAAAAAATGTAATAAAAATTGGTTTAGTTATTTAAATGTTTGGTAGAGTTCAGAAGTGAAGTCATCTGGTCCAATGCTTTTCTTTGATGGGAAGATTGTATTATTGATTCAATCTTGCTACTTGTTATTGGTGTGTTCAGATTTTCTCTTTCTTCATGATTCAGTCTTGGTAAAGTATATGTATCCATTTATTCTAGGTTATCAAATGTGTTGGCATATAGTTGTTCATAATAATATCTAATGACCTTTTGTATTTCTGTAGTGTCAGTTGTAATGTTTTCCTTTTCATTTCTGGTTTTATTTGCGTCTTCTCTCTCTTTTTCTAAGTTAGTCTGGCTAAGAGTTTGTCTATTTTATCTTTTCAAGGAACCAAATCTTTGTTTCATTTATCTTTTTATTGCTTTTTTAGTCTTCATTTTGTTTATTTCTGTTCTATTCTTTATTATTTCTGTCCTTCTCCTAATTTGGGGTTTAGTTCAGTCTTTCTTTTCTAGTTCCTTGAGATGCAGTTTTAGTTATTTATCTAAGATCTTTCTGCCTTTTTATGTGTTCACCAATTTCTCTAAACTACTCAGTAATACTCTTGTTATGTCCCGTAGATTTTGTTATGTTTTGTCTCCATTTTTGTTTATTTCCAAAAATTTATAATATCTTTTTTACTTCTCCCTGGATCCATTGGTGTTTGTTTCAAAAGTAAGTTGCTAAATTTCCATATATGTATATGATTCTCAAAGTTTTTCTTGTTATTGATTTCTACCTTTTCTGTATTGTGGTCAGGAAAAATACTTGATATTATATCAATTTTTAACAATTTATTGATACTTATTTTGTGGCCTATCATATACTCCATCCTGGAGAATGTCCCATGTACTGATGAGAATATATATATATATATATATATATATATATATATATATATGATCAGGCACTTTTGGATGGAATGTTCTGTAGATGTCTGTTAGGTCTATTTGGTTTAGTGTACTTTAACTCTAATTTTTTTTGTTGATTTTCCACCTGGATCATTGGTCCATTACTGAAATTGTTGTGTTAATGATCCTAGCTGTTATTGTAGTGGAGCCTATCTTTCCCTTTAGGTCTATTAATACTTGTTTTGTATACTTGACTTCTCCAGTAGTGTGTGTGTGTGTGTGTGTGTGTGTGTGTGTGTGTATTTGCTGTTTTTTCTTGCTGAAAAGAACCCTTTATTGTTATATAATAGCCTTCCCTGTCTCTTTACTGATTTTGATTTAAAGTCCACTTTATCTGATATTAGTATGGCTATTCCTGCTTTCTTTTGGATTCCATTTGCATGCAATATTTATTCCATTCATTCACTTTCAATATGTTTGTCCTTACAGGTGAAGTGAATTTCTTGTAAGCAACATGTAGTCTGGGCTTATTTTTAAAAATCCATTCAGGCACTCTTTTATATATTAATTGGAGAATTCAATCCATTTGCATTGAAGAGAATTATTGATAGGTAAATTATTACTACAGCCATATGTAACTTTTCAAGTTTTGTTCTAGTCTCTCTCTCTCTCTCTCTCTCTCTCTCTCTCTCTCTTTCTTTCTTTGTGGTTAAATGGATTATTCTAGTAGTTCATTTTGATTTCTTGCTTGTTAATTTTGCTTTGTTTATTACAGATTTTTCATTTGTTGTTACCATGAAGCTTACAAAAAATAGCATAATTATAGAGTGGTAATTTAAAAAATAATAATATGAAGGAGACAAGTAGAGTGGAGGAAGGGATCGGGAGAAGGGAGGAGGAAAGGGAAAGAGGAAATACCCAAGAATGAGATTGATCATATTATGCTATGTGCATGTATGTGTATGCCACAATGAATCCCACTTTTATGTAAATTATAATGCACCAGTGAAATCCACTAGAACGTTTTTTATTATAACAATCTATTTTGGAATGATAGCAGCATAACCTGATTGTAAGGATAAGAATAGAAATGAACAAAAGACAAGAGAAAAATATGAGAAAAATTCTCAGTTGCATTCAGTTACTCCCCACATTTTGAATTTTTGATAACCTATTTTATATCTTGCTATATTGCCTATTGCCTAACATATTCATATAGTTATTATTTTTATTCTTCATACTAAAGATATTAATGGTTTATATACTATACATAGATTATTAGAACATTCTAAATTTGTATCATTACTCTTTATAGGAAGTTTTCTACCTTCCTATGTTATCTACTCTCTCACTAATGTCTCTTTCTTTTATTTTGAAGAACTTCCTTTAGCATTTCATATAGGATAGGTATGGTGGAAATACATTCTCTCAACTTTTGTTTGTCTAGGAATATCTTTATCCCTTTTTCATCTCTAAAGGACAGCTCTGTTGTGCATAGTATTCTTGGTTAACAGTGTTTTCCCCTTTAGTACTTTGAAAATCTCATGCCACTTCTTTGTTGTCTTTAAGGTTTCCATTGAGAAGTCTGCTGTCAGGCAATTTTGGACACCCTTATGTGTTATTTGTTTGTCTTCTCTTGCAGCACATTTCTTTGTGTTTTCTTCAAGCTCATTGAATTTCCTTAAAATAGCTGTTTTAGGGCTGGGGCTGTAGCTCAGTGTCAGAGCGCTTGCCTTGCATGTGTGAAGCACTGGGTTCAATCCTCAGCACCACATAAAAATAAAATAATATAAAGGCATGTTGTCCACCTACAACTACAATTTTTTTTTAATAGCTGTTTTAAGTTCTCTGAGTGTTCTTCCATACTGAATAGTCTCTGATCAGTTTCTGGCATCTTATTTTGAATATTATGTGAAATCATGATTTCCTGAATGCTCATGATGCTTGTTGGCATGCGACATTGTCTGGGTATTGAAGGATTATTTATTTCAGTCGTCCTAATCTTTGTTTGTGCCTGTCTTTCCAGATTCTAAGCAGTCTCCTTATTTTCTCTGAGCCTGTAGTCACTTCTATGATTTCAGCACTAGATGGTGCCAAAGTCCAAGGTTGTGGCTAATTTGCTTGCTATTGGTATGTTACTCTTTCAGTACCACAGGGTGAAATATCCCAGGTTTGTCTCAAATCCATAGTTATTGTGTGATTCATGAACCAGGGAGTACCTGGAAAGAGGACTCCATTTCTTCAAGCCTTTCCTTGGGGCTGGGGTAAGCCCAGATGTCTCATCCACAGTCACCAACCTGTTGTCAGGCACTACAGGATTCTGCATGGCTCTGGAAAGAATTACCATGGAATCACCAGCCCCAGACTCCTATGTCATGTCTGTGGCCACCAACGCTGACAAGCTGAGTGCTTCCTTAAGCCCACAACCCACCAATACCAGCACAACACTGGGATAGGACTAAGGCCCACAATTCTATGGGAGTCTTACTTCTGAGTTGAGTTAATGGCCCGAGAATGCTGCAACCATTCACAACTGATGCTTGCCAGAATAAAAGCCAAATAGCCTGGGGGCTACCTGTATTCCCCTGAAACCAGGGCTGTTTCATATGCTTTATCTACATGTACATTTGGGAAAGGGGGCTGTTAGGTTCTGCCCAGGTTTAGGTTTCACCAGTTCAGCACTAATTTCCATGGAAATGTCCTGTGCTTGCTACCCTGTCCTACTCCCTGGCAAAGTAAGTCTTGCTCCACACTATCCTTTCCAAGGTTAGGATAATGTTGGTGAATATAGTCCCTTAGCTGTGTAGGCTGATGATTAGCTGGGTCTCAGTAGAGTCTCATAGCCACAAGAACCTGCAGTCTCAGCTCATGAGCCCATTACAGCTGGTGATGATGCAGGCCAAAACGTGGGTCTATCCACAGGTTTCTTCCTGGTTCCAGAGTAGGTCTAGAGCTCTATCAGTGAGCACTGGCCTAAGGATAACAGTGCTTCTCAAGTTTGGAAAGTGGATGGTGGAGACATTTCCTTAGCCACTAACCTGACACTAAGCTAGGTTGTATTATGGTTTAGATATGAGGTATCCCCCAAAATCTCATTTGTGTGATGATGCAAGAATTTTCAGAGCTGAAATATTGGATCATGAGGGGTATAACCTAATCAGTGGATTAATCTACTGATATGGGTTAACTGGGTGGTAATTGTAGGTAGATGGAATGTGGCTGGAGGAGGTGGGTCACTGGAGGTATCCCGTTGGGGTTTATATTTTGACCCTGGTGACTGGAGCTCTCTCTGCTTCTTGATTGCCATGTCCTGGGCTGATTTCCTCCACCACAACCTTTCACCAAAAATGGCCTCAGAGATATGGAGTTGGCCCAGAGCTATGGAGTCAACCATCTATAGACTGAGACTTCTGAAACCATGAGCCAAAATAAACTTTTTCTACTCTAATTGTTCTTGTCAGGTATTTTGGTCACAGCTATACAAGTCACCCTGAATCTCACAGCTACAGGGACCTATACAGTTGTAGAGCATGGAAATATTTCCCAGGCTCATTCCCAAATCCCACAGTCTTATACGGGTCTGTGCCTGATATTGGGACAGGACTAAAGGTTCCATTTGTGGCCTCTGGTCTGTGTGAGATGCCTTTGGTTTCTATCTGGACTTGGTTTCACCATGGTGTACCTGGAACCAAGCTCGAAGACAGAGTCTTGTTATGGCTTTTGTGCGCACTCTGCTGCCTGAGGTTGGAGAAGTGGTCTTTTTGCTGCCTGGCAAATTCTAATGTCTCAGTCTGTGGATATTGACCTGGCAGTAGAGGTCATGGTGCTCCATACAGTACTTGGTTTCAAATATAAGGCCTGAATACAATTCACTTTCTCTCTCCTCTAAGCAGGAGACTTCTTTCTCTATGCTGCACTGTTTACAGTTGGAAGTGGAGTGACATAGGCAACTCTTCCCTTCCTGCCTTCCTAAATGCATCTTTTCTTTTTGTTATACTGAAAGCAACCACTATGGCCTTTCACCTAGTTTCATTAGTTCTTCTGAATATACTTTGGTGAATTATAACTGTTCAACTTGTGTGTCTGTGGGAATATTGTTTCCAGAAGATATTACTCAGCAGTCATCTTGCTTTGCCTCTGAAAAGACATACTCTTTGTTTTTTTAATTGATTTGAGATTGCTCTTACTATATTATAGATATCAATCGTTTCTTATTTTGTTGTTCATTTCTCTAAACTGGTCTTTTTTTTCTTTTTAAAATGTTGAAAGTATAATTTACTTTAACAAAATTCACAAATCTTAAGTGTTCACTTCTTTTGACAATTGTATATAACCATGGTAGGCTGAAAAACTTCCCCTTCCCAAAGAAATACATGTCCTAATCTATAACACCCTTAAATGTTACTTCATATAAGCAAATAAAAATGGTCTTTGAAGATATAATTAAGTCAAGGATCTTGAGATAGGAAGGTTATCTGGATTATCTGATTGGACCTAAATGCCATCACAAGTGTACATATAAGAATATAACAGAGGAATTTTTGGCACCCAGAAGGCAATGTGAAGATGACGGAGACTGGACTAATGCTGGTATTAGCCAAAGGATGCTTTAGTTACTGGAAGCTGAAGAAGTAAGGAATAGCTTCTCCTCTAGAGCATTTGGAGGGGGGTGTATCTGTTTTTCTTTTTAACCTCAATTTTGATCCAGTGATCCTGATTTCTTACTTATGTCCTTCAGAATGATAATTTTTTTAAGCAACCAAGTTTGTAGTAATTTTCAGAAGGAACAGGAAACTAATATATGGGGTCAATTTTGTACAAAATGACAGTCAATTCAAAAAGGTAAGGAAAATCTTTCTAATAGTGCTGGGAAACTAGATATCCATATGGGGAAAAATCCCATAATCTCCCACTTCCATTATTTAAAAAAACCAATCTGAAATCATAGACCTAAACATAATACCTATTACCATAATAACTCCTTAAGGAAAGATAGGACAGTATCTTTACAAACTTGAAGTAGACAAAGATATGTGAGGTGTGCATAAGATTCTGGGTATAATGCATCCTGGAAAAAATTTCTCTCTGTCTGTGGACCTATAAGACTAGAAATCAAGTTATTTGTTATCAAAATACAATAGTAAGTAAAGCATAATTTTAAAATTATGGGCATACCAAATTTGTAAAGGGAGAAAATAGAAGGATGAAAGGTGAAATTGGCAAACAATTTCAAAATCCATCAGAAAAAATTCAATTAGGCTTCAAGGCTGTAGAGTATTTCTCTATGCCTGGAGACTACATCTTTTGCACCCACAGCTCTGCTCTGTGGGCCTGTGACTAGTATCCCTGACTCTGATCTCTGCTACTGGGGATGGGGCCTCTGCCTCTGTGCCTGCTGATGCCAAATTTAACACTGAACCTGAATCCTAAAAAAATCTTTAATTCTTAAATCCTAAAATTGAGCCACTGCAGCCCAAGCCCCAACATTATCCTCACTCCAAGCAGCAAACTAAACTCAAACCAAAAATTTTAAACCCCAAAAGAAGAAAAGATGGTGGATTAGAGGAAGGGCGAATTTCCTAGCAGTTCCTCAGCTCCAGATTTAAAAAGTAGGAAGACTGCTCTTCAGCGAGATGGGTAACTAAGGGAATTCATTGAAATTCAACACTGAACAGTAAAAGAAACCATGGACACAAAGTCAGTAACTTCAACACAATACAAGAAATAATACATTAGAGACATGGTAGCTTGACTGGCAGGTGTGGTGGCCTCAGTTGCTGAGGGCAGGGGGAGCATAGGCAGAGAGAAAGAGAGGGAGAGGAAGACATAGTGAAAAAAAATTGACTTGAGAAAACCTGTGGAATGGAGAGGGAGGATTATTTTAATGTACCTAGGGACAGTGGGGGAAGTCATTGATTGAAGAGAAACAAAAATCACTCAACCCACAGATGGACACTCTGATGGAAACTAGGGTCATTGGCTGCAGTGGTTAGCAGGGCAGTGAACAGAGACTAGAGATTGGAAACTCGTAAAGGAAGCCACCAGCTTGACCCAGCAATCACTTATTATGGAAGCTCAGCGTGTGCTTGGACCAGTGTGACTGAAACAGGGTGATCCAGGCTCAGGATACCAAGGAGAGAAGGCTCGCTTTGCTGCTGGCATCCCATAAGAGCTATTGTGGAGATGCTAATAACTGGCCAGACAGCAGTGTCTACACTTCTGGGCTTATCCTAGGTAATTCACATCCATAGTGGTGAATGTGAGACCTATGGAGGTTTAGACTGCACACCCTAAAAGTGAAATTTATGGGATCACCCCGAAACCCAGATGTCCAGTAGAGATCAGCTTCTCCCCAGCAACACTGAGGGTATGGGTCCAATTTCAAATACTCACCAACAGAGTTCCAAAGATCAGCCGAATCTAAATCCCAACTGCTTGAGCTTCCAATTTAGAACTCTGCTCCAGGATCACTAAAGAAGTACACTACTTGTCAGCACCTCTTAGCCTATCCCTGTACTAGAAGACAGAAAATTGAGAGCTACTACAACCAGATTTGGCTCCTAGCCACAATGGCTGGCAGCTTGGTGAGAAACTCATAGGTGTTTGACTTTACAACCCCCTGCCCTTGACTAGGGGTTACAGAGCCCCCAAAATAAATACAAAGAATGAACATCCATTCTTGCCAATGGTTTTGATCACCTCAGCAGAAAAAGCTCTTCATTTCTCATTAAAAGAAATAAAAGTTTTGCCTTCTTTTCCTATCCCCCATATTTCTTATTCGTTACATTTTTAATTTAAAAAAAATTTTTTAGGGCTGGGATATTGCTCAGTTGGTAGAGTGCTTACCTCTGCATGCACAAGGCCCTGGGTTCAATCCCCAGCATCAAAAAAAAAAAAAAAAAGAATTTTTAAAATTTCCATCTCATTTTTATAGTCTTGATTTGACTTAGGTGGGATAAAATTATATTTGGATTTGAACTGTTTTGATCTTACGTTGGTTTGTACCTTGGTGTTTTGTTTTGTTTTGTTTTTACTTTTAGGGGGTGGTACCATGGATTGAACTCAGGGGCACTCAACTACTGGGCCACATCCTCAATCCTATTTTGTATTTTATTTAGAGACAGGGTCTCACTGAGTTGCTAAGTGCCTTGCCATTGCTGAGACTGGCTTTGAACTCATGATCCTCCTGCCACAGTCTCCCGAGCTGCTGATATTACAGGCATGTGCCATCATGCCCGATTGTTACTCACCCTTTCTACACTCTCTTACTCCACTTAATAGCCAAATTTTCCTGTTCCCTATTCCTTTCTTTTGTTATTTTATTACTTTTAATTATTTTTAGTCCTCCTTCTTTATAACCATCATTTGCTACCTCTCTCCTTTCCTCTATTCACTTTTTAAATATTTCATACTTTCTTTTGTATGAACACACTATTTTATCTTCACTTAAGAAATTTTTTATAACATTAAATTTTTTTGTAGTTGTAGATGGACAGAATGTCTTTATTTTATTTGTTTATTTTTATGTGGTGCTGAGGATCAAACTCAGTGCCTTACACATGGTAGGCAAGTGCTCTGCTGCTGAGCTACAACCCCAGCTATCACTTAAGAAATATCAATCCCACTATCTGATAGAATTAGATAGTTTATGTAATTCCCAACCCATTCATCTTGTTGTGATTATGAAAGAGTGGTCAATCTAATGGGCACCTGCTGCTTAATGGCTGATTCAGTTCATGGTTGTTTATTGTTGGTGCTGATGTTAAATGGTGACCCCACCATTCCTCTACAGATGGTAATTTGTGTTATCGATGTCAAGGTAGACACCATATATTTATTTTAAGGCTGTATATCCTTGCTGACATTATTGATATTCTTGGCTCTCCCTTTCTCTAAGAGGGGCTGGAAAGTGATTGGGACACTTCAAGTTCACATAGTAGAGATCTGCTGCTGAGCAATACTCAAAACTGAGCCAAGCAGCAGCAGATATCACCCCACACATGATCTAGACCCACCAAATCTCAACAATACCTCAACACATAGAATAGGGGAGACAAAAATCCCAAACCAACGACCTGGCCCCAAGAAGGAGCAATCACCCCATGACATCTACTCACACATGAAAAACAGAGAGAAGCCTCAGAATGAAAAAGATGCATGTAAATAAAAGAGGACAGGGAATCCATCTCAACTGATGCACAAGTCCAAGACCTCTGAAAACATTCAGAAACAGGCAAACAAATATTCCCCAAAATTCACAATTCCTCAACAAATCTCTCATAGATATGAAAGTGGATGAAATTCCAGAGAAAGATTATAAAAATCTAATTATTAAAATGTTCAATTAAGTAAAAGAAGATCTAAGAAATGAATTAAGAGAACAAATACAGGAGGTGAAAGACTGTTTCAATAAATAAGTTGATGTATTGAAAAGAAACCAATCAGAACTCCAGAAAATTAAAGACACAATGAATCGAATTAAAAATTCTGACATGAAAGCATCTCCACCAGATTAGATGGCATAGAAAAAAATAACTTCAGACCTTGAAGACAGCCTATATGAATTTGAATACTCAGTATGCAATAAAGGGGGGGGGATTAAAGACCATGATAAGTATTTTAGTCAGCTTTGTTTATTGCTGTGAACAAAAGATGTGACATGAGCAATTAAAAAAGGAAAAGTTTACTTGGCTTACTGTTTCAGAGGTCTCGGTCCATGGATTGCCACCTCCATTGCCCTGGACCTAACCAGGCAGAACATGACATTGAAAGGAGGAAAGCAGTTCAGAACATGACAATCAGGAAGCAGAGAGAGCTCCACTCAATAGGGACAAACAATATATACCCCAAAGGCTCACTCCCAGTGACCTACCTCCTCTAGCCACACCCCACATGCTTACAGTTGCCAGCCAGTTAATTCATATCTGTACATTAATGCACTGATTAGGTTAAAGCTCTCATAACATAATCATTTTCCCCCAAACTTTGCTGCATTTTCTCACACATGAGCTTTATCAATAATAAACCATAATAATCAGAATATGCAAGCATTCTGGTTCAACATCAAGAGATCAAAACTGAGAGTCATTGGAATAGAAAACAACATGAATATACAGGATAAAAGCATTAACAATATTTCCAATGTGATAGTAACAGAAAATTGTACTCATATTAGAAATGAGATATATATCTACATATAGAAGGCATATAGCACCCCAAATAGACAAGATAAAAATGAACCCCTCCAAGACACATTATAATTAAAATGCCTAACATATAAAATAAGGAAAAATATTAAAAGCTTCAAGAGGAAAATGTCAGTTCACATTATAGGCAAATCAATAAGGCTCACTTCTGACTTCTCTACTCAGACCCTGAAATCAAGGAAGATCTGGAATGAAATTTTCCAAACTCTAAAAGAAAACAATTGCCAACCAAGCTTACTATATCCAGTAAAGCTATATTTCAGAATAAATGGAAATATAAAAACTTTTTAATGGCAAGGATCAAATAAAAGAATTCATGACTACTAAGCCAGAACTTCAAAAAACACTTAAAAAAGATATACTGCAAACAGATGTATTAAAAATCAAACACCAAGACTTCCAAATAAATGAAGCTCACTAGAAGAGCAACTAAATAAATGAAAATCAAGACAGAATTAAATGTAGCAAACAAACCAAAATGGCAGAAAATAATAATAATAACACTGAATGTAAATGGCTCCTCATCTCCCCAATTAGAAGACATAGATTGACAGAACGAATTTAAAAACCAAATCCAGCTATACGCTACTTGCAAGAGACTCATAAGCAAAGACATCCATAATCTGAGAGTAAAAGGATGGTAAAAATTCAATTCAAAAGGAGTCTTGGGGGCTAAGGCTGTAGCTCAGTGGCAGAGACTTGTCTGGCAGGTGTGAGGCACTGGGTTCGATTCTCAACACCACATAAAAATAAATAAAGGCATTTTGTCCATCTACAACTACAAAAAAAATTTAAAAAGGGGTCTGGGGCTGAGGGTGTGGCTCAGTGGTAGAGCACGTGCCTAGCATGTGTGAGACAATGGGTTTGATTCTCAGCACCACATAAAAATAAATAAATAAAAATAAAGGTTCACCCATGACTTTAAAAAAGTCTGAAAACAAGCATGAGTAGCTATTCTCACACCTGACAATTAAAAGACATTGACTGGCAGAGTGGATTAAGAAAAAAGAAGACCCAATTATATGCATTTTTCAAAAGATAGCCCATACAAATGGAGTCCAAACCAAGCAGGAGTAACTATGTTCATGTCTAGCAAAGCAGACCTCATGTAAAAATTAATCGGAAGAGAAAAAGAATACCACTTTATCCTGGTAAAGGAAGCAATTCAGCATGAAAACAATATTTCACCCCCAAACCCCTGAATTTGCTTTCTTCTCAGCAGCTCATAGAACTTTTCAGAAACAGACAATATTCTAGGTCACAATACTAGTTTTAGCAAATACCAAAACAGCAATATAATTCCATGCATCCTATCAGATAATAATGGAATAAAACTACAAATCAACAGCAAGCAAAATAATAAAAACCACATAAAAATTGAGATTGAATGATACTCTTTTAAATGAGGAAGGGACTATAAAAGAAATGAGAGAATAAATCAATAAATTCTTAGATACAACATATCAAAATCTGTGGGACAGTATGAAGGTAGTTCTAATAGGAAGATTTATAGTATTGAGTGCCTACATTTAAAAAAAATAGAAAGATTCCAAATAAATAATCTAAGGTTCCACCTCAAGGCTTTAGGAAAGGAAGAACAAACTAATATCAAAATCAGTAGAAGATAGAAAATAACAAAGGTCAGTGCCAAAATTAATGACATTGAAAATTTTTAAAAAAATACATAAGATCAATGCAACAAAGAGTTAGTTCTTTGAAAAGACAAATTAGATTGATAAATCCTTAGCCAAACTAACCAAAAGAAAGAGAAGACTCAATTTAAAAAATTAGAGATAAAAAGGAGATATAACCACAGATACTTCTGAAATCCAGAGGATCCTTAGAAACTATTTTGAAAATTTAAACTCCAATAAACTGGAAAATTGAGAATACATTGATAAATTTCTAGACACATGTGGCCTACCCAAATTGAACCAGGAAGATATAGAAAACCTAAGCAGACAAATAACAAGTAATGAATTTGAAACACCAATTAAGCCTTCCAACAAAGAAAAACCCAGGATCAGATGGATTCTCAGCTGAGTTCTACCAAACTTTTAAAGAAGAAATAATGCCAATATTTCTCAAATTATTCAATGAAATTGAAAGGGATAGAACACTCACAAACACATTATATGAAGCCTGTATAGATCTGATACCATAACCAAAGATGCACTAAGGAAAGAAAACTACAAACCAATATCCTTGATGAACATAAATGCAAAAATCCTTAATAAAATATTATCAAACCACATTAAAAACACATCAACACATCAAGAAGATAACACACCATAATCAAGTGGGTTTCATACCCAGGAATGCAATGTTGTTTCAACTTATGCAAATCATTAAATGTAATTAACGATAAAAATAGAATTAAGAGCCGGGCGCGGTGGCGCACGCCTGTAATCCCAGCACTTTGGGAGGCTGAGGCAGGAGGATCGCAAGTTCAAAGCCAGCCTCAGCAATGGTGAGGTACTTAGCAACTTAGTGAGTGAGACACTGTCTCTAATAAAATACAAAAAAGGGATGGGGATGTGACCCAGTGGTCAAGTGCCCCTGAGTTCAATCCCTGGTACCACAAAAAAAAAAAATATATATATATATATATATATATATATATTATAATTAAGGACAAGAATCATACAGTCATTTCAATAGAAGCAGAAAAGGTCTTTGATGAAATATGGGACCCATTCATGTTAAAAACACTAGAAGAACTAGGAATAGAAGAAATTTACCTCAACATTATAAAGGCTATATCTGACAAACTCAAAGACAACATCATACTGAACAGAGAAAAACTCAAAGTATTTCCTCTAATATCAGAAACAAGACAATGATGTTCACTTTCACCATTCCTATCCTTGAAACTATATCCAGAGCAATCAGGCAAGTCAAGGAAGTTGAAAGGATATAAAAAGGTAAAGACAAATTATCTCTGTTTGCTGATGGCATGGTCCTATATCTAGAAGATCCAAAAACTGCACCAGAAGACTTCTAAAGCTGATAAATGAATTCAGAAAAGTAACAGAAGGCCTCCACCAACAGGCAGACCCAAGCAGGAGCTCAGGCCCTAGCTCAAGACCACCTCTGCCGACCAGCACGGGAGCCCAGGCTTAGCGTAGGCCAGGGCCTGCCCCAGGGGAGCCCAGGCCTAACCCACTTCCATCTTGGAACACTGCAACCATCGTCATAGACAAGGCCTAGAAGCAGCTGCATCTCAGAACAGGCATCCCAAAGACAGTGGAAGGCCCACCCCTTCATCCCCATCTCTGAAAGAGATTGCATCCATCTTGGGACACTTCCACTGCGATCTTCAGTTACTGCCGCTATTGTCGTCACCACCTTCAGTTGCAGTAGCATCCATTGCGGGTCATCTGCAGGGTCTAGAAGCCCAACACCAAGGTGAGGTACACAGAATCTGCATGGATGCTACAAGATTATAGGGTAGAAACTGTAATACCACACATCCACACTGCGAGAAAGGAAGATACATAGACAACATGAAAAAACAAGGGAGGAAAGTGCCTCAAACAAACAGGGATACTACAATGACAGAACCCATGGACAGCGAAGTTGATGAAATGTCAGAGAAGGCGTTCAGAAGGTTCATAATTAAAATGATCTGTGAATCATCGCTTCTCGGCCTTTTGGCTAAGATCATGTGAAAAAAAAAATGATCTGTGAATTAAAGAATGACCCAAACAAGCAAATAAAGGGAAAAATTGATCACTCCAACAAAGAGTTAAGAGAGCAAATACAGGCATCTATTGATCACACCACAAAGAAATAAGGGAGTAAATACAAGTAGCAAAAGATTACTTCAAGAAAGAGATAGAGATTCTGGGGAAAAAATTAAAAATCCTTGAAATGAAGGAAACAATAATCCAAATTAAAAAACTCAATAAAAAGCATCACTAACAGACTAGATCACTTGGAAGACAGAATGTCAGATAATGAAGACAAAGTACATAATCTGGAAAATAAAGTTGTCCACACAGTGAAGATGGTAAGAAACCATGAACAGAACATCCAATAATTATGGAATAGCATCAAAAGAACAAATCTAAGAGTTATTGGGATAGAGGAAGGCACAGAGTTTCAAACCAAAGGAATGCACAATCTCTTCAATGAAATAATATCGGAAAATTACCCAAGCATGAAGAATGAATTGGAAAATCAGATATAAGAGGCTTTCGGGACACCAAATGTACAAAATTACAATAGATTCACATGAAGGCACATTATAATGAAAATGCCTGGCATACAGAATAAGGATAGAATCTTAAAGGCCGCAAGAGAGAGGAATCAGATCACATATAAGGGGAGACCAATTCGTATCACGGCAGATTTTCAACTCAGACCCTCAAAGCCAGGAGATCCTGGAACAACATATACCAAGCTCTGAAAGGAAATGGATGTGAACCAAGAATCTTATAGCCAGAAAAATTAAGCTTCAGATTTTTTAAAATATATATTTATTTGTTTTAGTTGTACACAATGCCTTTATTCTTATGTGGTGCTGAGGATCGAACCCTGGCAGCACACGTGCTAGGCGAGCACTCCACCACTGAGCCACAACCCCAGCCCCAAGCTTCAGATTTAATGATGAAATAAAAACCTTTCATGATAAAAGTTAAAAGAATTTATAGTGAGAAAGCCTGCACTACAGAGCATCCTCAGCAAAATATTCCAGGAGGAGTAAATGAAAAACAACAATGAAAATCAGCAAAGGGAGGAACTATACTAAAGGAAAGCCTAATCAAAGGAGAAATCAAGTCAAGTTAAAAACCAAAATTAAACCAAAATGTCCAGGATTACAAATCATATTTCAAGAATAACCCTGAACATGAATGGCTTTAACTCATCAATTAAGACATAGACTGACAGATTGGCTTATCAAAAATAGACCCAACAAAATGTTTCCTTCAAGAGACTCATCTCACAGGAAAAGATCTCCACAGACTGAAGGTGAAAGGGTGGGAAAAAATGTACCACTTGCATGGACCATGTAAACATACAAGGGTTTCCATCCTCATATCAAATAAAGTGGACTTCAAGCCAAAGCTAGTGAAAAGGGATAAAGAAGGACATTTCATACTGTTTAAGGGATTCATACATCAACAAAATATAACAATCATAAATATCTGTGCCCCAAACAATGGAGCATCTATATATGTCAAACAAACACTTCTCAAATACAAGAACCAAAGAGACCACAACACAATAATACTGGATGACCTTAATACACCTCTCTTACCATTGGAAAGATCTTACAAACAACAAAAACTAAACAATGAAACTATAGAACTCAATACTATAATCAATAATTTGGACTTAACAAACATATATAGAATATTCCATCCATCAATGACTGAATACATTTTCGTCTCAGCAGCACATGGATCCTTCTTTAAAGTAGACCATATGTTGTTCCATAAAGCAACTCTTGGTAATACAAAAAAAATAGAGATACTACTCTGCATTCTATCTGACCACAATGGAATGAAATTAGAAATCAATGATAAGATTAAAAAGAGAAACTACTCCAACACCTGGAGACTAAACAATACACTATTGAAAGACACATGGATAACAGAAGACATCAGGGAGGAGATTAAAAAAAATTCCTTGAGGTAAACAAGAACTTCGATAAAACTTAACAAAATCTCTAGGACACTATGATGGCAGTGCTAGGAGGGAAGTTCATTGCATGGCATTCATTTATTGAAAGGAAAAGTCAACAAATAAATAACCTGACATTACAGCTCAAAGCCCTAGAAAAAAAAGAACAAACCAACACCAAAAGTAGTAGAAGACAGGAAATTAATGAAATTGAAGCTAAAGAAACAATTCAAAAAATTGACAAAACAAAAAGCTGGTTCTTTGAAAAAAATAAATAAAATTGACAAACCCTTAGCCACTCTAATGAAAAGAAGGAGGGAGAAAACTCAAATTACTAAAATTTGCAATGAAAAAGGAAATATCCTGACAGACACTATTGAAATACAGAAGACAATTACAAACTATTTTGAAAATTTATAATTCAATAAAATAGAAAAACTTGAAGACACCAACAAACTTCTAGAAGGAAATGATCAACCCAAATTGATTCAAGAGGACATACACAATTTAAACAGATCAATTTCAAGCAAGGAAAGAGAAGACACCATCAAAGCCCTACCAACCAAGAAAAGCCCCGGACCAGAGAGATTCACAGCTGAGTTCTACAAGAACTCCAAGGAAGAATTAATATCAATACTCCTCAAATTATTCCGTGAAATAGAAAAGGAAGGAACCCTTCCAAACTCATTCTATGAAGCTAGTATCATCCTGATACCAAAACCAGGCAGACACATCATGGAAAGAAAATTTCACACCAATATCCCTGATGAATATTGATACAAAAACTCTCAATAAAATTCTGCAAAATCGAATAAAAAAACCTGTCAAAAAGATAGTACACCCCGATCAAGTGGGATTCATTCCAGGGATGCAAGTTTGGTTCAACATATGGAAATCAATACATATAATTCTTCTCATCAATAGACTTAAAGATAATAATCATATGATTTATCAACTGATGCAGACAAAGCATTTGACAAAATACAGCACCCTTTCATGTTCAAAACACTGGAAAAACTAGGGATAGTAGGAGCATATCTCAACATTGTAAAAGCTATCTATGCTAAGCCCCAGGCCAACATCATCCTAAATGGAGAAAAATTGAAAACATTCCCTCTAAAAACTGGAACAAGACAAGATGTCCTCTTTCACCACTTCTATTCAACATAGTCCTTGAAACTCCAGCCAGAGCAATGAGACAGATGAAAGAAATTAGAGGGGTACAAATAGGAAAAGAAGAACTCAAACTACCATTATTTGCTGATGACATGATTCTGTACTTAGAAGATCCAAAAAAACCAACAGAATAATTCTAGAATTAATTAACAAATTCAGCAAAGTAGCAGGATATAAAATCAATACCCACAAATCAAATTCATTTCTATATATCAATGATGAATCCTCTAAAGAGAAATTAGGAAAACTACCCCATTCACAATAGCCTAAAAAACTAAAATAAAATATTTGGGAATCAACTTAACAAAAGAGGTGAAAGACCTCTACAATGAAAACTAAAAAGACCTGAGAAGTTGGAAAGATCTCCCATGCTCGTGGATAGGCAAAATTAATATTCTCAAAACGGCCATACTACCCAAAGCACTATACAGATTCAATGTGATTCCAATTAAAATCCCAACATCATTCCTTATAAAAATAGAAAAAAGCAATCATGAAATTCATTTGGAAAACTAAGAGACCCAGAATAGCCAAAGCAATCCTTAGCAAGAAGAGTGAAGCAGGAGGCATCACCATTCCAGACCTTAAACTACACTACAAAGCTATAGTAACAAAAATGCCATGGTATTGGCACAAGAATAGACATATAGACAAATGGTACAGAATAGAAGACACAGAGACAAACCCACATAAATACAGTTCTCTCACATTAGACAAAGGTGCCAAAAACATACATTGGAGAAAAAATAACTTATTCAACAAATGGTGCTGGGAAAACTGGAAATCCACATGTAACAAAATGAATTTGAACCTCTATCTTTCACCATGCCCAGAAGTCAACTCAAAGTGGATCAAAGACTTAGGGACAAGACTAGAGACCCTGTGCCTAATAGAAGACAAAGTAGGCCCAAATCTCCATCATGTCAGGTTAGGCCCTGACTTCCTTAATAAGAGTCCTATAGCACAAGAATTAAAACCAAGAATCAATAAATGGGATGGATTCAAACTAAAAAGCTTCTTCTAAGCAAAAGGAAAAAATCAATGAGGTGAAGAGAAAGCCTACATTTTGGGAGGAAATTTTTGCTACACACACACACACACACACACACACACACATCAGATAAAGCACTAATCTCCACATATATAAAGAACTCAAAAAACTTAACACCAAAACAAACAAACAAACAAACAAACAACCCAATCAATAAATTGGCTAAGGAGCTGAACAGATGCTTCTCAGAAGAAGATATACATTCAATCAACAAATATATGAAAAAATGTTCAACATCTCTACTAATTAGAGAAATGCAAATCAAAACTACTCCAAAATTTCATCTCACACCAGTCAGAATGGCAGTTATCAGGAATACAGTCAGCAATAAGTGTTGGCAAGGATGTGGGGGGGAAGGTACACTCATACATTGCTGGTGGGACTGCAAATTGGTACAACCAATCTGGAAAGCAGTATGGAAATTCCTTATAAAACTTGGAATGGAACCACCATTTGACCCAGCTATCCCACTCCTTGGTCTATAACCAAAGGACATAAAATCAGCATACTATAGTAACACAGCTACATCAATGTTCATAACAGCCCAATTCACAAAAACTAAACTGTGGAAGCAACCTATATTCCCTAGATGCCCTAGAAGAAACTGAAGTGTATATGCACAATGGAATATTACTCAGCATTAAAAGAGAAAAAAATCATGGCATTTTCAGGTAAATGGATGGATTTGGAGAAAATAATGCTAAGTGAAGTAACCCAATCCCCAAAAAACAAAGGCCAAATGTTTTCCCTGATAAGTGAATTCTGATCCATAATGGGGGGAGACATGGGAAAAATGGAGGAACTTTGATGGGGCAAAGGGGAGGCAGGGGTAGGGAGGGGGCATGGTGGCAGGAAAGATGGTGGAATGATATGGACATCATTACCCTAGGTACATGTATGACTTCACATATGGTGTGATGCTACATTGTGTATAACCACTGAAATGAAAAGTTGTGCTGCAATTGTGTACAATGAATCAAAATGCATTTTGCTGTCATATAGACTTAATTTAAAAAAATTAATTCATTCAAAAAGAAAAGTAGCAGAAGAGCCACATTTGTAAATCAACAGCTTTCCTATACTCCAACAGTGATTCTACTGAGAAAGAAATCAGAAAAACTATCCCATTTACAATAACCTCAATAAAATAAAATACTTGGGAATTAATCTAACCAAGGAGGTGAAAGATCTCCCATTATAGTACTCCTCAAATTAAAAATTAAAATATTTTAAACTCCTGGAAAATAAAATTGCCTGGTTTACTGCTAAAATAAAAGAGAAAATTATAGAACACTGAAGAAAGAAATTGAAGAAGACCTTAGAAGATGGAAAGACCTCCCATGCTTTTGAATAAGCAGAATTAATATTGTCAAAATGGCCATACTACCAAAAGTGCTGTACAGATTCAATGCAATCCCCATCAAAGTATCAATCACATTCTTCATGGAAATAGAAAACACTGTCCTAAAATTCTTTTGGAAGACTAAGAGAACCAGAATAGCCAAAGCAATCCTGAGCAGGAAAAGCAAAGCTGGAGATGTCACAATACCTGATCTCAAATTATAGTACAGAGCTATAGTAACAAAACAACATGGTATTGGCATCAAAATAGACATGAAGACCAGTGGAACAGAGTAGAAGACATAGAGACAAACCCACATTGATAGAATCATTTGATAGTTGACAAAGGTGACAAAAGTATATGTTGAAGGGGCTGGGGTTGTAGCTTAGTGGTTGAGAGCTTGCCTAGCATGTGTGAGGCACAGGGTTCAATCCTCAGCACCACATATAAATAAATAAATAAAATACAGGTATGTGTCCATATACAACTAAATTTTTTTAAAAAATATATGTTGGAAAAAAGATAGACTTTTTAAGAAATTGTTGTTGAATATCCATATGTAAAAGAATGAAACTAGATCCTTATATCTCACCCTGCATAAAAGCCAAATCAAGGTAGATGGAAGACTTAGGGATTAGACCAGAAACTTTGCAAATGCCAGAAGAAATTGTAGGATAAACACTCCAACATATTGATCCTTAATTAAACCCCTAAAGCTCAAGAAATAAAACCATGAATCAATGAGAGGAATTGCATCAAATTAAAAAGCTTCTGGACAACAATGAGTTTTAGAGAGCATGAGAGAGAGCCTACAGAATGGGAGACAATCTTTGCCAGCTGCTTCTCCCACGTGGGATTAATATTCAGGATATATAAAGAACTCAAAGAGCTTAACATCAAAAATAATAATCCAATATAAATTGGCAAAAGAACTAAACAGACATTTCTCAAAAGGAGAAGAAACACAATAGCCAACAAATATATGGAAACAAGTGCAATATCTCTAGTAGTCAGAGAAATGCAAACCAAAATTACATTGAGATTTCATCTCATTCTAGTCATAATGGCAATTATCATGAATACAAATAATAATAAATGCTGTGGGGGAAAAGGTATATTCACACATTGTTTATGGGACTTCAAGTTAGTACAACTGCTCTGGAAAGCAGTATGGAGATTCCATGAAAGACTAGGAATGAAAAAAAAAAGACTAGGAATTAAACCATTATATGTCCCAGCTACACCATTCCTTTGTGTATTTCCAAAAGATCTAAAATCAGCATACTATAGTGATACAGCCACACCAATGTTTATAGCAGCATAATTCACAATAACCAAAACTATCCCAGATGACCAGTAGATGAATGGATTATGAAAATGTGTTGTATATGCACAATGGAGTTTATTTTAATTTAGTTGTAGATGGACACAATACCTTTACTTTAAATATTTATTTTTATGTGGTGCTGAGAATTGAACCCAGTGCCTCACACATGCTAGGCAAGCACTCTACCACTGAGCTACAGCCCCAGTCCCACAAAGGAGTTTCACTCAGCCATAAAGAAGAATAAAATTATGGTATTGCTCATGAATAAATGGAGAACATTATGCTGAGTGAAATAAGCCAGACTCAGAAAATCAAGTGTCAAATGTTTTCTCCCATATGCAGAAGCTAGAACTAAATAAGGGAAAAATAGGGGGCTGGATATGGTAGATATATATGGAAGATCAGAGGAGTAGGAGGAGATTGAGAGGGAGGGAGAAGGTATGGGAAAGGGAAGGAGATGCAGAATGAATGTGACAAAATTGCACTATGCTTATGTATAACTATACCACAGTGAATTTCCCCTTTATGCATATCTATGAAGCACCAAGAAAAAATAAATAAATGAGTGAAAAATATTTCAAACTCCAACTCAAGAACAGTACTAATACTAACCCAAGCTCTCTATTATAAAATTGAACATGCACCAGGAAACAAACCAGTTGGTAAATCCTTAAACCCTAAACATAAGATCTAGTCACAGTCCACTCAGAGAATGAATCAAAACTACTATCTAAACCTCAACCACTATCTAAACCCCAAACCTATCTCCTACATTAACATTTAAGCCCCCAAATCACAAATTGGATTCCAAGCCCCTGACCAAATCTCCAGAATCCAAACCATATACCCAATCTCTAACTCTACTCTAATCCAAACACAACCACAACCCAACCCAGGCCCAGCCTTGGCTCCAGGACAAGCCCATGCCAACCCCTCCTAGCCTCAGCCTTAGTATGAGTCTTAATGCAAGCAAGAGTTCAAAACCAATCTTCCACCTAAGCCACACCCAAAACTATTAATTATTTTAATATAACCTGCTAAAAAGATTATATTTTTTCTCTCTTGAATTGCTTTTGCACTTTTGCCAGTTATCAATTGGCCATATGTTTGTGCATCTATTTCTGGGATCTATTCTGTTGCTTTAATCTTTGTGTCTATCTCCTCCAATATCACAGTGTCTTGATGTAGGTTTATTGTCTTAAAGCTCAGTAGTATGATTCCTCTTTGTTCTTCTTTTTAAAAAATTTTAAATGATTGCTTTTTCATATAAATTTTTAGAATTATATTATCCACTTCTTCTTTTAAACATTTGGTAGAATGTACTAATAAAATCTCCTAGGCTAGAAGATTTCTTTTTCAGAAGGTTTTAAACTAATTTAATTTATTTAATAGTTGTGGGGCTATTCATATCCAATATTTCATGTTGATTACTTTTGGCATTTTGTGCCAACTAAAATTTTATTGATTTTATTGGTATTTTAAAAAACAAATTTTAGGGGCTGGGGTTGTGGCTCAGCGGTAGAGCACTTGCCTAGCACGTACGCGGCCCAGGTTCGATCCTCAGCACCACATAAAAATAAACACATTGTGTACAACTAAAGCAAATAAATAAATATTTTTTTAAAGAATTTAGTTGATTTTTCCCTATTGATTTTTTTGTTTTCAATTTTATTGATTTATGATATTATTTCCTTCTTCCACCTGCTATGGATTTATTTTGCTCTTTATTTCTAGTTTCTTGAGATAGAAGCTTAGATTATTTAGACTTTTCTTATTTTCTAGTATAAGAATTGAATATTATAAATTTCCTTCTATGTATTTCTTTAGTGGAATTTTACAAATTTCAATGTGTTGTATTTTCATTTTCATTCAATTCAAAATATTTTCTACTAATTCCTCTTAAAAATTACTGGAGTAACTGCATTATCCTTAGTGGTCCCCACATGCAGCATGTAATTTTGTAAGTTGCCCTTTAGTAAATAAACCTTCCTCAAATTATCCTAATTTTATTGAGCAATATGCTTCCTGGTTTATCTGATATAACCTTACTGGTATAGGTGCTAAACAGATCAGACCAGGATCATTTGCTTATCTCTGCTTCAAAAAAAGTATAGGATACTGTGATTGGTAATTATACCAAGAACCATAAGGGGTGGATGAGAGTTGCTGAAAGAGCAATTCTGGGCAGACAAAAATAGCATTTATTCACCACAATAAAAATGAAAACAACAGCAGCAGCAATGTCCACAGCAGTGCCAACAACACTAATAGCAGTGAACATTTATTGAATACATATGCACAAGGTACTGTGCCAGGAACATTATAAGCAATATGTCATAAGTTATCCCAATAATCACAGAAGATAGGTGCAATTATTTTCCCCATTTAAAATTTTCCCACATTTTACAAGTGAAAAACATATCACAGAAATATTAAATAATTTCTCTAAAGTTACATAAATGTTATGGTAGATATGCACATCAAGGGACTCTGTTCAGGATTTGAATCTAGATCTCTCATTATTCTATAGTAGTACTATTGTGATGTTTTTGCCTATTGACATTAAAGTGTTCCTTTTCGAAGTTAAAGTGAGGTGTGGAGAGGCAGGCATATTGAATCTAGGAAAACTAGTAACACTATACTATGATATGAAACAGGTTTTCTTTCTTGTCCCCAAATTTTGGCTAAGGCATCATTGCTAAGGAGAATGAGTGTCCACCCATTATGAAAAGAAGTACTAGGCTACCTAGGTAAGAAATCTAAATGGGTTCAGCAACCATTTCACATCTAGACAATATAAGAGATGGCTAGTGATTTACTGAAACAATACACTGGGGAGAGATTATTTAAGATGAATATATAATATAGGATAGTATGGCAATTTTTCTTGGGGCCTTGGGTGGTACTCTCCTTTCTAATCCAAGTGAAGAGGTCTCCATAAGAATACCTAGAAGACACTGAAGAATCTACTGAAAGGGAAACCTGGCATCTTAATCCCTGTGTGGATGTTTATTCAGCTTCAGAACTATGGGTTCTAAAATTTTTAAATGGAGAAAATAACTGTACATACTTTCCAGGATTGTTGGGATAACTGAAGACACATTACTTATAATGTTCCTGGCACAGTAACTGGTACATGTATATTCAATAAAGTTTTGCTGATATTATTAGCACTGCTGTGAACACTGCTTTGCTATTGTTCTATGGGATTGGGGCGGGAGAGAGAGAGAGAGAGAGAGAGAGAGAGAGAGAGAGAGAGAGATTAAAAACATGATGTTTTCGAGAGTTCTGAGGTATAACTAAGCAGGAAAACTGTGGTGTGTTTCTTCCCTGGAGTATTCTGTTAATGCAAGGATGATTAGAACCTTATGAGACAACAAGATGAAGTGGAAGAGGTCAGCATTTTGTTGAACTGCACTCTCCAACATTTGGCAGAGCAACATTTTCCCTTAGGTCAAGTGGTTGCAACAATGAAATCATCTGGATTTGAGTTACCTGGAAAGGACTACAACAGAAGACTAATTCTCATTCTCCATTGGTTGCAGGTGGAGGCATTAACTCTCTCATATTACTGAGCTGCCTGTACAAAATCTAAGCAAAATTTTGTGGCCTCAGAAAATTCCCTGAGGCCAAATAGTGGACAGGTAACATGGGTACCAATGAAATCACAGGCAGAGTGAAAGGCTGTAACACGGAGCAACAAGAGTGTCTGTTTTACAAGAGATGGATCACACAGAGCATATCTGAAAGCAGTTGGTGGGGAAGGTGAATAGAGCTATTTCATGATTGTGAACTTCTGAATTGTAAATATTAAGCAAATTAGTCCTGTCACTTGTTAGAGCCCTAATTGAGGATAGCTAAGATGGCGGTTAGCTGAGAGCCATAAAGGTGTTCAAGTATTTTCACCTGCTATTCATGCATTTATCTAAGAATCTTTTTATGCCCGTGAACACTGTGTGACGCACCTGTAAGCTTGAGCTGTTAGCACTTGTCCTTGTTAAGGCAAAAAGTATTTAACCGGGTGAGGGTTAGTTAGAGGGGTGGTTGGAGTTGGAGAGGTTGTTGGAGCCGGAGAGAGAAGTTAGAAGAAAGAAGAATAAAAGAACTTTTTCATTTCTAGTCTGCCTCTGAAATTTCTCCCGCGGTATTGTTGCTGTGAGCAGCAATTGCTGCAGGCGGCGACAGTCACTTACATGAAAGTTGTTATCTTTATTTAGATGGCAGAATATTTTATCTATGTTGTTCGCTGCTGAATTCACAATGCCTAGAACAACGTTTGGCACAGAACATATAATAAATATTCTTTGAAACAGTAATTACAGTTTTTGCCTGCTCCTCCTTGCCATTATTTCTCCATGCCAGCCACTATCATTTTCAACTCCAACACTAACAAATAAAAAGAATTCTACATCATCAAGGAATATTTTTGATCACTCTACAACAAGCAAAAGAGAGAGTTATATAGGGTGGTCAGAATTTCTAGAAACATTTGTCCACAATGAAGAAACAATATTGACTAAGTTGACAGTTTCAGTTTTGTTTTTATGTTTAAAAGATCCATAGTTAACAGAAATACAGAAGATAATTGGAAATTATTTTGAAAATCTATACTCCAATAAAATAGAAAATAACAAAGGCATCTACAAATTTCTAGAAACACACGATATGCCCAAACTAAACCAAGATGACATACACAATTTAAATAGATCAATTTCAAGCAAAGAAATAGAGGATGCCATCAAAAACCTACCAACCAAGAAAAGCCCAGGTTCAGATGGATACACAACTGAGTTCTACAAGACCTTTAAAGAAGAACTAACACCACTACTTCTCAAACTATTCCATGAAATAGAAAAAGAGGGAACCCTTCCAGAATCATTCTATGAGGCCAATATCACCCTGATTCCAAAACCAGGCAGAGACAAATGAAAGAAAGAAAACTTCAGACCAATATCTCTAATGAATATAGATGCAAAAATTCTCAATAAAATTCTGGCAAACCGAATACAAAAACATATCAAAACAATAGTACATCACAATCAAGTGGGGTTCATTCCAGGAATGCAAGGTTGGTTCAACACAAGGAAATCAACAAATGTAGTTCACCACATCAATAGACTCAAAGATAAAAATCATATGATCATCTCAATTGATGCAGAGAAAACATTTGACAAGATACAGCACCCCTTCATGTTCAAAACGCTAGAAAAAATAGGGATAATAGGAACATATCTCAATATCATAAAGGCCATCTATGCTAAGCCCCAGGCCAACATCATCCTAAATGGAGAAAAACTGAAAGCATTCCCTTTAAAAATTGGAACAAGACAGGGATGCCCTCTTTCACCACTTCTATTTAACATAGTTCTTGAAACCCTAGCCAGAGCAATTAGACAGATGAAAGAAATTAAAGGGTTATGGATAGGAAAAGAAGAACTCAAATTATCACTATTTGCAGATGATATGATTCTATACATAGAAGATCCAAAAAATTCCACCAGAAAACTTCTAGAACTGATAAACAAATTCAGCAAAGTGGCTGGATATAAAATCAATACCCATAAATCTAAGGCATTTCTGTACATCAGCGACAAATCCTCAGAAAGAGAAACTAGGAAATCCACCCCATTTACTATAACCTCAAAACAAAAATAAAATACTGGGGAATCAACTTAACAAAAGAAGTGAAAGACCTGTACAATGAAAACTACAGCACACTAAAGAAAGAAATTAAAGAAGATCTTAGAAGATGGAAAGATCTACCTTGTTCATGGATAAGTAGAACTAATATTGTCAAAATGACTATTCTACCAAAAGCACTATACAATTTCAATGCAATCCCAATCAAAATCCCAATATCATTCCTCATAGAAATAGAGAAAGCAATCAAGAAATTCATCTGGAAAAATAAGAGACCCAGAATCGCCAAAGCAATTCTTAGCAAGAAGAGTGAAGCTGGTGGCATTACTATTCCAGACCTTAAATTGTATTACAAAGCAATAGTAACTAAAACAGCTTGGTATTGGCACCAAAATAGACCAGTAGACCAATGGTACAAAATAGAAGACACAGAGACAAACCCACACTCCTAAAGTTATCTTATATTAGACAAAGGTGCCAAAAACATACATTGGAGAAAAGACAGCTTCTTCAACAAATGGTGTTGGGAAAACTGGAAATCATTATGTAATAAAATGAAATTAAACTTCTATCTCTCTCCATGTACAAAACTCAACTCAAACTGGATCAAGGACCTAGGAATTAAACCAGAGACCTTGCACCTGACAGAAGAAAAAGTAGGCCCAAATCTCCAACATGTTTCATTAGGCCCCAACTTCCTCAATCAGACCCCTATAGCACAAGAATTAAAACCAAGTATTAATAAATGGTATGGATTCAAACTATAAAGCTTCTTCTCAGCAAAAGAAACAATTAGTGAGGTGAACAGAGAACCTAAAGAATGGGAGAAAATTTTTACCACAAGCACATCAGACAGAACATTAACTTCAAGGATATACAAAGCTCTCAAAAATCTTTACACCAAAAAAACCAAACAACCCAATCAATAAATGGGCTAAGGAACTGAACAAACACTTCTCAGAAGATGATATACAATCAATCAACAAATATATGAAAAAATATTCAACATCTCTAGCAATTAGAGAAATGCAAATCAAAACTACTCTAAGATTTCATCTCACGCCAGTCAGAATGGCAGCTATCAAAAACACAAACAACAATAAATGCTGGCAAGGTTGTGGGGAAAAGGGCACACTCATACATTGCTGGTGGGACTGCAAATTGGTGCAGCCAATCTGAAAAGCAGTATGGAGATTCCTAGGAAAACTTCTAATGGAACCACCATTTGACCCAGCTATCCCACTCCTCAGTCTATACCCAAAGGACTTAAAAACAGCTTACTACAGGGACACAGCCACATCAATGTTTATAGCCGCACAATTCACAAGAGCTAGATTGTGGAAACAACCCCGATGCCCATCAATAGATTAATGGATAGGGAAACTTTGGTATATATACACAATGGAACACTACTCAGCACTAAAAGAGAATAAAATCATGGCATTTGCAGGTAAATTGATGGAGTTGGAGAAAATAATGCTAAGTGAAGTCAGCCAATCTCAAAAAAACAAGGGTTGATTGATTCCTTTGCTATGATGATACTGAATTATAGTGGCAAGGGAGGGGGTATGAGAGGAATGAAGGAATGTTAAATAGACAAATGTGGGGGGGAGGGGGAGGGGATGGGGTTAGGAATAATGGCAGAATGAGTTGGACATCAATATACTAAATGCATGTATAAAAACTCAAATAGTATGAAAATACATTGTGTAAAACCAGTAACTTGGAAAATTGTGTCCTTTATATGTAATATGAAAGGAATTGCACTCTGCAAGCATGTATAACAAATTCAATTAAATTAAAACACACACACACAATAAAGGCCCATCAATGTCTATTTTTTAATAATAATAACAATAATAATTGTAGACTTGAAATTTGCTGAAAGAGTAGATCTCAAATGTTCTTGCACCAAAAACAAGGACAGGTAACTAGTTGATGGATATGTTAGCTTGATTGTGATAATCATTTCACAGTACATGTATCAAAATATCATGTTGTACATCTTAAATATATACAGCTTTTATGTGTCTACTATCACTCAAAGATAGAAAGATTTTTTTAAATATCCCTGAGCTTCAAAAATAAAAACAACTCAAAATAAAAAAAATCTATAGTTGTTCCATAATTTTATTGTAGTACTTACTACATTGTATCATAACTGCCTATCAGTCATTAATGTGATTTCCTTGAAGAACAATTTGAGTCATATTCATCTCTGTATGCCAAGTACCTAGCACAGTGTATAGCACATAAATGGACAGATTTATAAGGTTGATTAGGGGAAATAATATATTATTGTGTTTTTTGTGAATTTATTAATATTTGTGAGCATCAGGTTCTATTTTGGGCCACTCACTAGTCACTAAGTATTTGAAGGTCTCTGAAGGCAGGTCAGTGCAGATCCCTACTTATTGCATAAGGTCAATCTTTCTTGCTCCTACCATACTAACTTCCTTACCTATCACTGGTATTTTATTTGGGCTTAAAAACATTGCCCTTAACTTAGTTGTCATATATCCCATGGGCGTTTCTTAATTGAGCTGATAAATGACAACATTGGCCCTTCAGAATATGATGGGTGAAACTTTAAGATCCCAAGCTCAAAGAAGAGCTACCTGTCCTTGATGATACAATGGATTATTAAAGTGGTTATCTGTGGAGATAGAATGGCATTTTGAATATTAGTTGGTTATGAAGAAGGGAACTTATTTTTTCCTCTACATTTTTGTATTGTAGTCATAGATTACAGAAATTTTAAAAAATGTACAGAATTTTTCTGTACCCTTCACGTAGTTCTTAGTGTAATATCAAAACTAGGAAATCCACAGAGTTTATTCGGATTTCACCAGTTTTACATGCAGCTATTTATCTATACAATTTTGTCACATATATAGATTTGTGATCACCACCCCAATCAAGATGAGAACTATTGTCCCATCACCACAAGATTCCTTTATGCTAGTTCTTTATAGTACAATTTATTTCTTTCAATGAACATGCATTCATATATCATGTAATTAAAAGATTGACAACAAAAAGAATCACTACTCAATAAAGAAGAAACAAAATATTTGAGACAGAAAATGAGAAATATTCTTGCATTTGCTATTACTTTGGAAAGGAAAGATAGTGGGGTAAGGAAGGGATGTCTGGACAAAAATGTAATAAAAATTAAATATATCAAGTCTTTTTTGTGGCCCTTTTTACTTTCTCTTTCATGTGAAATGATAAAGCAGTGGATTTGTGGATCTACAAGAGGGAAGCCTTCGTGTGTGTGTGTGTGTGTGTGTGTGTGTGTGTATTTCCTATATTAATTTTCTATGAAGTTTTCAATTGTTCTTACTTTTTCACCCATTAAAATAAATAAAATCTACTTGCAGTTCTGTCTTTAGTAACCCTGTCCTTCAGTATTAGGAATGTGAACTCTATTAATTATGAGTAACGAAACTTCCCTAAGAACTTGTGCTTGTGCTGTTTTTGAAAAACTAAAAGTACCAGGAGTGAAATGGAGCAAATTATACTTCTTCATACATATATGATTATGTCATAATGACATACAAACTATTGCATAAACATAACTATAAAGCACTAATAAAATGGTTATAAAAAGAAAACAAACATAAGAAAAGGGATCTCACAAAAATAGAATGGAGAGCAAAAGAGTAGAGGAAGGGGACCAAGAGGAAAGGAAAACTTTGCGGTTGACTATGGGCCATAGACATTTTTGGGCATTGTCGCCTTCCGTAGTCTCACGGGACTTGGCCCAGGATCTCGAGAGATTTGAGCAATGACTCAGCAGATTGACATTTTTGGGCATTGTCGCCTTCCGTAGTCTCACGGGACTTGGCCCAGGATCTCGAGAGATTTGAGGAGTGACTCAGCAGATTGACATTTTTGGGCATTGTCGCCTTCCGTAGTCTCACGGGACTTGGCCCAGGATCTCGAGAGATTTGAGGAGTGACTCAGCAGATCGAGCAAGCACCATTCCTGCTCGGGCGCATGGGATGAGACCAGAGAGAGAAAGGACAGGGTTATCGCTATTGTATAGATACATTGTAGTTTCTTGTAAGAGTACGTGCTTGGTTTCTTGTGAGAGTGTGTATGTAGTGTTAGAAATTACAAGAGACAGAGACAGAAAGATTAAAGAATTTTTTCGTCTCCATCCTGTCTCCGGACTCCTTCCCGCGGCACTGCCGTTCCAGGCTGCAATCCCTTTCCGGCGGCTAACAGGAAGGCATGGAGAAGTACTGAAAAACAAAATCTATCAAATTAAGTTATGTCCATGAAAGAATATACCACAATGAATCCTGCATTTATACATATAATGCACTAATGTAATAATAATAATAAAATAATAATAGAATGGATACCAATAGAGTAGAGCAAAGTAATTGGGTGGAGGGAAGAAGGAAGGGAAAGAGAAGGTACTAGGAAAAGTGATTGATCAAATTGTGTTAGGTGGATGTAGAAATATGATATAATGAATCCCACTAATACATACATACATATATATATACATATATATATATAAATGTACCAATAAAAAGAAAATGCACATAAAGTGGATAATTTGATTTCCCATGTGTGTATTAATTTATTTAAAAGAAGAGAAGTTATACAATGAAAGACAATCCAATAAGTGTTTGCTTTTAAGAAAATGTTTCAATTATCAGAAACCTTGAACAAATGCTTTACCTCGCACATCTGTTGAACAGATAGCCTATTCCTTTTTCACTCTTTCCTGCACTCATCTCTCAGGGCTAGTGTAAGCCTCAGTGAAATACCATATGTAAAGAGTTAGGAATTCCCCAAGGGAACTATACTATGCCAATAGAACATTCGTATCATAAACAGTCCCTGTTGTTTGGTCTGAAATTTACACTGACAGGCAATACTCTTTTCTATACTAGTTTAAAAAAACCACATCTTGAAGTTTATAGGTAAATTTTCCAGAAGCATAGCATTCACTAAAGTGCCTAGTGGGAATATATGAACAAGGTCTTACCATGACAAGTAAGAAGACAGTATAAATTGATATCTCAAAAATTAGAGAAAAGGGTTTTGTGAAGAGAGAAAGAGAACAAGGCTCTGGAATTTTCATTGGTCTATTAGGTAATATTCAAGAAGAAAGATCTGAAGCACTGGGGACTCAGTTTGTCCTGATTCTTGTCAATTTATGTTATATGATATTCATTGCTACTTTATGATGTCCAGATCTTCTTGCATTCTCATCATGCATTCTCATCATTATGTGACATGAATACAGTTACTGCTGGGAACAATGTCTAACCAGTTGGCTTCTCAAAAATACCTGATGAATGAATAGAGTTGTGCATAGTTATTTTCTGGACATATTTTCTGTTGTGCATAGTAATTTTCTGGACATATTTTCTGTTCTTCAGAGACTCACTCTTAATTGAGTGTATTGTCAATTAGGGGAAGAATAATAAAGACAACAGCATCCCTGTGGATCAGGAATACTGGTTATTACTGCTTGAATATGACATTAAATCACTTCTTTCTGAAATTCTGTTGAGAGACTGTGGTTGTACCCTTTGGACCCTTGAAGATTCTGATTGAAAGGTCTGGGATAGACCAGGATATCTGTGTTGTAAAAATATATGATTCTGTTGTACAGCCAGAACTTTCTCTGTAGGCCCAATTCTGATCTCAGGCAACAATAATTTAAGAAGCCCCACACCAAAGTAACATTGAAAGTGTTGTGGCTGTGTCCCTGTAGTATGCTGTTTTTATGTCCTTTGTGAATAGATCCAGGAGTGGGATAGCTGGGTCATAAGGTGGTTCCATTCCCAGTTTTCCAAGGAATCTCCATACTGCTTTCCTTATTGGCTGCACCATTTTGCAGCCCCACCAGCAATGTATGAGGGTGCCTTTTTCCCCACATCCTCTCCAACACTTACTGTTGTTTGTGTTCTTAATAGCTGCCATTCTGACTGGAGTGAAATGAAATCTTACAGCAGTTTTGATATGCATTTCTCTAATTACCAGAGACGTTGAACATTTTTTCATGTATTAATGTTTATAGCAGTACAATTCACAATAGCTAGGCTGTGGAATCAGTCTAGATGCCCCTCGGTAGATGAATGGATAAAGAAAATGTGGTATATATACACAATGGAATATTACTCAGCAATAAAAGAGAATAAAATAATGGCATTCGTAGGTAAATGGATGAAATAGGAGAATATAATGCTAAGTGAAGTAAGCCAATCCCCAAAATCCAAATGCCTAATGTTTTCTCAGATATAGGGAGACTGATTCACAGTGGGGTTGGGACGGGGAGCATAGGAGGATTAGAGGAACATTAGAAAGGTCAATGGGGAGGGAGGGGAAGGCGGGGGGAAAGGGTAAAAAGAAAAAAAAAGATGGTAGAATGAGATGGATTAAGTGCATGTATGAAGACAGTAATGGTGTGAATATACTTTGTATACAATCGGAGATATGTAAAAATGTGCTTTATATGTGTATTATGAATTCTAATGAATTCTACTGTCATATACAACAACTTCAAATAAAAAAATAAGAAAGAGTTGTGGAAACTTGAATGTTAAAAAGCTCTTTGGTAGATTTCATTACATAATAACCTAGTTTAATAGTTCAGGTGTATGTTTAAGGCAATCTGCTTGCTGATCTCACTGTGTGCCTCACCTGTAGTAAATAGGCTCCTGCCTTGAGTCTATGACTTGTTGCCATCTAGTGGAAGAAAATCTCCACTTATTCATATACCTACTCCATTTTCTCTTCCCTACTGAGGGAGAAGAAGAAAAAAGGCACAATCTCAAATAAGGAGTCTTGATTTCAATTGGGTAGAAATCTAGAACACCAATTGGTCCATAATTTCTATGCATTGGACTCATTTTAAAATAAATGCATATAGGTGATCATATCATACCTTCTTTTTTTTTTTTCTTTTATACTGTGATCTTTCAAATTTTTGGTTTCACATTTCTATTCTTCACAACATTGCTTCCCACCCCAGAATCATGTGACAAAATACTCTGTATTCTTTCATGGTGGTTTTCTTCATGAACATATAATATTACAAACATTTATACATGTATATATATATGAGTATAAATTCGTATAAAATGTGATCATATTAAACACATTTTTTCTGTCTCTTGCATTTAAAACCTCATAAAAATCCTTTGAAGTCACCAATAGAAATCTATTTCATTCTTTATTACGGGAATAATATTTGATAATACAAATATGTCATAATTCATTATTTGCCTATAAATAAGTATTAATTTAGTTTCCAGTTTTGTATTGTTCCACTGCAAATAATGCTGAAATAAATATGTGGATACCTTTTAAGGAGTGAGGTTCATGATTCAAAGGTATATATATTTTGATTTTTAATGAATATTGCCAAATTTATTTCCCAAAGGCAGTAATATCTTACATTTCTATCAGTAATACATGAGAGTATCCTTTTCTATACAACTCTTCAGGAAAAGATATTATTGATCATATTGATTTTTTCCCATATGGCAAAAAGTAATATCTCATTCTTAAAATGTGTATTTTGCTGACAACTAGTGAGTTTTTGCATCCTTTCACAAAAATTTTAACCACTTGGATATTTTATTTTCTGTAAATTTCCTTTGTATATTTTTAGTTTCTGTTGTTTCTTTGTGTCAGAAAATACTAGTTACCTACCAAATATGCATATTCTCTTCATCCTTTATTTCAGCATCCAGAATTTTAGCTACACTGTCTTGTGCCTTGTTGTCATTATATGCCCAAATTCTGGATGATAATCTATAATGGGAGTGTTGTGTGGGACTTTAGGTAAGGTCACTTTAAAGACACTAACTTAGCTGACTTACATAGTTTCCCTCTTGCCTTACTGTAGATCTTCCTTCATTCTCCCTGCTCTGAGACATCAGAAATGACAACCGGAATTCCAGTAACAAACTTGGAATATGGGGCTAGGGTTGTGGCTCAGAGGTAGAGTGCTTGCCTAGCAAGTGCGCGGCCCGGGTTCGCTCCTCAGAACCACGTAAAAATAAAGGCATTATGTACAACTAAAACAAATAAATAAATATTTAAAAAGATAGTTCAGGCACTGAACATACTGGTAAAAAAACAAACAAACAACAACAACAAAAAAAAAAAACTTGGAATATACAATGACCTGGAAGATGGAAGACCCATGGTGGGGTGACTGGGAAAAAATACAGTTCAAGTCTTTGATTACCTAACTACAGATATATTTTACAGGAGATAAAAATATCTGTACTGTTTAAATCACTGTAAATCTGGATTTTCTGTTACATGTGGCTGAACCTAATTCTACCAGTTAAATTAGTTATTTTCTGTCAGTCCATAAGAGCTCATTGTATGTTTAGATATTAACCTCTATCTGCATGATTGTATGAAGTTCAGGGTACTATTAGGGAAGAGAAAGGGGACCAAGAGAGAAAAGTAGTAAGAGGGTAATAGGGAAAGTGAATTCAATCAAAGTACATTAAATGCATTATAAAAAAAAACCCCAATGTTTTCTGCAATTAATATACACTAGCGATGACTATAAAATGATTTAAGAAAAAGACTCAACAAATTCTAATGTTAATCAATATAATTTACCTTCCTGAACAAAATAAAAAGTTTTATAATACTTTAATTCTGATCACTTCTTTCCTGCTTATATTCTATTGAATCCAGTATTTTAGTTACATACCATTTTAAATAAAATGCATTAGCTGCTTACTAGCTGCTCTAATGATTTTCTCTTTGTCTCTGGCACATTTGTCTCTATAGTTTTAATATGTAAATTAGGATTTCTTTTCATTTATCTTGCTTAGGATACGTTGGGATTACTTGAAATGAAGAATGATGCTTTTGATAATTTTAGAAAATCCTCAGCTACTATCATTTTGAATATTACCTTTCTTTTTTCTCTGTAATATTATTCTAGAATCGAGGAGAGAGGAAGATGGCCGACAGGAGGGAGGTGCTCTCTGGACGCAGTTGCTGAAGGACGCGGAGTGGGAAGTTTGAGCGCTTTGCTGGCGGTTCTTTTGCGACTGAAACGGAGCCGAGACATTCCTGCACCTCTGGACAGCGAAATACAAAGTTCTCAGGGCCACAACAACCAGGGACAGAGTCCCAGCGGTCCACAGCCCGAAACAAGGCTGTCCGTGCTGCAGGCGCAGGGGCCAAGACCATCTCGGCAAGGAGACGATCCACCCAGCGGCTTTGAAACCCATCGGGGAGGAGGGATAAAAAGAGGCCTAGAGGCGTGGGCGGTGTCCACGAGGAGCTCTTTCGCACTGCTTGCCAAGCCGACCCCCCCCCCCCCCCCCCCCCCGCACGATCTGGACCGACACAAGGGTCTGCGGAGCAGCTGCTGAATGGGAGGAGAACGCCGCCATCTTTGAGTAGTGCAGTGACTGAGCCAGACAAAGGGGAAAAGACGGAGGAGACGAACAGCTGCAGACATCCAGGGAGCCCCATCGCTTTGAAGGCAGCGCACACCTGGGTGAGACTCGGGTAACCAGCAGGGGAGGGCGTGTCTGAGGCCAGCCCAGCGGCCACAAGAAGCTACAACTGTGGGTGGGCGTGGGGAAAGGGTGCCTTCTGGAGGTCCCCTTCCCGGAGTCATTCATCTGTTGACACACAACCACCCTGAGCCAATCTTCCCCCTGAGCGGCCGCTGGCATAGGGTGCAGAATTGACTTGCAGACTTTCTGGACGTGATCCAATGCAGCTGGCTTAAACTGGAAAGGGAAAAGAGAAGGGGGGCTTCCCAGGGCCCGTTCTGTTTGAGACTTGGGGTTTGACGTTTTTTTTTTTTTTTTTTTTTTTTTTTTGGTTGGTCGGTCTGCTTGTGTTATTGGCTTTTGTTAGATTGTTTATTGATTGTTTATTGTTCTTTCTCTTTTTTTGGCTTTGTTCTGTTCTGCTTTTTTTGCATTGATTGTCAGAGTGTTTGATTGTTTGCTTCTGCTCCTTTTCTCGTTCCTTCTTTTCTTCCTTCTCACTTTGGCATCTCTTCTTTATCCTTCATCTTTCATATTTGTACCCTGCCAGTGCATACTAAACAGAGGCAAAAACAAGCTGTACGCAGAATTTGGGATTTCTAGAAACAGCGCAATTGAACTGGATAGAAAAGAGGTGCTATATATAGTTTACTCTCCATTTTCTTGATTCTCTATCTCCTCTCTCTTACACCAATTTCTACTCTTTTATCATTTTTTTTCTTCTTTTCCATCTTACTTTATATATAAATTGGTCTCTTCACCTAAGTGTCTACTCCATTCTCTATCTTCTCTCTTCTACTGATACTAAACCACTTCCAGTAATCCACGTCAATAGAACTCTACTCTCACACTTTCCAAGAAAGAACAATTCAAGACGCTTCCTTCTTCTTAAACATAATACCTCTGTATCCAATACTTGAAGCTATATAACCCCATCAGAAGCATACAGAGTAAACTGGAAATAATATCTCGGTTAACAAAATCTGTACATTGTGATCAAAATTGAATTTTCTGAACAGAAAGTGTTAGGTTTTAAAGTGTAAAGGAATTATAAGGGGAGCTGATAGCTTCGTACTACAGGAACAACATAAGGAATTAAGGTAAAATCGAAACAGTCAAGGTCCCACAGTGCAGGAAGAAAAGACACACAAGCAGCATGAAAAAATAAGGGAAGAAAGTGACACAATCAAATCAAGATTCATCATCAGTAGATTTCATGGCAAACACAGTTGGTCAAATGCCAGAGATGGAATTTAGAAATTACATATGCCAAATGTTTAGGGAACTTAAGAATGAACTCAAAAATGAGATGAGGGAGCAAGTACAGGAGGCAAAAGATCATTTTGACAAAGAACTCCAAAAAACAAATACAGGAAGTAAAAGATTACTTCAATAGGGAAATAGAGGCTCTAAAGAGAAACCAAATAGAAATTCCAGAAATGAAAGAAGCAATAAACCAAAATAAAAGTTCAATTGAAAGCATCTCCAACAGAGTAGACCACTTGGAGGAAAGAACCTCAGACAATGAAGACAAAATATTTGTCCTAGAGAAGAATTTAGATCGTACAGCAAAACTCGTTGGAAATCAAGAACATAACATCCAAGAATTATGGGACAGCATAAAAAGACCAAACTTAAGAGTGATTGGCGTAGAGGAAGGGGCAGAGTTTCAAGCCAAAGGAATGAGTAATCTATTTAATGAAATAATTACAGAAAATTTTCCAAACTTGAGGAATGAATGGGAAAACCAAGTTCAAGAGGCATACCGAACACCAAACAAACAAAATCTCAACAGATCCACACCAAGACACATTATAATGAAAATGCCTAATATACTGAGCAAGGAGAGAATACTAAAAGCCACAAGAGAAAGGAAGCAGATCACATATAGGGGGAAACCAATCAGACTATGTTCAGATTTTTCAACCCAGACCTTAAAAGCAAGAAGATCCTGGAATAGCATATTTCAAGCTCTGAAAGAAAAGGGATGTCAACCAAGAATCTTATATCCAGCAAAATTGAGCTTTAGATTTGAAGATGAAATAAAAACCTTCCACGACAAGCAAAAGTTAAAAGATTTCACATCTCGAAAGCCAGCACTTCTGAACATCCTGGGCAACATTTTTCATGAAGAAGAAGAGAAAGATGATAATGAAAATGAACAAAGGGTGATATTAAACTAAAGGAAATACCAACCAGAAGAGAAACCTAATCAAGCTAAAGACCATAATTTAAATAAAAATGGATGGGAATAAAAATCATATCTCAATAATAACCCTGAATGTTAATGGCCTAAACTCGCCAATCAAAAGACACAGATTATCAGAATGGATTAAAAGAAACGACCCAACAATTTGCTGTCTCCAAGAAACACACCTCATAGAAAAAGACATCAACAGACTGAAAGTGAAAGGCTGGGAAAAGTCTTATCACTCACATGGCCGGCGGAAGCAAGCAGGGGTTTCCATTCTCGTATCAAATAAGGTAGACTTCAAACCAAAACTAATCAAGAGGGACAAAGATGGATATTTCTTATTACTTAAGGGAACCATTCATCAACAGGATATAACAATCATAAATCTATATGCCCCAAATAATGGAGCACCTACATTCATCAAACAAACGCTTCTCAAGTTCAAGAGTAAAATAGACCACAACACAGTTATTCTAGGGGACTTCAACACACCTCTCTCAACAATGGATAGATCATCCAAACAAAGGCTAAACAAAGAAACTTTAAGCCTCATTAAAACAATTAACAATTTAGATCTAACGGACATATATAGAATATTTCATCCCTCAGTAAACGAATACACTTTTTTCTCAGCAGCACATGGTTCCTTCTCCAAAATAGACCATATATTATGTCACAAGGCAACTCTCAGCAAATATAAAAAAGTAGAGATACTACCCTGCATGCTATCGGACCATAAAGGGATGAAATTGGAAATCAACGACAAAACAAGGAATAAGAAAAACTACTCCATCAACTGGAAGCTAAACAACATGTTACTGAATGAACAAGGGGTTGAAGAAGACATCAAAGAGGAGATCAAAAAATTCTTAGAGGTAAATGAGAACACAGATACTTCATATAGAAATCTCTGGGACACTATGAAGGCAGTAGTAAGAGGAAAATTCATTGCACTGAGTTCATTCCTTAAGAGGAAAAAAAACCAACAAATAAATGACTTAACATCACACCTCAAAGCATTAGAAAAAGAAGAACAGACCAACACCAAGAGCAGTAGAAGACAGGAAATAATTAAAATCAGAGCAGAAATTAATGAAATCGAGACTAAGGAAACCATTCAAAGAATTGACAAGACTAAAAGTTGGTTCTTTGAAAAAATAAACAAAATTGACAGACCCTTAGCGATGCTAACAAAAAGAAGAAGAGAAAAAACTCAAATTACTAACATTCGTGATGAAAAAGGGAATATCACAACAAACACCTCAGATATACAGAATATAATTAGAAATTACTTTGAAAACCTGTACTCTAATAAAATAGAAAATACTGAATGCATTGACAGATTTCTAGAGTCATATGATTTGCCTAAACTGGATGTGGAGGCTATACACAATTTAAACAGATCAATTACAAGCAAAGAAATAGAAGAAGTCATCAAAAAGCTACCAACAAGGAAAAGTCCAGGACCTGATGGATTTACAGCTGAGTTCTATAAGACTTTCAAAGAAGAACTAATTCCAATGCTCTTCAAACTATTCCAAGAAATAGAAAAAGAGGGAGCTCTTCCAGACTCTTTCTATGAGGCCAATATTACATTAATTCCAAAGCCAGGCAAAGACACATCCAAAAAAGAAAACTTTAGGCCCATATCTTTAATGAACATAGATGCAAAAATTCTCAAAAAAATCCTGGCAAATCGGATACAAAAACATATCAAAAAGATAGTGCACCATGATCAAGTGGGGTTTATCCCAGGGATGCAAGGCTGGTTCAACATTCGGAAATCAATAAACATAATACACCACATCAATAGACTTAAAGACAAAAATCATATGATCATCTCAATTGACGCAGAAAAAGCATTTGACAAAATACAACACCCCTTTATGTTCAAAACACTGGAAAAACTAGGAATATCAGGAACATATCTCAACATTATAAAAGCTATATATGCAAGGCCCCGAGCTAACATTATCTTAAATGGTGAAAAATTGAAAGCATTCCCTCTAAAAACTGGAACAAGACAGGGATGCCCCCTTTCACCACTGTTATTTAACATAGTACTGGAAACTCTGGCCAGAGCAATTAGACAGACGAAAGAAATTAAAGGGATCCAGATAGGAAAAGAAGAGCTCAAATTAGCACTATTTGCTGATGACATGATAATCTTCCTAGAAGACCCAAAAAACTCTACCAGAAAACTTTTACAACTAGTAAATGAATTTGGCAAAGTTGCAGGATGCAAAATCAACACACATAAGTCAAAGGCATTTTTGTACATCAGCAAAAAAGACTCTGAAAGGGAAATGATGAAAACTACCCCATTTACAATAGCATCAAAAAAAATAAAATACCTGGGAATCAACCTAACGAAAGAGGTGAAAGACCTGTATAACGAAAATTATAGAACACTAAAGAAAGAAATTATAGATGAACTCAGAAGATGGAAAGACCTACCTTGCTCTTGGATAGGTAGAATTAATATTGTCAAAATGTCCATACTACCAAAAGCACTATACAGATTTAATGCAATTCCAATCAAAATCCCAATGTCATTCTTCAAAGAAATAGAAATAGCAGTCATGAAATTCATCTGGAAAAATAAGAGACCCAGAATAGCCAAAGCAATCCTGAGCAAGAAAAGTGATGCAGGGGGCATCACCATACCGGACCTTAAATTATACTATAGAGCAATAGTAACAAAAACAGCATGGTATTGGCACCAAAACAGACTGGTGGACCAATGGTACAGAATTGAGGACACAGAAACTAATACATATAATTTCAGCTATCTTATATTAGACAAAGGTGCCAAAAATGTACAGTGGAGAAAGGATAGCCTCTTCAACAAATGGTGCTGGGAAAACTGGAAATCCATATGCACCAAATTGAAATTAAATCCTTATCTCTCACCATGCACAAAACTCAATTCAAAATGGATCAAGGACCTAGGAATTAGAACAGAGACAATACGCCTAATAGAAGAAAAAGTAAGCTCCAATTTCCAACATGTCGGATTAGGCCACAAGTTCCTCAATAAGAATCCTGTAGCGCAAGAATTACTACCAAGAATTAATGAATGGGATAGATTTAAACTAAAAAGCTTCTTCTCAGCAAAAGAAACAATCAGTGAGGTGAATAGAGAGCCAACTAATTGGGAACAAATATTTAGTACATGCACATCAGACAGAGCACTGATCTCTAGAATATATAAAGAACTCAAAAAACTTTACACCAAAAAAACAAATAACCCAATCAATAAATGGGCTAAGGAATTGAGAAGACACCTCTCAGAAGAAGATACACGATTAATTAACAAATACATGAAAAAATGTTCAACATCGCTGGCAATTAGAGAAATGCAAATCAAAACTACTCTAAGATTTCACTTCACTCCAGTCAGAATGGCAGCTATCAAGAACACAAGCAACAATAAATATTGGAGAGGATGTGGGGAAAAAGGCACACTCATACATTGCTGGTGGGAATGCAAAATGGTGCAACCATTATGGAAAGCAGTATGGAGATTTCTTGGAAAACTGGGAATGGAGCCACCCTATGACCCAGCCATCCCACTCCTGGGTCTATTCCCAAAGGACTTAAAAACAGCATATTACAGTGACACAGCTATCTCAATGTTTGTAGCTGCGCAATTCACAATAGCTAGGTTGTGGAACCAACCTAGATGTCCCTCAGTAGATGAGTGGATTAAGAAAATGTGGTATATACGCACAATGGAATTTTACTCAGCAATAAAAGAAAATAAATTAATGGCATTTGCAGGTAAATGGATGAAGTTGGAAGACATAATGCTAAGTGAAGTTAGTCAGTCGCAAAAATCCAAGTACCAAATGTTCTCTCTTATATAAGGAGGCTAGTTCATAGTATTGTTGGATGGGAGGGTACATACGAGGACTAGAAGAACACTAGAATGGTCAAAGGGAAGGGAGAGTAAGGGAGGGAGCAAGGGGGGAGGGAGAGGGAGAAAAAAGGAAAAAGAAAAGAAAAGGTGTTTGATTGAGATGGATATCATTTTCCTAAATGCATGATTGAAGACCTGAATTGTACGAATATACTCTGTATGCAAGCAATTGTATGTAAAAAAATGCTAAATACATGCACTATGAGTTGTACATATTAAAAATTATAAATAAAAAAATAAAAAAAAGAAAAAAAAATATTATTCTAGAATTGTTATTAATCTTTAAAAAATTTTAGTTGTAGATGGACACATATCTTTATTTTTTTATTTTTATGTGGTGCTGATGATAAACCCAGTGCCTCACACATGTGCATACCTCACATTAAGTGCTCAACCACTGAGCTACAACCCCAGCCCCAAGAATTGTTATTAATCTTACATCAGACATTATCAGTCTCTCCTTCATGTTCCTTAACTTCTCTTTTACATTTTCTATCTCATTGTTTCACTATACTTCATTATAAATGCCAGTTCATTAATTTCTGTGTGTATGATACTGAGGATTGAAACCAGGGGTGCTTTGCCACTCAGCTACAGCCCCAGACCTTTATTATTTGAGAAAAGATCTCTCTAAGTTGCTGAGGCTGGCCTCAAACTTCTGATCCTACTGCCTCAGCCTCCCAAATCACTCACATTACAATGTGTACCACCAGGCCTGGCCAGTTGATTAATTCTCTGTTCAACAGTATATAATAATGGGTCAGGTGAATTATATTAACATAGAGATAAGAAAAGGCTTTCTAAATATGACTTGACATACAGATAAATGAAAATATTCATAAATTTCATTACATAGAAATGAAATTGTTTTGCATTAGTAGGAAGCGTAACAATTAATGTAAAAAATCAAATGACAAACAGAGAGAAATTGGAACATATATCAAGATAGAGATCCCTGATATTAAAGAATTCTTAAAAATCAGGAGAAAAAGAGACCAAAATCCTGACAGGAAAATGAGCAGATAAGTCAATAGAAGGTGTGAAATGACCTTTAAATGTATGATTAAATCTCAAAACACTTCTTTTTTATTAAAGCTTTATAATCATACACAGTAGTTGGGTTCATCCTGACAAACTCAGACATGTGTGGAAATCTATTTCAGTTCATGATCCCCTCTTTTCCCTCCCATCCTCCCTGCCCTCTTCCCTTCTCCTTCCTCTTCTCTATTAGACTTCCTTTCACCCATCTGTTAATTTGTATTTAATTGGTCTTTATGGTAACCTGTCCTTCCCTCCTCCTTTCCCTTATTTTACTCTAGCTTCTGCATATGAGAGAAAACATTTGACCTTTGAGTTTTTTCTGAGTTTGACTAATTTCACTTAGCATGATGTTCTCCATTTCCATCCATTTATTGGCAAATGCCATAATTTCATTCTCCTTAATGGTTGAGTAGGACTCCATTTTGTGTGTGTGTGTATGTGTGTGTGTGTATGTATATACATACATATATATATATATCCCACAATTTCTTAATCCATTCATCTGTTTATGGGCATTCGGGTTTATTTCATAATTTTGCTATTGTGAATTGTGCTGCTATAAACATTGATGTGGCCACTTAAAACACGACTTGTTGGTGACAGTGTGGTGAATTTTTATACATTGCTTGTGGAACGTAAACTGGTATAATCATTGTTTTAGTCAGCTTTTTTCACTTCCATGACCAAACAACTGGACAAGAACAATTCTAGAAGACAAAAAGTTTATTTGGGGGTTCACAGTTTCAGAAGTCCCAGTCCATAGATGTCCAGCTTCATTCCTTGGGGCTCAGGGTGAAGCAGAACACCATGGCAGAAGAGTGTGGTAGAGGAAAACATCTGGGAACATGATACCCAGGAAGCAGAGAAAGCTCTGCTCAACAAGGACAAAATATATACCCCAAAAGGCATGCCTCCAGGTATCCACCTCCTCCAACCACACCCCACCTGTCTACAATTAGTTACCACTCAGTTAATCCGTATCAGGGGATTAATTCACTGATTGAATTAAGACTGTCATGACCCAATAATTTCACCTCTAAACCTTCTTGCATTGTCTCACACATGAGCTTTTGGGAGACACCTCATATCTAAATCACAACAACCATTTTAAAAGAAAACACAAAAGATAAAGAATTAATAAAATATGCCACATCTATACAATAGTATACTCTGCTTTGTAAAAAAAAAAAAAGAAAAAAGAAAAAGAAATATCTCTAGGCATCAATGTGGAATAATTTCTAGGGTGCATTGTTAACTGAAATAAAGTTCAAGAAAGGTCAAAAGAAGAAGTGGTTCAAAACATAAAGCAATGAAGTTATCATTTTAAAATAGATTGTTAAAATTGTAAGGTGTTTTATGTAATCCACATGGTAATCACAAACAAAATTACCTTCTCAAGAGCTAAGGGAACCAGATCAGAAATTACAATACATGGATGTTGCACAGAATTAGATACTCTCTTGTGGTCCATTTTGTTTTTCAATAATGGAATATTACAGACTGGGTAGTTTATAATGAACAGAAATTTATTTCTTAGTCTTATGGAGGCTGAGAAGTTCAAGATCATGGGCCAGTATCTGGAAAGGGCCTTCTTGCCTTATCATTCCATCATGACATGAGACAGAAAAGAGCCCAGAATTCATCATTTTAAAACAAACAACTCTGTCAATAACAGCATTAATCTATTCATGAGGACAGAGCCCTCATAGCCAAATTATCTCCTAAATGTCCCACCTCTTAATATTATTACAATGGCAATTAAATTTCAACATGTGTTTTGGAATGTGACAAATATTCAATCCATAGAGGATGCATTGAAGATAATGAGAAGGACATCTTTACATTATCTGCAACATCCCCTCCCCAAACCCTGGTGGTGAGGTATGGAAAGAAATATCATCAAATTGGAAGAAAGAGAGGGAAGTGAGTACAAAACTTTGCCTTGTATTCCCAAACTGGGTCTGCACATTAAACCCCAGCACTGAGCAGACTTTAATAGCCCCAGACACCAGACCAGTACTCATGAACTGAGAAACCAGGCATATCCCTGTGCCATGCCAGACCCCATTTTGGGCATGCACAGTGAATTTGATCTCCAATCTGTACCACCACTAAGCCAACTTCAGTAACAATGGGCTCTATAGCTTTAACAGGCTCGTTTAAACTGATAACATACATCTTAACTCTGATTGGTGAGAAACCCCTACACTTTTATTTCATTCACGGTCACATTTTGTTTGAATTTTTGATGTCAAAAATTTCATTATTTTATATTGTATGCCCTTTAAAATTATTGTAGCTATTGTTATTTTAAAGTTTTGTCTTTTAATATTCATATTAAAGATGTAGGTGTTTTACACATCACCATGACAGAATTAGAGTATTCTGAATTTGACTGTGTACTTACTTTTATCAGTTAGTTTTATACTTCATATGGTTTTGTATTACTAAGTAGCATCTTTTTCTTTCAGATTTTTCTTCAAATGAGCATCTGATTGTCTCTTTCATCTCTTTAAAGTCTTATAATTTGAATATTTGCTCTTTTCACACTACTCATTCTTTTTTCTCCTCTTACTGTATATTTTCAAATAACGTATCTCTGAGTTCACAGATTATTTTTGATTTAATAAATTCTGCTATTGACACTCTTATTGCATTTTTTCCTTTCATTATTTGTGTTTTAGCTTCAGAATTTGTGTTTTTTTTTTTTTTTTTTTTTTTTTTTTTTTTACAATTTCAATGTGCTAAATTCCTTGTGTTGGTCCTTTATTGTTTTCTTGTTTTTGTTGAATTGATTCTCTATATTTTCTTTAAGTTTACTGAGCTGACTTAAAACAATTATAAATTCTTTTGTCAGTTCACATATCTTTATTTCTTTACATAGAGTTACTTATGCTTTATTTTTTCCATTCAGTAATATCATATTTTGATTGTTCTTAATCCTTGTGGCCATTCATCGATGTCTAAACATTTGAAGAAGTAGAACCTAATTCCAGTCATTGCAGATGGGTTATATCTGGAAAAACCCTTAACAATTCACCCATCCCGAGATTCTGATTAGGCATCTGGCATGGTTCATGGTTGGACTGGTGTGTGAATCTGCAATGGGTGGGCTTGGAGCCCTGGGTCTGGGGCCACAGTGTTTGCCCTAAGGCCTGTGTCTACTGGGTGGACCTATTTATTAATTGGATCTCCCAGCATAGGCCTGGAGCCTGGTTCTGCAAGTGTGGGATTGAAGTCTGTACCTCTGGGAGCCTGAAGCCTGGGTCCACAGGGCCATTAAGTGAGACTTTGAGCCCGAGTCTTCAGGGGATAGCCAGATACTGGTATGATCCTGCTTCTTAGTTCTATTGGAATGGATTTGGAGACCGAGGTTGGTTTGGCACTGGGGCAAGGTGTGGAGCTGAGTCTATGAGCCAGGTCTGGGTCCTGAGTCCACAGGGACAGGCCTAAAGCCTAGGTCTACAGAGGTGGCACTGGAGCCTTTTTCCAGTGTCCAGTCTGGCACCACTGTGGAGTGGGTCCACTCTACTGTGGGTGCTAGAGCAGACCTGGACTCTGGGTCCACTGGAGCATGGAATAACAGTGGCTAACCTGGTGCCTGGTGCTAGCTTAAGACATATATACGGGTGTGTCTATGGGTTCCATTATGGAGCCCAGGGTTGTAGGTGCTGACCTGGTGGATGAGTGCAGGTACTGTCCTGAGGGGTAGGTCCATAAAAGCTAACCTGGGTCCTGGATCTGTGGGGATCAGCTTGGAACCTGGGTTGATAGGTATGATCCTGGAACCTGGTTCCATGAAGAAAGGACCAGCCCTAAAATTTCTCAAGATGCTTGGACCCTGGGTCTGTTGAAATAGGCCTAGATCCTGGGTCTTCTGGGGGTGGGGCTTCAGGGACTGGCCTAGTACTGCATAGTCCTGGAAACTGTGTCCATGAATACTGGTCTAGTGCCTGAGTCTAAGAGTGCTGACCTGGTGCTGAGAAGGGCTTGAAGCCTGGGGCTATATGGGCCACTCTGGTTCTATGTTGACGTGGAACCTGGGATGGGTCTAAAGCCTGGAGCTACAGGGGCTAACCTGACACTTGATGAGCCTGGAAGCTCAAGCACTGCCCTGGAATGTGGTTCTGTGGGTGCTGACCTGATGGCTAAGGTTCTGAGTACTGCCCACATGTTGAGGCAGGCCTGAAGTCTGGGACTGTGGGGACCATCCCAGTGCTGGGGCAGTCTGGAGCCAAGGCCACTAGAACCAGCCTGGCACTGGGGTAGGCCTGGAGCCTGAGTCTGCTCTGGGTATGGCCTGGTGGTAACAGAGGCCCAGAGACTTGAGTACCCCAGGCAGATTTGGAGGTTGAAGCTGTGAGAAATTTAGCCTGGGGACCAGTGTGTGCCTCGAGTCTGGGGGTGTCACAGTCTGCCCAGTGCTGGGTTTTACTAAGGTGGGCCTGGTATTGAGGTCTGAGACAAGGTTCACTGCTCACTTTCCTCTTCTTTCCCCAAGCAGAGGATGTTGTACAGGTATAGGTAATGTAACCTATCCTTCTTGTCCTTGTCAATGTATCTTGTCTTATTTCTGTGCTACACTCAACATCTGTCATCTCTCACCCGGTTTCTTTAGCACTTGTGAAGGTTTTTAATAATTGATGTTTCTATGGAGAATGAATGCTAGAAGGTCCTATTGTTCTTTCTTGCTGATAATGTCCAGCCCTCTTGTATGCTTGTTTTTTGATGTTTGTGTGGAGAAATGGGAATTGGGAGTTGCCTATTTTGCCATTTTACTGACACCAGTTCTCTAACTTAAGTAATAATTTACCACAGTATTTGAACGTATACTTTCAAGCTAAAGACAAAAAGGAATCTAAACAAATATTGGAATATTCAGTGCCTTTTGTTGTGATACATACCAGTCCTGTGAGAAATATAAATAAAGTCTATAGATTTGACAATAGCATTTTATCAATGTTAATTTTATTATTGTGATAATTTTACCATGTTATGTAAGAGAATACCCTTGTTTTTAGGAAGGAGATGAAGTATTTAGGAGTAAAGGGATATCATTGTGTAACCTACTCCTGAATGATTCACAAAAATAAATAAAAATAAATATTATGTAGTCAATGCTAAGAAATGAATGATATATATTACATAATAATTTTACATATGTGAAAGGAGAGAGTAAAATAATATAGGAGATAGACACAAAGCAAAGTGGTAAAATTTTAACATTTGGAGAATCTGGGTGAAGATATCTAGGAACTATGTGTAATGTTCTTATAATTTTGCTATTTATCTGAAATTGTCAAAATGAAAAGTTGGAAGAGAAACTATTTTTTCACTTATAGAAGTTAAAATATAGCTGGGTGCGGTGGCCCACGCCTGTAATCCCAGCACTTTGGGAGGCTGAGGCAGGAGGATCGCGAGTTCAAAGCCAGTTTCAGCAACGGCGAGGCACTTAGCAACTTAGTGAGACCCTGTCTCTAAATAAAATACAAAAAAAGGGCTGGGGATGTGACCCAGTGGTCGAGTGCCCCTGAGTTCAATCCCCGGTACCACAAAAAAAAAGAAGTTCAAATATGCTTTATTATCATTAACCTCTTGTGTCTTGCTTGTATTTTAAAAAATCTTTTGATTCTTAAAAAATGTTAGGCACATTCTACTGTCATGTATAACTAATTAAAACAAATAAAAAAATTTAAAAAGTTATGCATAAAATTTATAGACATAATTGTTTTGTATTCTTTATGTCTAATAAATCTGATATCTAAAGCCCTTGGAGATCTGATTCTGCTATATATATTTTTTAATTTATTTTTTTATTCAAAGTTGTTGTATTTACAATAGTAGTATGCATTATAATTCATAATAAACATATAAAGCATCTTTTTACAAAACACTGTATACAATGTATATTCGTACCATTCAAATCTTCAATCACGCGTTTAGGATAATGACATCCATCTTATTCAACCACCTTTTCTTTTTTCCCCTCCCTCCCCCCTTGCTCCCTTCCTTCCCCTCCCTCCACTTTGACCTTTCTAGTGTCCCTCTAATCCTCCTATGTACCCAACACCACTGTGGATCAGCCTCCTTATATCAGAGAAAACATTCGGTATTTGGATTTTTGAGATTGACTAACTTCACTTAGCATTATATTCTCCAACTTCATCCATTTACCTGCGAATGCCATTATTTTATTTTCTTTTATTGCTGAGTAAAATTACATTGTGTATATGTACCACATTTTCTTTATCCATTCATCAACTGAGCGACATCTAGGTTGGTTCCACAATCTAGCTATTGTGAATTGTGCTGCTATAAACATTGAAGTGGCTGTGTCACTGTAATAGGCTGTTTTTAAGTCTTTTGGGAATAGACCCAGGAGTGGGATGGCTGGGTCATAGGTGGTTCCATTCCCAGTTTTCCAAGAAATCTCCATACTGCCTTCCATAACGGTTGCACCATTTTGCAGTCCCACCAGCAATGTTTGAGTGTGCCTTTTACCCCATATCCTCTCCAACATTTATTGTTGTTTGTGTTCTTAATGGCTGCCATTCTGACTGGAGTAAAATGAAATCTTAGAGTAGTTTTGATTTGCATTTCTCTAATTGCCAGCGATGTTGAGCATTTTTTTATGCATTTGTTGATTAGTTGTGTATCTTCTTCTGAGAAGTGTCTTTTCAATTCCTTAGCCCATTTGTTGATTGGGTTATTTGTTTTTTTTGGAATTAAGTTTTTTGAGTTCTTTATATATTCTAGAAATTAGTGCTCTATCTGATGTGTATGTATTAAATATTTGTTCCCAAATGGTTGGCTCTCTATTCACCTCACTGATTGTTTCTTTTGCTGAGAAGAAGCTTTTTAGTTTGAATCTATCCCATTCATTGATTCTTTTTATTAATTCTTGCTCTACAGGATTCTTATTAAGGAACTTGGGGCCTAATCCGACATGTTGGAAATTGGAGCTTACTTTTTCTTCTATTAGGCATATTGTCTCTGGTCTAATTCCTAGGTCCTTGATCCACTTTGAACTGAATTTTGTGCATGGTGAGAGATAAAGGTTTAATTTCATTTTGTTGCATACGGATTTCCAGTTTTCCCAGCACCATTTGTTGAAGAGGATATCCTTTCTCCACTGTACATTTTTGGTGCCTTTGTCTAATATAAGATAGCTGAAATTATATGTATTAGTCTCTGTGTCCTCAATTCTGTACCATTGGTCTACCGGTCTGTTTTGGTGCCAATACCATGCTGTTTTTGTTACTATTGCTCTATAGTATAATTTAAAGCCTGGTATGGTGATGCCACCTGCTTCACTTTTCTTGCTAAGGATTGCTTTGGCTATTCTGGGTCTCTTATTTTTCCAGATGAATTTCATGACTGCTTTTTCTATTTCTTTGAGGAATGTCATTGGGATTTTGATTGGAATTGCATTGAATCTGTATAATGCTTTTGGTAGTATGGACATTTTGACAATATCACTTCTACCTATCCAAGAACAAGGTAGGTCTTTCCATCTTCTGAGGTCTTCTATAATTTCTTTTTTTAGTGTTCTATAGTTTTCATTATAGAGGTCCTTCACCTCTTTAGTTGATTCCCAGATATTTTATTTTGTTTTTGATGCTATTGTAAATGGGGTAGTTTTCATCATTTCCCTTTCAGAGGCTTTGTCACTGATGTACTGCCTTTGACTTATGGGTATTGATTTTGTATCCTGCTACTTTGCCGAATTCATTTACTAGTTGTAAAAGTTTTCTGGTAGAGTTTTTGGGGTCTTCTAGGTATATTATCATGCCATCAGCAAATAGTGCTTATTTGAGCTCTTCCTATCTGGATCCCTTTAATTTCTTTTGTCTGTCGAATTGCTTTAGCCAGAGTTTCAAGTACTATGTTAAATAGCAGTGGTGACAGGGGGCATCCCTGTCTTGTTCCAGTTTTTAGAGGAAATCCTTTCAATTTTTCTCCATTTAAGATAATGTTAGCTTGGAGCTTTGCATAGATAGCTTTTATGATGTTGAGATATGTTCCTGTTATTCCTAGTTTTTCTAGTGTTTTGAACATAAATGTGTGTTGTATTTTGTCAAATGCTTTTTCTGCGTCTATTGAGATGATCATATGGTTCTTATCTTTAAGTCTATTGATATGATGTATCATGTTTATTGATTTCCGAATGTTGAACCAACCTTGCATCCCTGGGATAAACCCCACTTGATCGTGGTGCACTATCTTTTTGATATGTTTTTGTATTCAATTTGCCAGAATTTTGTTGAGGATTTTTACATCTATGTTCATTAAAGATATTGGCCTGAAGTTTTCTTTTTTGGTTGTGTCTTTGTCTGGCTTTGGGATTAATGTAATATTGGCCTCATAGAAAGAGTCTGGGAGGGTTCCCTCTTTTTCTATTTCTTTAAATAAGTTGAAGAGCATGGGTATTAGTTCTTCTTTGAAGGTCTTGTAGAACTCGGCTGTGAACCCATCAGAACCTGGACTTTTTCTTGATGGTAGCTTTTTGATGGTGTCTTCTATTTCCTCGATTGAAATTGATCTGTTTAAATTGTGTATAGCCTCCCGTTTTAGTTTGGGCAATTCGTACGACTCTAGAAATCTGTCGATGCATTCAGTATTTTCTATTTCATTAGAGTACAAGTTTTCAAAGTAACTTCTAATTATCTTCTGTATATCTGAGGTGTTTGTTGTGATATTTCCTTTTTCATCACGGATGTTGGTAATTTGAGTTTTTTCTCTTCTTCTTTTTGTTAGCATCGCTAAGGGTCTGTCAATTTTATTTATTTTTTCAAAGAACCAACTTTTGGTTTTGTGAATTCTTTGAATTGTTTCTTTAGTCTCAATTTCATTAATTTCAGCTCTGATCTTAATTATTTCCTGTCTTCTACTACTCAGTGTTGATTTGTTCCTCTTTTTCTAGTGCTTTGAGGTGTGATGTTAAGTCATTTATTTGTTGTTGTTGTTGTTGTTGTTGTTGTTGTTGTTTTTTCTCTTTTAAGGAATGAACTCAGTGCAATGAATTTTCCTCTTACTACTGCCTTCATAGTGTCCCAGAGATTTCTATACGATATATCTGCATTTTCATTTACATCTAGGAATTTTTTATTCTCCTCCTTGATGTCTTCTTCAACCCCTTGTTCATTCAGGAGCATGTTGTTTAGCTTCCAGTTGTTAGAATAGTTTTTTTTTTATTTCTTGTTTTGTCATTGATTTCCAATTTCATCCCATTATGGTCTGATAGAATGCAGGGTAATATCTCTACTTTTTTATATCTGCTGAGATTTGCCTTGTGGCATAATATATGGTCTATTTTGGAGAAGGAGCCATGTGCTGCTGAGAAGAATGTGTAATCACTCACTGAGGGATGAAATATGCTATATATTTTTAAATATTTTTATTTCCTGACTCAGAATTATGGTGCCTGATTCCTTTAGTTTTTTCTGATTTCTGACTTTGAGCTTATGTTCCTTAGAACTTTGTGTGTAAAAAACTCTTTTTTAGTTTTGATTGATCTTACATTCCTCCAGAGAGGATTTGGGTTTTGCTTCTGCTGGTTGCCTGGAGGCACTACCAAGCCGAGACAACTTTAAATCAAATTTTCTGGTTGAGACATGTGATTTGAGTAAACTTGCATGTAGTGTATGTTTTGCACCACAAAACTATAGCAAGAGCCACATTTTCGTTAGAAACACTCCAGTTCCAAAGTCAAGATTAAGCATGTTTTTTGCTATACCTTTCTGTTCATTTTCACTCTGAGAGTGAAGACTTTTTTGAGTTGTAGCTAAACATGGTTGTCCTATCAGCTCAGTTGTCAATTTGGGGTATTTACAGCCTGTTTCCTATGCCCTGTGCACTCCTTGAAACAGAAGCTAAAATCACTCAGGCTTGGCAGATAACTTCTCAGTAAGTGTTGGCTTCAGTGCTCACCTCTTTAGGTCCCAACTTTTACTTTATTTCTCTGTCTCTATGGATTTCTTACTCTCTTTATAGCTTGATGATTCATTAACATTTTATATTGCAAAACTGCTACATTAATATATCTTTGTAAAATTGTCTTCATTGGGAAGGCAATTTTCTAAGCAGTTATGACAATCCAACCATTTTATTATATGTTTCTTGTTTTATGGAATTGTGATTACAAAATATTTTTCTTAAAATCTGTATAAGAACAGCAACATTTATAGCAGCACAATACACAATAACCAAGTTATGGAACCAGCCCAAATGCCCATCAACAGATGAGTGGATAAAGAAAATGTGGTGTACATATACACAATAGAGTTTTTCTCAGCCATAAAGAAGAATGAAATGATGTCATTTGCTGGTAAATAGATGGAACTGGAGAACATCATGCTAAGTGAAATAAACCAGACTCAGAAAGTCAAGGGTCAACTGTTTTCTCTCGTATGCTAAAGCTAGACCAAAATAAGTGAAAAGGGGTTGGTGAGTCCCATGAAAATAGTGGGGAAGTCAGTGAAGTAGAGGAAGGGGAGAGAGGGGAAAGATGGGAGACAGAAAAGGGGAGGAACTGCAGAATGAAATTGACCAAATTATACTATGAACATGTGTAAATATACCACAGTGAATTTCACCTTTATGCATACCTATAAAACATCAATTAAAAACTATAAATAAATAGAAGAAAGACCATGAGAGTAGAAGAAGGGGATCAGGGAGAGGAAGGAGGGGAGTAAAAGAGGAAGTACTGGAGACTGAAGTGAAGTAAATTATATTTCATGCTTGTATGATTATGTCAAAATTAACTTAGATATTATGTATAATCATAATTCACTAATAAAAACACGCTTTAAAAAACCTATACTTGGGCTGGGGTTGTAGCTCAGTGATAGGGCACTTGCCTAGCACATGTGAGGCCCTGGGTTCAATCCTCAGCACTACATAAAAATGAACAAATAAATAAAATAAAGGTGTTGTGTCCAACTAACTACAATTAAAAAAAACTGTTCTTTTGCCAGGTGTGATAGTGCATAGATGTAATCCGAGTGACTTGGGAAGCTGAGGCAGGAGGATAACAAGTTGGAGGCCAGCCTCAGAAACTTAGTGAGACTCTATCTCAAAATACAAAATAAAAAATGGCTGGGGATAGCTCAGTAGTAGAGCACCACTGGGTTTAATCTCCAGTAATGAAAAATTTTATACTTTAAAAGATCTTTAAGTTTACTTCATGGCTTAAAGACATAAATTGATTTTTGTGTTTTTCCACGAATATAAAAATGTCTATCCTGTGTTTGAGAGATGTTAAGTTTCTATATACATATTTTAAATCAACTTCTTGAATGGATTAGTTTCTAGTGTTTTCATTTCTTTTATCTGTCCAATCCTTAAGAAAGCATATTGAAATCTATGGCTGTACTTGTGACAGCAACATGTCCTTGCATTTAAAAATGTTTTTATTTTAGATATTTTACTGCCATACTTATACAATGATCACTTTATTAGCCTTTTAAAACCATTAAATAGTGCTTTTTTTCTTTTTATTGGTGCATATTGTCTTGAATTGCAGCTTGTGACATTAAGATCACCACTATTGCTTTCTTTTCAGTTGAATTTGATTGATATCTTTTGTTGTCTAGAAATCCTACATTATTTATTAGTAAATTCACTCTCCTGGGTGACTATTTTAGAACTTCTCATCTTTCTTCAAAGTTCCAATGTCTCCTTCTCCTATCTCAACAGATAGCCATATGTGCAGATATGTCGTTTAAGAATCTTCCCTCGACTCTATTATTTTATTATTTTGTCATTATTCTGCTCTGTTCTAAAAGAAACATTGAAAGAATTGTCCATGCTTAGTAGATCCACTCTTTTCTTTTTCATTTTCTCTTGAATCTACTCTAGCCACAACTTTGTCCCTACCATTTTGCCAAAACTGATCTTCTAAAGTTCAACAAAGACCCCAGTATCATTAAATCCAAAATGAAAGATAACCACTTGCTGTCTTTACTTACTTTGAAAATCTACATTATTATAATTTACAAAGTAAAGTGAATTTATTTTATGTTTACAGCTTGAGTTTTGACATATATATGTAATCAGTACCAGAACCAAGAATTACAGATATCCATCAGCCCACAAAATGTTTCCTTTTGCCCATCTATAGTCAATCCCAGAATATTACATCCGTTGTTTGAGGCAATCATTTTTCTCACTTGGTCACCACAGTTTATTCATTTCTTGGATTTCACATCAATGAAGTTATATAGTATGTACATTTTTGTGTTGGTCTTCTTTTTAAACACAATCTAACTATTTTGAAGTGCATCCATATTATAATGTGCATCAATACTATGTTCCTTCTTATTTTTATATATAGTGCTGGGGATTGAACCCAAGACCTTGTGCATGTAAGGCAAGCACTCTACCAACTGAGCTATGTCCCCAGCCTATGTACCTTCTTAATGTCAAAGTTTTCCCCAAAGTTGTACAATTTTACCTTTGGATTAGCAGTGTATTAGTTTCCCAGTTCCTCCAACTTGTCACTAACACTGTATGATCAATTATTTTTACTTTTAGTTATTCTAATAGGCACATAATGGTGTCTCCTCATGGTTTTAATTGAATTTTCTTAATGATAATGATATTGGGGTTCTTTTCTTGTACTTATTTACCAACTGTATATATATCTTCTTTGAGAAAGTATCTGTTCAAATCTTTCTACATATTTATTGAGTTTTTGTCTTATTGAATTATAATAATTCTTTACATATTTTTGATATCAGTTTTTGGCCATGTAAATATGTTTTTGTGACTTGCCTTACTTTTAAAGTGCTGTCTTTTAAGAAACAGAAATTTTGAATTTCTTTTGGAACAACAAATATATCATCTTACAGTTCTGGAGCCCAGAAGTCCAAAACTAAAGTTTGAGGTCCCTGTGAAGATGCTATGGAAGGATCTGTTTGGGAATTCTCTTCTAGTTTCTGGTTTTGTCACATGCATCTTGGCCTGTAGATGACCACCTTTTCCATGTGTGTCTTCACATTGTCTTCCTTCTGTGCAAAACCACCCAATTTTCTTTCTAAAGAGAAACCAGTAATATTGGATTAGATCCCACCCTAATGACTTCATTTAAATTTGATTATCTCTGTCAAGAGGAACACTAGAATGGCCAATGGGGAGGGAGGGGAAGGGAGGAGGCAAAAGGGTGAAGAAAAAAAAAGATGGTAGAATGAGATGGATATCATTACCCTAAGTGCATGTATGAAGTCACGAATGGTGTGAATATACTTTGTATACAACCAGAGATACGTAAAAGTGTGCTCTACAAATATAATATGAAATGTAATGCATTCTGCCATCATTTCTAACAACTTAGAATAAAAAACAAATTAAAAAGAAAAAAAGACCCTGTCTCTAAATAAGGTCACATTCTGAAGTACTAGGGGTTAGGACTCCAACATATCCTTTTTAGGGGGATGAAATTCAATTCATAACAATAAAGTCCCTTGAAGTTGAAAATGGAATTGCTAAAGTTACAGAGCTACTCATAACCAAATGTTCTGAGTGGACCTTTTTACCAACTCATCCAGGTTCATCTCTCCTTGCTTTGCTGCTTTCTGCAACTTAGCATATAACTGTGTGTTTAGAATCAGTGATCTTGAGGTGTGTGATTTTCTCTCTATCCTTTCTTTTTTCTCTTGCTTCTAAATTGTGGTAAAATGCACATAATATAAATTTTATTATCTTAACCACTGTTAAGTGTACAATTCTTTAGTGTTCTGTATATTCACACTTCTGTGCAATTTAAAAAAATTTTTGACGAAGTCTAATTTATCAACTTTTGTGATTCATACTTCTGTATACTAAGAAATCATTAGTTATCCTAGTGTGTATAGTGTAAGGGTTCAGTTTCCTTCTTTTGCATGTGGACATGCTGTTTTCCCATTTATATCAACTGATCATTGACAACAATGAGAAGAACACACATCATATCAAATATCAGTTGACAGGCTGGGGTTATAGCTCAGTGGTAGAGCATTTGCCTAGCATGTGTGAGGCACTGGGTTCAATGTTCAGCCCCACATATAATTAATAAGCAAACAAACAAATAAAAAATAAATATCAGTTGACAATATCTGTGTGGGATTATTTCTGATGTCTCTATACTTTTTCATCAGTCTGTAATCTGTTTGTATGCCAATACTATTCTGTTTTTATTGTTGTAGCTTTGTAATATATGATGAAATCAGAGTATGATACCTCCTGCTTTGTTCTTCTTTGTTTGGATATTTGGGGTATTCTGTGGTTCCATATAAACTTTGGGATTTTCTTTTCTTTTTTTTTTTTTTTGTTTGAAATTCCATTAGTAGTTTTGATATCTATTGCTTTGAATCTATAGAACACTTGTGAGAGCATGGACATTTTTTTTTTTTTGGTACTGGGGATTGAACTCAGGGGCACTTGACCACTGGCCACATCCCCAGCCCTTTTTTGTATTTTTTATTAGAGACAGGGTCTCACTGAGTTGCTAAGTGCCTCGCCATTGCTGAGGCTGGCTTTGAACTCGCGATCCTCCTGCCTCAGCCTCCCAAAGTGCTGGGATTACAGGCATGTGCCACCGCGCCCGGCTAGAGCATGGACATTTTAACAACATTAATATTAATTCATGAACATAGGAGGCCTTTAATTTCTTTCATCAGTGTTTTATAATTTTCAGTGCATAGGTCTTTTACCTCCCTGGTTTAGTTTATTTCTATGTATTTTATTCTTTTAGATGTTACTGTAAATGGAATAGTTTTTTTAAAAATTTCATTTTCAGGCAGTTTACTGTTGGTACATAAAAATGTAACTGATTTTTGTATGTTGATTTTGTATCCTGCAATTTTACTGAATTCACTTGCTATTCTGAGTGTCCACATGTATATCTTAGAGTTTCCTACATAGGAGATCTGTTATCAGCAAAGAGATCATTTTAGTTTTTCCTTTATGACTTGGAATCATTTCAGCTCTTTTTCTTGCTTAATTGCTCTAGCTAGACCTTCAAGTATTGTATTGAATTGGAGAGTTGAGAGAGGGCATTTATCTCTTCTTGATCTTAGAGGAAAATACTGTATTTTTTACCATTGATTTTGTATGATGTTAATTGTGGGCTTTTCATAAATAGTCGTTATTGTGCTGAGTTTAGTTCCTTGTATATCTAATTTGTTAAGTTTTTAATCATTAAGACATATTGATTTTGTTAAATGTTCTTTCTTCATCTGTTGAGATGATCACATGATTTTAATCCTTCATTCTGTTGATGAAGGGTATCACATTGATTGATTTGTGCATGTTGAAACATCCTTGCATCCCAGGGACAAATTATATTTGATCCTTTTTATGTGCTCTTAAATTCATTTTGCTAGTATTTTTTTTTTTTTTTCAATTAGAAAGTTCTAGGGAAACTCTGATTGGTCATTTTGCTAGTATTTTGCTGGAGATTTTAGCCTCTGTGTTCATTAGGGATATTTTTAAAAATATTTATTTATTTGCTTTAGTTGTACGCAATGCAATGTATTTATGTTTACGTGGTGTTGAGGATCAAACCCTGGCCGCGCACGGTGCTAGGCAAGCGCTCTACCACTGAGCCACAACCCCAGCCCTCATTAAGGATATTGACCTGTAGTGTTGTTTTCTTATGATGTCTTTGTCTGGCTTTGGTATTGGGGTGATGCTAGCCTTACACAATGACTTTGGCAGTTTTGCTTCCTTTTCTAATTTTTATAAGAGTCTAAGAAAAATGCATATTAGTTCTTACTAAATGTTTTATAGAATTCACCTCTGTTTTGATTGGTGCTTAAATTTCCTTATTTGTTATTGGTCTGCTCGGGATTTCTACTTTATTAAGTCTTGGTAGGTGTATTATTTTAGGAATTTATCCTTTATTCTAGGTTTTCCAATTTTGGGCATGTAATTGTTCATAATTGCACCCCTCACCACCACACTTCCTGGCATTAGTTATAAAATTTCCTCTTTAATTTTATTTATTCAAATCTTATTTCTTAGTCTAAGTTTCTTTCATTTTTGTATAATGTTTTCTATTCTCTATTTCACTTATTTCTGTTCTATTATTATTTTCTTCCTTCCACTAATTTTGGACTTAATTTGTTATTTTTCTAGTTCTTTGAGGTGTAAAATCATTTATTTGAGATCTTTCTTCTCTTTTAAGGTAGGCATTTAACACTATAAAGTCCCCTCTTAGAATTACTTTTGTTGCATCATATAGGTTTTGATATGTTGTGTTTCTATTTTTGTCTTCAGATAAGATATATGTAAAGTGAAACTATTGTTTTCCTTTTCTTCAATGCATCTTTTCCATTTATGTTCTCCATCTGGGCACTGCAACTTCTCACCTGAATGTCAGAGCTCTTTTGAAAGTACTTTCTTCAGTGGATGGTTGTTATATCAATGTTTTGCTGACACCTTTTTAAAAATTTAGCCTTTGTAATGTAGTGGGTGTGTAGTGCTATCTCAGGTTGTTTCTAATTCATATTTCTCAGAAGAATAGTGAGACCAATATCCTTTTAAAATAAAGAAATACTCTTTTTTCCAAGTGTTTTAGGTTTGGTTTTGTTTGAAGAAAGTGAAATGAATTAAACCATCTTTGAGTTCCCTTATTCCAGATAGTTTCAAACCTGACAGATTATCAGAATCATTTTTTTGTTTTTGTTTTTGTTTATTTAATTATTTATTTACTTGTTCATAATGCACAAGTATAGCATCTTTTTACATACAACTGCTTGTATACAAAGTATATAAGTACCATTCAGATCTTCAATCATGCATTTTTGTAGCTTTATAAATGTGCAGCTTAAAATGACTGAATCAGAATATTCAATTGTGCATCTCAGAAAATTGTATATTATAAATTTAGTTATTCACACACACAGCCTTATCTGGAAACAAATGCTACCTCTATCTGTATTCAGACTATTTTTAGCAATTTTTTCTCAGGTGATTTTTATACACACTACAGTTTAAGCACCACTGACATATTTATTATTGTATCGTAGCCCAAGGTTACTTTGCACCTGATCCTCTTTCTCTTTTATCTCTCTCTATTTAATATACTAGTAATGTGTTGTGAGAGAAATGGTTTCCCAGTATCCCAAAACATTCAACTTTTGTTTTTCTGCTGATGTTAGCCACATGCAAAGCTATGCAATCAGCTTCTGTGGGTTCAAAGAATGGAAAGTGTCATTCTGTTTGGCTTAGTGCAATGTTAATGAGGTTTAGTCCTTTTACCAATTCATGTTTTAAAGTTCAATGACAAATGGAAATCCTTTTTTTCCTAAATCACTGCTTGTAATTCACTGATATAGATACCACTGTTACCTGATACTCTAGATATCAGGGACACACCTATGGTTAAACAAAACAATTTAGAAAATGATTGCTTTTCATTTTAGGAGAAAGAAATGGCTTTAGAATTGGACTTCAAATAGCATGCCTTGGGTTTCTGCATTGATTTGATACAGAATAAAACAACAATGTGGGTCAGCAATATTTTGTGAGATGCATAAATGCTGATTAGCATCATGACACCATCTTCCTGGTATTCTCTATAGAAATATAGAATAGGTGAGTAGTGACACAAAATAATTTTCCATAATAAAACCATTCTGGAAATGGAGGATATGAATTAGAACCATGGAATCTGACTATGTTATTGACTGACTTTGCTACTCACTTTCCCCATTTTACATTAAGGAGAAGAGATTAAATAGTCTCTGAGAGCCTAACTGGCTCTGAAATTCTATGAAAATGTATTTCGCACCACATTTATCCTTCTTACACAATATATGGAGAGGGAGAAGAAATGTTGGATTGATTTTTTCTCTTCATCTTAACAATTAGCTCTTGAGTTGATTAATGCTCTGCTGGCAACTATTGCATCTTAGTGGAGATGATTTAGTACTGCAGCAATTGCTGGATTCTTATAAATGTGCCAGCTTGGTGTATTGAAATTAGTAAGATTTCTAAAAGTATTTCAAACTGGCCTTAATTAATTAAATGCTTGATCGATGCAGTCCAAGGTTAACCACTTAATAAATTGGCAACCAAATAAAAAATGGAATCAAACATTTGAGCAGCTTACTGGAAGGGATCTGGGCTCTCCACCAAGAGATTCTGTAGCAATGCTGGCAGCAGGGTGGGTCATTTTCAAGCTCCTGACTCATTGTCACTGTACCCTTTCACCTAAAACTGAACCATTCCCCCAACTTCACAGTATTGATTCATCTATAGCAACAATGGTTGTGTTCATGTTCACAGATTAAAAGAAAATCCCCACCTGAAATGCAACTGGTGGAGATAAGAATCATCTTTAGTTCACTGTGTATTTGAACATAATATTGTAAAGGAACACAATATTGATAGTTCTTGGATACATAGAAAAGTTCTTTGTTATTCCTCTGAACTGGTGTTTAAATTTAAGACTAGATTAGAGATAAAAAGATGTTGCTTAGAAAAAGAGATTATACAATGAGATAATTTGATCTTATTTTAAAAGACTGTTGAGAGTGCTAAATTATTGAAGTTTTAAGTGAGGAATAATTAAGGGTTGGTTATGTACCAAGTGAATAAATTAATTCAGGAAAATTTCCGTTTTCTGAGAAACTAAAGGAATAGATATCACTCAGGTTGTCAGGAAACTATTTTTTTAAACCCTAAGAATTCTGTGAAATCAAGTTATAAAAACCAATAAATATATTTAGCAGCTACTTTGTGCTCAACTCTGTGCTAAGTGCTATGGAGAATATGAGAAAGAAGTAAGATTTCTGCTTGAGAATACTGACAAAAACTGCATGATACAATAGATAGAGATATAGGAGTCTGAAGGCTTGAATTCCACCTGCTTACTCTGTGACCTAGGTCAAAAGGCTTCTCTCAGAACATCAGATTACCAGACAATTGAAGTAGGATTCAGTGCCATAATGTGTGTGAATACCTCAAAATATATGAAGAGTTATTCACATGTGACAATGACAATACAAGTAGTAATGACTGGAAGTAATAATGGTGTAATAAAAAGAGCAAAGACTCTGACAGTCATACAAGTCTGGGTTTGAATTCTAGTATGGGTACTAGGTGTGGGAGAGTAACTTGATCTCTCTGAGCCTTCAGTTCCCCATTTGTACAATTAGGATAATGAAAATAACAACAAATACTTACATCAAAATATTGTTGCTGGGCTGGGGTTGTGGCTCAGCGGCAGAGCGCTCGCCTCGCACGTGTGCGGCCCGGGTTCAATCCTCAGAACCACATAAACATAAATGCATTGCATTGTGTACAACTAAAGTAAATAAATAAATATTAAAAAAATCTTTTAAAATATTGTTGCTTATTATATAGTACATATTAGATAATGGCACCTTCATTAAGAATTAATACATTTAATTAAGAAACTGTATGGAATAAGCTGTAAATTTAATGAGAATTAAAAAGCCCATCTCAAAATATACTGTGAGCAAAGCTACCATGGTAGCAGAAGTAACAGTATTCCTTTTCAGGAATTTCATATAATGAAAATAGGTCTTCAAAAGAAAGTTATTGTATACTTTAAGAAATCGTGTGGAATAAAACAACAGCACAAGAGACAGATATGAGAGTTGTTGAGGAATCAAAATCTAGAAGAATAAACAATTTATTGTGGAGAAAAAACATAGTAAGTGAGGGAAGGTGATTAGATAGATGAAGGTGTCATGTAGTCATTCAACAGATAGTTTATTGAGTGCTTTCTACGTGGTAGGTTCTAGGATTAGAACAGCAAGCTAAATGGATATAGCTCTTGTCCACATTTATGTTTTGCAGTCTAGTGGGAGAAGGAGGATATAAACAAAAATAAAGGAAAACAGTTCCAAACTGTGATAAGTAATTAAGAAAATATTAAGATTGTTATGTCAAATTATGCCAGTGAGACATAATAGTGAATAAAAGAGGATGACAAGGGCTGGGGTTGTGGCTCAGAGGCAGAGCGCTCGCCTTGCACGTGCGCAGCCCAGGTTCGATCCTCAGCACCACGTAAACATAAATGCATTGCATTGTGTACAACTAAAAGTAAATAAATAAATATTTAAAAAAAAAGAGGATGACAAGATTTGAGTGAAAAACAAAATGATGATTTCATTTTTGATCATGTTAAGTTTTGAAGTACCAGTGGAAAACATAGTTGGAGATATCTAGAAGTTATGAAAACATATAGATTTTGAGTTCAGAGCAAGATCTAGGCAGCAGACATTAAAATAAGATGTATTCACGTGGTGGTTAGAGTTGTAGGATTACATGAAGCCATCTAAAAACAATTCACAGAGTGGTCCTCAGAGCTGTGTATGTGTGTACAGTCTTCTTTTTTTGTGTGTGTTTAATTGAATCTGAATGTCTTTGGTTGTGACACACACTCTATAATTCAAACTTAGTCCTTATCATTCCCCATTTTCTTATACCTGGACAAATTAATGAATTTATTCTACCTGTTTGACCCCTGAAAATATTTGAGTTTTCAATTTCTGTTATAACAAGGAAAGCAGTGGACTTCCAAACAATTAACATTTAAAATAAATTTTAACCTATACAATATCTTCATATTATTTTAAAAATATTATTTAAAATATGTTTTTATTTTCTGGCATGCATTTCTATACATTTTAATACATATATAAACATATGTAATCATCACATCAGGACACAGAATAGTTTCATCATGCCCCACAAAATCCTTTGTTCTATCACTTTAGAATTATTCTTCCTCTTACTCATAGATGCTAACAAACTGTTCTCTATCCTTATAGTCTTGTGTTTTACATAATCTCACATAAATGACATAATGCTTTAGTAGCCTTTTCACATTGACTTCTGTTATGCAGCATAATGTCAGAATCACTAAGTTTTGTGTGCATCAATAGTTTATTTTCTTATTCTGAGTAGTATTCCATTACATGGATGTGCCACAGTTTGCTCATAAATTCACCTACTGAAGGACTTTTAGATTCTTTCCAGTTTGAGGAAGTTATTAATAGAATTGATATAAACATTGGTGCTCAGACACAAGTTTCATAGAAACTCGGGTGTGAAATGTCTGAGTCATATGGTTAAGTCTTTAATGTTATAGGAAACCACCAAACAATTTTTCCAGTGATACTGCACCATTTTCTTTCCTGTAGTAATGTATGAAAGACATAATTGCCCACATATTTGCCAGGACTTGGAAGGAGGGTGATGGTGTAGTATTAAGACAATGGGGCAGAAAGCCCTGTGGTTCCAGCCAAACAACAAAGAATGATATGATTGCTGAATCAAAGAATCCACAATACTAAAACAGTGTCAGTAATGAGAATATACAACTTTGAGTGGAACAAAATGTTAGAAGTTCATTTTGGGGAGCCTGTACCTCTTGGTCATTCTCTCCACCTATACCCAACTTCATGATTTAAGAAAAAAATGAGTATGCTGAGGAATTCGGGGATGGGGAGGAAATAAAACTTTTATAGCTTTGTTGGGTATAGGCACCCAAGTCACCATCTTACTTGGTTCCATGGGGATGGCCAAAATATTGAGGACTGCAGGGCAAAGCTGCAGCAGCATGTATGGGTACAACAAAGGTCCCTGGGTCTGGGCATTTGTTGGTCTCTAGAAGATACATGGATAAGAGACAGTGGCACCTCTGGGATAAAGAGCCAAAGGAGAGAAAAATAAAGCTTTCCTGCAGTTCAGCCTTATAAAAGGAATGTACAAATGTCCTATAGTGCACATTATGCTTAAAGGTAAAATAATTAATGCTTTCCTCCAACTATTATGAGCAAGGCAGATTGCCCACTCACAATTTCTATTCAAGATAGTACTAGAAATCCTAGCCAGGGTAGTATAGGAGTTAAAAAAATATGCAAAGATACAAGTAAAATGGTCTTCAGTCACAAATGAAATGATCATCTATGTATAAGATCATAAGGAATCTACATAAAAAGCAATTTGAACTAATAAGGTCATAAGATATAATGTCAATATACAGATATCAATTATTTTTCTGTGTACTAAGCAAATAACAATTAGGAATTGAAATTTTAAAATAACATTTAAAAACATAAAATATTAAATATGGATGAAAAATTCAAATAACATGTGTAAGATCTACACACCTACACGTACAAAACTTTACTGAAAGAAATAACAGAAGATTAAGCAAATCGAAAGATATACCATGGTCATATAGTAGAAGGCTCAATGTTTTTAAGAAATGATTTTACTTTTTTATCATTGTGTGATATTATTAAGTACCACAAACATAGTGACTTAAGATAACACAAATTTACTGTTTTATAATTTCTGTGAATAAGGAGTCAAGGCATGAGTTAGTTGAATTCTCAGAGTTTCACCAGGCTAGCTAAAATCAAGGTGTCAAGCAGGGTAGCAATCGCACCTGAGGCTCAGAGAATTCTTCCAAACTTGCTGGATATTGGCAGAATTCATTTCCTTGGAAATGTAGGACTGAGGATCAGAAAGAGTTGCCAACCAGTCCTCTGAATCACAAAAGTGAATAGGTAAACCAAAGCTTTTTAGATTGACCTGAGAAACCATTTACATGCAATCACTAAAGTCAAACCATGGAACAAAATTTCAGTTACAAGTTCATGGGATCTAATGTACAACCTGGCAATTAGTAGTCCATACTGTATTTATTTATTTGAAATTTGGTAAGAAAGCAGATTTTAAGTGTCCCCCTCCTCCCACATACACACACCAATGGTAACTATGTGGTGGTGATGGATTTGTTAATCGATTTGATTATTTTGATATCAACAAAACATTGATATTATTTGTGGATATTTATTAATATTGATTTGATTGATATTATTTGTCAATAATACCTCAATAAAGCTGGGGAAAATAGGAGTAAAATGTGGAAGCTCATGGGAAGCTTTTGCCTCTGTGTAAACTATCACCTCTTTGGGACTTAGCTTCTGATGGTGGATCTAGGACTGCTTTTGGTCAACCAGGTCAGCAGTTGGAAAGAAGAGGTAGATGCTGAGCAGAGGAAGCAATGGAAAACCAGGATGTGTCTGGCATCTCTGCATCTGTCCATTTGATCCTTTAGATAAATCCAGCCACAGGCACTATCTCACAAACTGTGAAACCCCAAGAGAGAACTACTCACTGAAAATAGTCACCTCACAGAACCATGAGAGATAATAAATTTTAAGCCTTTTACTCTTTGAATAATTTTATATGTAACATTATTAGTATCTGACCCTGAAGATCCAGAAGAATTGCAGCCATTGCTTTACATTCACTCCCAAACCTCACGTGGAACTATTCAAATAAAAGGATTCTGAGAAATGTAGTTTCCAGCTCAACACTGTTGACAAGTTGACAGTAGAAGATTTTAGTATATTTGGTTTGGCTTTATAACTTACGTTGGCCTTTGAAATGTAACTGGACATAATGCAAACAGAGGCTTTAAACGTGCTTTGTGTGTGTTGGTTTGTTCTTGCCCTCGTGCTACCCGCCACGAGAAGAGCGCGGGTGGCCTCCAGGTGTGGTTGCGCAGTGATTGAACACGCGAGCAAATCCGAGTCCAGCCCGCGTTTTGGAGTCGAGCCTTGCCATGACCAGCAGACTTGTGAATAAGAAATAAAGACTTATTGTCATAAGCCATTGACATTTGGGGTTGTTTCCTACATAACATTATTTTAATAATAGATATCTATTATAAGTGATAAATAAATGTAAAGAATAAACATTTATTCTGTCTTTCTTGATGAAATTTCTTCAGAATAACCGAATAGTTGATGTGGAAAAGTTCCTTATATAAGAATCCCCATTTATAAATGAAGGAATAATGATAAAATAGCACCATTTTGCAGCTGTAACAAAATGACAGTTATAGGTAAAGATCATAAAAATGGTAAAATTATTAGGTCAAACATGATAGAGAAGTTTATAACAGGTACATCAGGAGGACAACATGTGAACAAACTAATCAGTGTTAATGTACCTAGTGAGTAGAATCTCTCTCTCTCTCTCTCTCTCTCTCTCTCTCTCTCTCTGCTTTCTGATCATCATGTGAGCCACTTCACTCTTTTGCCATGATGCTCTTTCTCATCTTTAGCCCTGAGGAATGGAGCTGGCTGTCAATGGACTGAGACCTTTGAAACCATGAACCCTCAAATAAACTTTTATCCTCTACAATTGTGCTGGCTGGGTCTTTTAGTCACAGTGGTGGAAGAAAAAGCTGGCAAAAATAGAAATTGGTACCAAGAAGTGGGGTCCTTGCTGTGACTAACCTGACCATGTGGTTCAGAAGCTTTTGGAGCTTTTTGGAATTGTTTGGAGGAATTTTCAGATAGTTAGCTGTGCATGCTGGAAATGCCTTAGATTGTTGTAAGCAGAGCTTAATGGCTGATTCTGGTGGGAGCTCAGAAGACCAGAATGCCAATAAGACCATGGACAGTGACAGAAGACAAGGCTCAAGAGGGTTTAGAGGAAAAGGAAGACACTACTGGTAATTGGACTAGCGGCCATTTGTGTTATGTTCTGGCTGAGAAGTTGTCTGCATTTTGTCCATGTCCTGGGACTATCTGTGAAGCTGATTTTAGAAGCAATGGACTTCTTCATCTGGTGGAAGACTTGTCCAGGTAGCTTAGTAGTCAGGTGGTGGCATGGATGTTGCTGGCAGCTTTTAGCCAAGTTTATTGTGATATTCAGGAGCACAAAGCATAGCAGAAAGATTTGAAAAACTTGGACTTGAAAGGCAGGAGTAAAACCAGTCCTCTAAGGAAGGTGCAGTTGTTAAACACATCACTGCCACTAAAGAAATGCTAAAGACTTTGCCCAAGGACAACGAGAAGGATGGCCTGAGAGGATCTCAGGAGCTGGCAAGACCATACCCTTCTTGTACAAGGGGTATGTGCAATCTTTCAACATGGCTAGCCACCTGAACACTCAGAGGCAGCTGCAGCCAGGGTCCCTGGAGGCTTTACTACCACATGGTGCTGGTTCTGCAGGAATGCAGGACGCTGAAGTTGGGGGGTCATGGAGGCTTTACTACTTACTGTTGAGATGGCAACAGACCCTGACATCAACCACATGGTGCTGGTTCTGCAGGAATGCAGGATGCTGGAGTTATGGAGTCATGGAGGCTTCCACCAAGATTTCAAAAGAAAGGCCTGGGAGGCCAGGCAAAGTGCAGCAGGGTTGGAGTCTATGCAGGCAGCCCCTGAGAGGGCAAAGTGTGGAGGTGTGAGGAGGAAGCCAAAGCTGCAGCGGAGACCCCCAAGATTGAAAGGCCAGTAATGTGGGACATCATCCTAGGAAAGCTGCAGGAATCAAGCAGAGACAAGCCAACTGAAAGCCACTTGGCCACAAACAGCAAGGCCTCAGGGGCAGATCTACACAAGGCATTTGAAGAGACTGTCATGATGCCATGTGCTCCAGATGCCAGCCACAGAACTACAGAGCTTGTTTGCCCAGCTGGAGTTCAGTCGTACTTTGGTCTTATCCCTTCTTTCTATGCCCCTATTTTTCTGAATGGAAACGTTTGCTCTGTACCATTATATACTGCATACTTGTAAATTGCCTTTAATTTTATGGGAGCTCAGAATGCAAGATTGCCTTGACTTTGGACTTGAACTTTGAGCAATATTGGAACTGTTGAGACTATGGGGACTCTTGGGAATGGACTAAATGGATTTTGCATCATCAGATGAGTGTGAGCTTTTGGGGGCCAGGGGCAGAATGTTATGGTTTGGATGTGAGGTGTTCATGTGTGAGACAATGCAAGAAGGCTCAGAGAAGAAATGATTGGATTATAAGAGTCTTAACCCAATCACTGAATTAATCACCCGATGGGATTAATTGATGGTAACTGAAGGCTGGTAGGGTGTGACTGGAGGAGGTGGGCCTCAGAGATGTGGCTATGAGGTATGTATTTTGTATCTGGAGAGTGGAGTCTTTCTCTGCTTTCTGGTCATCACGTGAACTGTTTCCCTCTGCCACAGTCTTCTGCCATGATGTTCGGCCTCACCTCGAGCCCCAGGGAATGAAGCCAGCTGTCAGTGGACTGAGACCTCTGAAACAGGAGGAGCCCCCAAATGAACTTCATTTTCTTCAGTTGTTCTGGTCAGGTTTTTAAGTCACAGCAGTGAAAAGCTGGACTAAAACACGTCCCCTTCTCTCTCTCTCTCTCTTTCTCTCTCTCTCTCTCTCTCTCTGTTCCCCTCATCCCTCTCCCTCTGTCTCTCTCCCTCCCTCCCAGAGTGTGCTTTAGCAAGATGCATACATTCTCCATGCTTCTGTTTTCTTGATTTTAAAATAGAGATAACAGTATTACTTACTTCAAAAGGTTGTTGTAAAATAATACATTTAAGAGCTTTAAAGACTGTCTACTACATAATTAGTGATCTTAGTTGCTTTCTAATATTTTGTTCTTATTTCCATTTCTTAATAGACTTGTGGTTTGGTATAATAAAGTTATCTTTTTGGGGGGAGGGGTAGGTTTCCAGGGATGGAACCCAGGACCTTGCACATGCTAGATAATTGCTCCACCACTGAGCCATATCCACAGATTTTTTTCATTTTTCATTTGGAGGCAGGGTCTCACTAAATTGCTGAAGTTGGCCTTAAATTTGTGATCCTCCTGCCTCAGCCTCCCCAGTTACTAGAATTACAGGTGTGCACCACCACACTGTGTGGATACTGTTCTTATGAAAAAAAGATGGTTAAATGTGGACTGAAAAGAACTTTTAGTATATTTATAGTAGATTATTTCACTAACATTTTGAATATATAGTATGTGCAATGTGTCCAAAGTGTTTGTTTTCCTGAACTGCTGTCTGTCTGAAAAGCCATAGTGTGGCTTGTAATGGTTTTGTCAATTAATTGAGATAAAAGAAAGGAAAAAAAAAAAGAAGAATGTGCATGATATAAGTCTCCAAAGGAATACAAATTCCATTGATGATAGCACCCTGGGTTGAATCTAATAAGATGAAAGAGTATTTTATCACATAGTAAAATAATCTTAACTTAGATCTTAAAGTTTCTCATAATACCCTTATCAGTATCCCAAATAAGAATCATTCTACATTTTCCTAAATGTTGTTTTGAACAGGGGCTCATTATTTAGTGAGACAGACTGTTCACTTGTTGGATAACCAGAACTTTTCCTTATGTTGATCTTAAATCAGCAGTTTTATAACCTCAAGTACTGGTTTCTTTTCCTACTAGAGACACACAAATCAATTTTCTCTCATCTTTTAAATTAAAACTTTTAAAATATTTGTATACAGTGATCCTGTTACCTTAGAATCATCTTTTCTCCAGGCTAAAAATTCTTTCATGTCTTTGATTTCCATCCTATCACCCTCCTTATCCTGTGGACCAATTCTAGTTTAGGGATGTTCTACTTAAAGTGTAGGGCTTAGTGTTTTTCTTGCTAGGAAAGTACATCCATTACTGCAACTCATCATTTTTGCACATATCAGAGAGATAATCTGGAGCAGTTATTCTTCTAATGACCCCATATAATTAACCCTTGTGGTGTCTAATTAAAAATAAACATATATCAGTGTCCTTATGTTTCCCTGTGGAACTGTTCTAATTCATCTTTGTCCTCTGCCTACCATTTTACATAAGATATCCATAGGGCAGTTAATTTTGGAAAGACATATGATATAAAATTGCAGTTCATTTTTTTTAACTTACTTTCAATCAGTCCTTGTGGTTTTACCTAGGGATAATTTTCTTATACTTATTTATTTGTCCGTCTCTAACCCCATGTATAGGTAATATTGAAAACTGAACCTATAAAATGGCATGATCTGGGTTAAGCCCATCCACATACCTACCCAATTACCCCTCTGAACCTGGGTGACAGCTATTCACCTGAATCAGGGGGAAGTTTGACCTATTCTATTTCATCCTCCCCTGGATGAAATCCAAAGGAAGCTACACCAGCATGCCTGAGCATGCATCTGTAAGCCCTTATAGAACCTTGGTTTATCATGTTCTGACTCTTAAAGAACCCCAAATTTACTTGTTTATTAAGGTCCCTACATCCAGAGTCATTTTGTTCCTCTGATACTTTAAGGTAAGCCTCACATGATTGGGATATGGCTTATTGAGTAACTTCCAAATATTGGGGATACATCCTTGGATCTCTTCTCTATCTACATTCACTCCCCTCCCTCTGTCTTAAAGGTTTAAATACTATGTATATGCTGATAATACAAAATGTTTATCTTCTATTCAAATGTCTCTCTTGAATTCTGCCATCCCATATGTCTGATTTATCCTACTGCTGACTCTCTTTAAAGTAATGGGATGGCTTACTATAAAAATAGTCTTTTATAAACTTTTAACTCTGAGAAGCAAGCAATCAACCTATTTTCCAGTAGATAGCAGCAAGGAAGAATATCCTGGTCCTGATGAGTGCCCGGAGCTTGTGATGGATCAGTTATAAATTAAAGTTCCTGTGATCCCTTCTTTGTGTTTGATTTATTTGTTAGAGCAGCTCACAGAACTCAGAGAAACACTTTCTTATATTTATCATTTATAATAAAGGATACAGACTAAAAGCCAGATGGAAGACATGCATATGACAAGGTATGAGGAAAAGGGGTTAGAAATTCCATGCTCTGTCTGTGTGTACTGCCTTCCAGGAACTTCCATGAGCTCAGCAATCTAGAAGTTCCCCAAACACAGTACTTTGGGGTTTTTATGGAGGCTGCGTTATGTAGGAATCATTCACCATTGGTGACTAACTCAATCTTTAGCCCCTCTCCCCTCCCTGATGCTGGAGGTTGGAGGTTGGGAAGTGAGGCTGAAGTTCCAACTTTCTAATCATGCCTTAATCTTTTTGGTGACCAGTTCCCATCATAAAACTATCCAGGGGATCCTAGCTGCCAGTCATCTCATTAGCATACAAAAGATACTCTTATCACTTCAGACGTTCCAAGAGTTTATTTTAGGAGCTGTGTTCCAGAAACCAGAGTCAGACATCAAAAAGAGTCTTTAGCAGTATAATGACAGACTGCCTACAACGATAGTCCATAAGATTATATCCCCTAGTAGTGTAGTAGTCAGTTTACAGTGTACATTCTATGATGCTGCACACATCATGATTGCATAACAGCATATTTCTCAGAACATATTCCTAACATTAAATGACACATGACTTATATATATTTCTTATTATATAAATATACATACATTAGTCAACTTAACTATTTGGCAATTTGCTCTTTCCCTTTATAACCTGTTAAAATTTTCTCTCCAGATTTTCATAAATTTCATTCTCTCTCTGGGTGTGGATTTTTCCTTATTTCCCTTTAGAGTACTCTGTCAATAACTTGTTTATCTTTGATTCTGGAAAACTTAATTCTAGATAATTTATCATCCATTATTTATACAAATATTTTCTCTTTTTCTTTTTCTCCCTTTCTGGGACTTACATTACCTAAATGTTAGTACATGTACCTCTATCAAACATATCTCCAAGATTTTATTTAACTTTTCTTCTTTTGATTGAGAAATCTCCTCATTCTGGTATATAATTTGTTAATGTTTTTCTTAACTATATTACCATTCTCTTACTTATTCCAGACATCAATACCCTTGTCTATCAAAGATATTGTATTTTTATACAGAATATTTTGCTTTGTTATTTTTTGTTATTTTTAAAACCATCTTTATTAAGATATGTACTCACTATAGTCTGATGAGTTAAATTTTATATTATCATGAAATTTCCATTAATATTAAGATGTTGGACATTTCTATCACCCACAAAAGTACTCTCAAGCCATGCCTGACCCTCAATTCCATCTGCTTTCTGTCACAGTAGTTCAGTTTGTATTTGAATTCCATAAAAATTATAAAAATGGAGTCATACAACATATATCTTTTGGTGTCCAGTTTTCCACTTAGCATACTGTTTATTTGAAAGCACTGTTGTTTCATGTATCATTGTTTTATTCATTTATATTACTGGGTAGTGGTTCATTAGTATAGATATACCACAATATATTTATCTATTTATCTGTTGCTAAAAACTTGGTTACTTTACAAGTTAGGGCTTATATGGATAAAGCTGATATGAATATTCAAGTAGAAGATTTCTTATGGAAATATGTTTTTATTTATTTAAGATAAACAGCTGTGAGTGAAATCATGGGGTCGTTTGGAAAAGATGTGTTAATTTTATAGCAAACTGCTGAACTATTTCCCAAAGTGATTGTACCATTTAACATTCTCACTAAAAATATGTGATTTTCAGTTTCTCCATTTTCTTAACGACACAGGTTATCATTACATCTTATAATTTTGGCCCTTTCTCTGGATGTGTAATGGTAATAGTAGTATCACATTGTGGTGTTTTTTTAAAAAATATTTTTGTAGTTGTAGTTGGACAGCATGCCTTTATTTTATTTATTTATTTTTATGTGGTGCTAAGGATCGAATCCAGTGCCTCACACATGCTAGGCTAGTGCTTTACCACTGAGCTACAACCTCAGCCCCACATTGTGGTTTTATTTGTATTTCCCTGATGAATAATTTTGCAGAGAATCTTTTCATGTACTTATTGACCATATCTTCTTTTTCTTGAATCTCTCATTTTATTTTTACTAGTACATTATAGTTATACATAATATTGAGGTTTATTTTGACATAATTGCACAAGCATGGGATAGAATTTGCTTAATTCAGTGCCCGGTACTTCCCCTTTCCCTCTATTCCTCCCTCCCCATGTTCTCTTTTCTCTACTGGTCTGCTTTTTATTTATTTATAGAATTTTTTTAAATCATTGCTTTGTAGATATACATAAAGGTGAAATTCACTGTGGTATATATACATATATATATCATAATTTGGTCAGTTTCATTCTGCAGTTCTTCCCTTTTCTGGTCCTTCATCCCTCTCTCTCAATCCCTTTCCTCTGTCCCACTGATCTTCCAAAGATTTTCATGGGATTCCTGTCCCCACCTTTTTCTCTTATTTTGATCTAGCTTCTGCATATGAGAGAAAACACCGGACCCTTGACTTTCACTTAGCATGATGTTCTCTAGGTCCATCTAATTACCATAATTTCATTCTTCTTTATGGCTGAGTAAAACTCCATTGTGCATATACGCCTCATTTTATTTATCCAGTCATCTATTGACAGGCTCCTGGGATGGTTCTGATGTGCCTGTATCACTGTAGTGTGCTGATTTTAGATCTTTTGGAAATATACCAAGGAATGGAGTTGCTAGGTCATATGTTGGTTCCATTACTAGTCTTTTGTGGAATCTCCACACTGCTTCTTAGAGTAGCTGCACTAATTTGAAGTCCCACCAATAATGTGTGAGTGTACCTTTCCCCCCACAAACATGCCAGTATTTATTATTATTTGTAATCTTTTTTTTTTTTATTGTGGTACCAGGGATTGAACTCAGGGGCACTCGTCCACTGGGTCACATCCCCAGCCCTTTTTTGTATTTTTATTTAGAGACAGGGTCTCACTGAGTTGCTAAGTGCCTCGCCATTGCTGAGGCTGGCTTTGAACTCACGATCTTCCTGCCTCAGCCTCCCAAAGTGCTGGGATTACAGGCGTGCACCACCGCGCCCGGCTCATTATTTGCAATCTTGATAATTGCCATTCGGACTAGAATGAGATGAAATTTCAATGTAGTTTTGGTTTGCATTTCCCTAATTGCTAGAAATGTTGAAACTGGTTTTTGTTTTGTTTTGTTTTTGTTCTTTTAGAGTGGGATAATTTTATTTGGAGCTCACAGTTTCAGAGGTCTCAGTCCATAGACTTCTCACCCCATATCTCTAGGTCCAAGGTGAGATAGAACATCATGGAGGAAGGCTGTGGTGGAGGAAAGCAGCTCAGGACATGCAATCAGAAAACACAGAGAGAGAGAAAGCTCTGCCCACCAGGGGCAAAATGTAACCCCCCAAAGGCACATCTCTAGTGACCCACCTCCTCTAGCCATGCACTACCTACCTACAGTCACCACCCAGTTAATCCATATCAGGGGATTAATGCACTGATCAGTTTAATTAATGCACTGATCTCATAGCCTTCATTCTTGCATTGTCTCACACATAAGATTTTGGGGACAACAAATATCCAAATCCTGACACATATCTCTATTTTATCTCTAATTGTGGCCTCTCTTTAGTTCTTAATAATGTTTCTTCATATATTTTGTTTCTTTGCCTGCTCAATAACAACAGAATTTCCCAGTTTATTAATAAAGTGTAAATTAAGCAAGCATTTTTGAACCTGTTTTAATATATTTGTTGGACATTGTGTTTCTTACTCTTTTGATAAATGTCTGTTTAGTTATTTGGCCCATTTATTAATTAGATTTTTTGCAAAGATATTAAGTTTTTTGAGTTCTTTATATATTCTGGATTTTTATCCCCTCTTTGAGGAGCAGGTAGTAAAGATTTTCTCCCATTTCTTGGCTCTTTTTCATGCTCCCAATTGTTTTCTTTGCTGTGCAGAACTTTTTTAATTTGATGCCATTCCACTTATTAATTCTTGGTTTCATTTCTTTTGCTTCAGGATTCTCGTTAAGGAAGTCAGTGCCTGTGCCAATATGTTGGAGTGTTGAACCTACATTTTCTTCTTTCAGTTGTAAAGTTTCTGGTCTAGTTCCTAGCTCTTTGATCCATTTTTAGTTGACTTTTGTGCAGGGTGAGAGATAAGGATCTAGTCTTATTCTTCTACATATGAATATCCAGTTTTTCCAGTACCATTTGTTGAAAAGGCTGTCTTTTTTTCAACATATCTTTTTTGCAACTTTACCACATACCAGATGACAGTAACACCAATAGAAGAGAATAGGAAATACAGAGATTATATCTTCTTTTATACAAAGAAGAAAAATATACAAAGGGCCTTTCTACAAAGGACCCATTCGAATTTTTGGTCCATTTTTTCTTTAGTTGTTTTACTTTTTATTATTATTATTCAGTTTTGAGAGTTCTTTATATGCTATCAGTATAATTTCCATATAATAAATTCATGTATTTTCACAATACTTGACTTATGTTATTTTTTCCCTTCCTTTCCACTCTTTCTTTTTTAATTATTTATTTACTTATTCATAATGCACAAGTATAGTATCTTTTTACATACAACTGCTTGTATACAAAGTATATAAGTACCATTCAGATCTTCAATCATGCATTTAGGATAATGATATCCATCTCATTCAACCACCAATTTTTTTCCTTCCCCCCCTCCCCCCTTGCTCCCTCCTTTCCAGCCACTTCAATGTTTATAGCAGCACAATTCATAATAGGTAGGTTGTGGAACCAACCTAGATGTCCCTCAGTAGATGAGTGGATAAAGAAAATGTGGTATATATACAAAATGGAATTTTACTCAGCAATAAGAGAGAATAAAATAATGGCATTCGCAGGTAAATGGATGAAGTTGGAGAATATAATGCTAAGTGAAATTAGTCAATCTCAAAAATCCAAATACCGAATGTTTTCTCTGATATAAGGAGGCTAGTTCACAGTGTTGTTGACTTATGTTTTTATGTTAACAGTATGTTTGAATAATTAAAGCCTTAAATTTTGATGAAATCCAGTTTATCATTTTTTTTAGATATTTATGTCCTGAGAGACCTTTACTTTTTCTAAGGTTTCAAAAGTCATATCTTAGGGTTTTTTTTTTCTATTGAAATTTCAAGTTCTTTTTTGTTGTTGTTGTTGTTGTTTGTTTGTTTGTTTGTTTGTTTTTGGTACCGGGGATTGATCTCAGGGGCACCCGGCCACTGAGCAACACTCCCAGCCCTATTTTGTATTTTATTTAGAGACAGGGTCTGACTGAGTTGCTTAATGCCTTGCGGTTGCTGAGGCTGGCTTTGAACTTGTGATCCTTCTGTCTCAGTCTCTCAAGCCACTGGGATTACAGGCATATGCCAGTGTGCTTGGCTTCAAGTTCGTTTTTGTGCACATGAAGTAAGTGTTAAGTTTGTTTTCTTCCTTTCCTTTCCTTTCTTCCCTCCCTTCCTCCCTCCTTTCCTTCCTTCTTTTTGTTGTTTGCTTTATGCATGTGGGCATCCAATTGTTTCAGCACCACCTACTATACAGAGTATCCTTTTTCTATGTAATTATCTTGACACCTTTGTAGGAAATCAGTTGAACATAAATACATGGGTCCATTTGTAGATGCTCTATTCTGTTCCATTTACCTATGTAACTATATATATTTTTTTTTTGCCAACACTACATTGTCTTGATTTCTGTAGATTTACAGTCATTATTGATATCTGATAGTGTGAATATTCCCAATTTGTTATTTTTAAAAATTCTTTTTGGCATTTAGAGCACTGGCATTTCTAAATAAATTTTAGCATCAGCTTGTCAATATGTTTCAAAAATCTGTTGTGATATTTATGAGCTTGAAGTTAAATCTATGAATTAATATAGGGAGAATTGACACTTTGACAGAACTGAGTCTTCCAATCTATGAATATGGTTTATGTCTCCATTTATTTAAGTTTTCTTCCATTTCTGTCAGTGAAGTTTGCAATTTTAAATGTGCAGATTTTACACAAATTTTGTTAAATGTAATATTAAGTAATTCATGTTTTGGGATGTTACTTTGAATGTAATTGCTTTTTTATTTCAATATATAATTGTTATGATCTGGTTTTTAGAAATGCAATTGACTTTTATATGTTGATCTTGTATCTTATGACCTTGATTGCTTATTCTTTTAATATATTTTTTTGGAGATTCATTAGGAGAATTATTGTATGCATAGAAATGCATACAATAAAATCACATATGAATAAAGATGGTTTTGTTTCTTAATTTCCAATCTTTAGGGCTTTATTTCTTATACTGACATTATTGTGATGACTAGAACTTCTACTACAATATTGAATAGAAATGATGCAAGTGGACATCTTTGCCTTGTTCCTCATCTTGATGGTAAAGCAGTAGGACATTTTAGTAAATGTGCTTTATCAGGGTAAGGAGGTTCTCCTCAATTTTTAATTTACTAAAAAGTTTTTGTCTCATCAATGAGATTCTTTTTTTCAGATGCCTTTTGTACATCCAATAGGGTGATTTTATGTTTTTCTCTTTTATTGTGATAATATAGTGAATTACAATAAATTATTTTTAAATGTTAATGAAAATTTCCATTCCCATAATAAACTTCACTTGGTTGTGATGTATTATCTTCACTTGATTGTATATATGCATTTCTTCTGGATCCAATTTTCTAATGTTTTGCTAAATCATTCTATATTTTTATTCATAAGAGCTGCTGCTCTATAGCTTTCTCATCTTATAATATCTTAGTCTGGTTTTAAATTCAAAGTAAAGGTGGCCTGAAAATGACTTGAGAAGGGTTCCTTCCTTCTCTAAATTTTGAAAAAAAATTTGTGTAAAATAGAAACTACTTTTTTCCTCAAATGTTTTATAGAATACACCATTGAAATCATCTGACACTAGGCAAACACTTTAACACTGAGTTATATCCCTAGTACTTGTAGTATTTTTAAATTATGAATTCAGTACTTTGTAAAATATAATCTTATTTTGATTTTCTATTATGTTGAAACAACTTTAGAAATTTGGTTCTTGAAGGAAGTTGTAAATTTTAACTGTTTTGAAATCTCTTTGCATAAATTTGTTTACAGTATGTACTTTATTATTATTTGAGGTATGTAGGAGCCAATAATCCTGATATTCATAATATGTGCCTTCTCTCTCTTTTCTTGATTAGCTTGGTTAAGATTTATGCATCTTTCCAATAGTTCTTGATTTCACTGATATTCTTTATTTTTTCTGTTTTCAAATTCATTGATTCTATTATTCGCTTCCATCTACACTTTGCATTGAATTTGTTCTCTATTTATAATTATTTAAGTAGAAACAGATTGTCGGTACAAATCCTTTCTTCTATTCTAATATAAGCACTCAATGCCATAAATTTCGCCTTAACCAACTGCTTTAACTATATCCAACATTTTTTTAAATATTTTTAATAGTACATTATAGTTATACCTAACGGTAAGGTTCATTTTGACACAATCACACATGCTTGGAATATAATTTGCTCCATTTCAGTCCCTAGTACTTCCTCTGCCCCCCCCCCACCTCCCCCTTCTCATCTTCTCCTGATTCCTTTTGTCTACTCTACTGGTCATCCTTATATATATATATATATTTTTTTTTTTTCAATTGGTGCTCTAGGGATATACATCAAGGTGGAATTCACTGTGGCATATTTGTATGTCTGCAAAGCATAATTTTGTCAGTTTCATTCTGTAGTTCCTCACTTTTCCTATCCCTCTCCCTTGCCCTATTGCTTTCCTCTGTTCCACTGATCTCCCCATTCTTTTTATAGAAGTACCATCACCCTTCTTCCCCTTATTTTGGTCTAACTTCTGCAGATGAGAGAACGCATTCAAATTTTGACTATCAGAGTCTAGCTTATTGAATTAGCATGATGTTTTCCAGTTCCATCCATTTCTCAGCAAATGCCATAATTTCATTCTTCTTTATGGCTAAGTAAAACTCCATCCTGTATATATACCACATTTTCTTTATCCAATAAATTAATATGCCATGTTTTCAATTTCATTCATCTCCAAATATTTTACAATTTAACTTGTGATTTTCTTTGACCCATGTTTTAGATATAAATATTAATTTCAAAATATTATGTGGTTTTAAGATATAACTGTACATTCCTAATTTAATACTATACTTTGTATAATTTTCCTCTTTTTAAACTTGTGAAGATTTGATTTATAACTCAGAATATGGTCTATTTTGATGAATGTTCCATGTACATTTGAAAAAAATGTGCATTTTGTTGTAGTTTTTAAAATAAATACCAATTAACTCATGTTGTTTGATCAAGTTCATCAAATCTTTTATATCCTTACTGGTGTTGTTTTTTGTCATATCAATTACTGAGAAAGATGTGTTCAAATATTCAGGTGTAATTATATTTTGTCCATTTATCCTTTCATTTCTTTCAGCTTTCACTTCATATACAATTCCTTTCAGAAGCATATGCATTTAGGATTGCTATGTGTTCTAGCAGAACTCATCTGTTTATCATTATGAAATATACCTCTTTATTCCTAACACTATTGCTTATTCATAAAAATTCTTTATATGATATTCATATTGTTACTCTAGCTTTCTTAAAATTATTTTGGTATTTTAATGGTATATCACTTTCCACATATTTCCTTTTTTGTATACATTTTATTTAGAGATAGGGTCTCACTAATTTCCTTAGGGCCTCGCTAAGTTGCTGAGGCTGGTTTTGAACTCTTGATCCTCCTGCTTCAGCCTCCTGAGCAGCTGGGATTACAGGTGTGTGCTACCATGCCTGGCTCAACATATTTCCTTTTAGCTTATTTGTATCCTTATTATGTTGTAGACAACATAGATTTAGATGTAGCCTTTGTTATGTAAGGGAAAATGTTTCTTCTTCTTCCTCCTCCTCCTCTACTTCTTCTTCTTTTACTACAAGTACTACTATTTCCACTACTATAAGGAACTCCTATCTGAAAGTCCAGATAAATAATGTCAAATTAGTATATTTTCCAAGATGTGTCTACCCTTCTTGGCCCAGCAGAATTTTAAAAATTACAATAAGAAATAAGGAAGGATTAAAAGTACTTCTGACACAAATGCATTCTACTGTCATGTATAACTAATTAAAACAAATAAAAAATAACAAAAAAGTACTTCTGAGGATTTGGGAATTGACTGAATAGTGCATGACTTTCAAGTAGCATATAACACATATTTAAATTTTTTGAGACAATTTTCTCAGGCACATTTTATCATGGGATTGCAGTATAAAGTGAAGTATAGGTCTAAGTTACAGTGAAATGCTTATATCTCTCGATTTAAAAATGAGTGTAAGGAGTAATGACATTAATTATATATAATGAGAAAAAATCTGAAACTTATTTTTATTTCTTAGTGGAAGAATACACTGTAGTACACTTATATGAGTTTCACCCAAATAGTTTTATGCAATAAGGCAGGTAGTAAGACACAAAAATTAAAAACTTATTCACTCTTCCTCCCCTCATGAAGTTCATATTTTAGTACTAGAAGACAAGAATAAACATATAATTAAATAATTATTAATTTGGTGAGAGCATTGAGTGCTATAGAAGTATATAATGAAGGGCATAATATAGTCTTCAAAAGACCAGAACAAGTGTTTTCTTCAGAAAGTGATGCTTAAGAAATCTAAATAATGAGTAGGGGAAGCTATGTGAGCAAGATTGATCTGATAGACCATTATGGGCAAGGTAGAATAAAACTCAATATGTGTAAGATATGAGAGTGGGCCAGTATACCAAGAAATAAGAGGGAAAAGATAGCATATGAGATATGAGAGAGGTAGACAAGTACCAGGCAGTGTTAAGAAGTTTGATTTAGTAATTAGGGACCTATAAAGAGCAATGGAGAGCAAGACAGTGACATAATCAAATATCACTTTGCTATCTGTAGGAAAATTGAAGGATGGGTAAAAAGGTTTGATGAAGAAACTAAGAAGCTGTTAGAGTGGTAAAATCAGGCTTTGTTAATAGCTCTTTTGTTTTGTGAATCATGATTGTGGAAACATAGAAAAGATAATCAACTGGAAAGACTTTTAAGAAAATAGAGTTGACAGAACTTTTGGGCTTTTTAATTCATTGTAAATAGAAGTAATTCATAATCTATGGCTTGAGAAGTTATGTTGTTATGAGAGTGAAATATTATTTTTATGTGTGGAGCATAGTAGGAATTCAATAATTGGGATCTATTATGTTTATATGGTAGTTGCTTCCAAATGTATTTCTTTAGAATACATATTTTACAATAAAAAGCTCCAGTGAATCCACCTTTGTTTTATGATTGGAATTCTTGCCAGCAGAATGCATCTTTACTCTGATCATAGTAGGTATCACATTAAAGAGAATATTGTTCTGGTGTTCTTTTTTTCTGCAGTTTGTACTTTCTGCAAGACACACATAGAAAGAGATCACACACTTCCAATTTCAACCAACACTTTCTATGTAGATGATATTCAAATCTTCATCACTCTGGAGGCTAGGCTTCATTGGTAATGAAATGAAGCCATATAGGGGAAAATGAACAGTCTCCACTACAGAGTAATGAAGGTGAAGCAGTGTAATCTCAGGGTTTTATTTAATCACGGAAGTGAAGGAATTAAATAAAGAGAAGTTCCAGGGGGTAAAAGAAGAATTTTGTGAGGGAACAGAATGTAACAGTACAGTTCATAGAGTAATATCTTGTACATAAGTGACATTAAATCAATATTTGCTAACTTTAAGAGATATTGCACAATATTCATTTATTCATTCAACAGTAATATATAATATAATCAGCTAGTAAGAACTTTTGTGAGGGGAAAATGAAGTGAACGAGAGAATAGAACCTAGTCATGTAGATATCAAGGGAAGAGTATGTAGGTTTTTAAAGCCACAATGGGATGAATCTGGTTCTAAGTTAACTGAAAGATTGTTGGAAAATTTTATGAAGAATAATGACAAGGGGCTGGGGCTATAGCTCAGTGGTAGAGTACCTGCCTTGCAGGTGTGAGGACCTAGTTTCAATCCTCAGAACCCCAAAACAATAAAAAATAAAAATAAAAAATAAAGATATTGTGTCTACCTACAACAAAAAAAAAATTAAAACAAATAATAATGACAAGATCTGGGCTTCAGTTTTAGAACTTTTATTTTTCTGTAGGGATTAGATTTACAGGGAGGAGTCAAGAGTAGAATTGGGGAAATGCTATAGTTATCCAGGAAGGAGATAATAGTAGATCAGACAAAGTAGCAGTAGTGATGATAGTGAGAAGTTGTCAAATTCTGGATGTATTTTGAGGGTAGAGCTAACAGAATTTGTTGGCCAACTGATATGAAAAAAAGATATTAGTTGAGAATGCTTCCAAACAGTTGGCTTGAGTCATTGGAAGAATGGAATCCTTAATTTACTGAGGTGGGGAGAAACTGTGGGGTATAGAAATCAGTATTTCTCTTTTAGATATGCTGTTTTATATTACCATTAGAATTTTAAGTGGAGATTTTAAGTAAATAGTGTGGAATTCAGAGGAGAGATTGCGAATAAAGATATGAATATGGGACTTGTGAGTATATAAATGCTGCTTAAATCCAGGAGACTAAATAAGATCATCAAAAGAATGAATGTAGATACAAAAAAAGGAGTAAGAACTGAAACCTTACACATTTAGAGTTCAGGAAAATGAGGAAAAACCATCAGATATTTGGAGGAAGAATGATCAATGAGGTAAGAAGAAAACCAGAAAAATTATAGTGTGCTGGAAGCCAAGTAAAAAATGTGTTTCAATAAGAAGGGTATGTTGAAGATGCTTTAAACTTCATTTAACATTATCTTGGTCCACAGTTCAGTCCATTGCTGGAGCCACTACATGGAAGTATAGGTTGATGCATCTCATACTATTTTTTCTTGTCTTGATTTTCTCTGCTACAACCATGCAAGACACCTGCCTGCTCAGTAATTCTAGACCATGTACCAGTTTCCAAGTACAAGTAAGTCAACACCCTTTAGGATTACACTTGATCAGTGGGAGATGAGATCCGGTAGATAAAAATCTTTTCTATATCTGGTAGAAAATTCTGGGGCACATGCTACATGGATCCTTAGAGAGTCTTCAGTGGAAATAATCTATAGTTGCCTATAGTAGTAAACAGTTCAATAACATACACTTGGATTGATGTTCCCTCCTTTCCTGGTTTACTTTTTTCAGCCCCATTCTCCTGTTCCCTGTACTACCTCATCCATATAAGCTAACTACATGCAAATCCTTGTCTCAGGCTCTGCTGGGCTTTTTTGTTTTGTTTTGTTTTGTTTTTGTTTTTGTTTTAGGAGGAAGGTTCTTTTTTAAAAATTTGGTGTTTTTAGATATACATGACAGTAGAGTGTATTTTGACATATTAAACATACATGGAGTATAACTTATTCTAATTAGGATTCTATTCTTGTGGTTGTACGTGATGTGGAGTTTCCCTGTGATATATTCATATATGAACATAGGGAAGTTATGTCCAATACATTCTACTGTCTTTCCTACTTCTGTTCCCCCTTCCTTCCCTTCATTCCCCTTTGTCTCATCCAATGAACTTCTATTCTCCACACGTCCCCATTGTGTGTTACCATCTGCATATCAGAGAGAACATTCAGCCTTTGGTTTTGGGGACTGGTTTATTTCACTTAGCGTGATAGTCTCCATATTCATCTATTTACTGAAAAAATGCCATAATTTCATTCTTCTTTATGGCTGAGCAATATTCCATTGCGTATTTGTGCTACATTTTCTTTATCCATTTATCTAGGTTGGTTCCATAACTTGACAATTATGAATTGAGCTGCTATAAGCATTGGTGTAGTTCTACTAGGCTTTTTTGGATAAATTACACTGAGATAGGGGACATGCTCAACTGAGATAAATATTGCTGATAAGTTGAGTAAGATGATGACTGAGAACTGACCATTGTATTTGTCAAGGTAGAATCATTGGAGAAATTGACAGGAGCTATTTTGGTGAAGAGGTGGTTCAAAAGCCTAGTTGGAGGAAGTTCAAGGTAAAATGCTTCTTTAGTCTTCATGATATGTGGCAAGGTTATAGGCTAGGAGTGGAGATACAGATGATTTGGACTGGACATATTGGAGTTGTGATAAGAAAGAAGTGTGAAAAAGTCATTGTGAAGAGTTTATTTGAAAATAAACTGAAGACAGAAATAAAGTAGAAATGGCTGGTTGTACTAAGAGCATACTTGAAATTTATGTTTTTCTTCAGTCACATTCATCTGTTTAGATGAAAACAAAGATTAAGTGATTATATTTAACTAAAGTTCAGATTTTATTTTTGTGGGCCTTGTGTATGCAAGGCAAGCATTCTACCAACTGAGCTATATCCCCAGCCCCTTAAAGTCTGATTTTGTCAGGCAAGTATACTAGAGGGAGAGAGGGTCAAGGGTGGTGTTGTGATAGACCAGAGAAGGTACACTGGATAATAAGGGAAGTCAGACCTTGAGGAGAGTGATGAATGATAAAATAATTGAGAGTCAATTTTTGATGGTGGTTGATGATAGCCAGAGAAGCCATCTAGATCTTTGTTTTAAATAATGATTTTTATCAAGGTTACTTAAAAACATAATATTGTGTATTATATGCAAGTTCTGCCAAGATAAGTTGTACTGAGTAGAAGGGGCACTATTAATAAATATTCTTTGATATGACTACTAACTGAGATAGTCCTAGGGAAATTGGGACATATTTTTTGACCCTACTCAAATAGCCATTTTTATTCTAAAAAGTAGATTTCAGTAGATAAGAGCACAGAATCTTTAGAGTCCTGGTTCCTCAGTTCAATACCAGGGACAAAAAAAGGGAAAGAGTAAGTAACTTGCCAAGGGTGTCCTAGCATAGGGTAAAGCCAGTTATAATCCTTTGGATGAAACTCATCAAGGCTGACTTTTCCCATATCCTCCCATCTCAGACTGCCTTGTATGGTATCATATTTATCTTCTGATTATATTTATCTTTTGATTATAAATTCAATGTTGTTTCTGTACTTCAGGTATTCTCCAGCCTCTTCTTTATTCTTTTCTTGGTGTTAATCTCAATTCTGTTTATATGAAGGCTTCTTGAATGAGGTTTCAGTTTCTCCTACTATTAACAACTACACTTAATACTACAATCAAATTTCACCCTTCTTTCATAAGTACAGACTAAGTCTGATTTCTCTATATATCTACCTAGTACTTCATGCAGTTCATCCCTAGGCTCTTGTTTTAATTATTATCAGGGAAAGTACAAGTATTTATTTGGAAGTACAACTACTAGCAAGGAGCTTTTGGTTCATATTTTCTTGGAAATCACAGAACCATGAAATTTAGGCTTTAACAATTCCATTTTCCTGAACAGATCATTGTGTCTTAATTACCTGAAAGAAAACTCCTGCCTGAGACACATCTGGATTATAAGTGTCTACCACTATATTTGAGGCCTCTTGATTTTTACCAATTCCTTGTCTTTCTGCTTCCTTAAAAAGGAGGCATTACAAGATGAAATGAGGATATATTGAATAAATAGTTTTTTTAAACTCAGTTGTAATGTGACATATAGAATTACCTAGTTTAATCATGACCTTTGAAATTTATTAGCACGGATCAAATAACAGAATAAAGGAGTGCTTTGTTAAATATATTTTTGTATTTAAAAAGAACTTTCAAATAAACACTTAAAAATCATTGGCAAAAATGAATAAATTAGGAATGTGTATTATACTTTTAAAATAAGGAAATTACAAGAAACCCATTTATAAGTGCTACAGAATTCCATGTTTATCAAACAACTAGCCAGATGTATGACTCCTAGGGAAATAAATGTGGCCCTGTCTAGAAATTCCTAATATCCAGTATGGATAGTATAGGAATGGGTGTGAACGATTTATTCTGGGGCCCTGAAATTTGGGGATTGTGTTCCTTGTAGTTACAGATTATTCTGGGAGTACTAGATCCCTAAATAATCTACTTCTTCAGATCAGCAAATGCCAAAAGCCCTTTCCCTCTTTTCTGGCTTTACTGCCCTTTTTTAACCCTCTCCCAAATCAGACTGTCCTCTGGAATGGGATTTACAAGTCCCATAGAAATCCTGGACTCAATCCTAAAGTCAATGTTGTGGTTGACTGATAATAGTAATACAGATACCCCATTGCTTTTATATTTCTCTTGATCCTTATCCCAGCAAAAGAAAGAAAAATATGATCTTTTCCTTAACTTAAAATTTTAATTGTCACTGAGACCAAGTTCAGTTTAAAGACACATACAGCCTAAGTAGTAATTCAATCCTGATACGTGTTATCAAGTAGAGAAGTCACTCAAATGATTATCTGTTATACATCATAGTGAGTATAGGTAATAGTTGAGTAATAGACATTTCAATGTCACTGGAAGGATGGATCTCTAATGTTTTATTACAGAAAATATCATATTTGAAGTTGTGGCTTGCTTTGATCATGTCATTTCCCTAAATGCATGATTGAAGACATGAATAGTATGAATATACTTTGTATACAAATAGTGATATGTAAAAAGGTGCTCTATATGTGTACTATGAATTGTAATCCATGCTACTGTTATATATACAACTTTGAATAAATAAAAAAACTAAAAAAATCATTACTCCATAACTATGTTGATGTATAACTTATCAATATATAATAAAATATTTTTAATATGTTAGAGACTCAGCTTCACATGTGTGTTACTTATTAATTTCTTCAAGTGTAATATTTCTTGCAATTGAAAAACAAAACACGCTTCTGCTTCAATGATTTTTTTAAAAATCTCTAGGCTCTATTATGTTTGTTATACAGATGAGGAAAGCAGAAATCCAGAGAAACCATGAGGTAGAGAAAGAAGCAGCATAGAATCAAGATAAGAAATCTAGCCTAGGTGTCCACAGACTTAGATTCTTATTTATACTCCTTAGTCACTAACATACTATTTGGTTATGAATAAGTCACTTCCTCTCTCTGGGCCTATCTGCATTTATAGAATGAGTTGATTGGGCTTTCTCAAATCTGTTTGCATATTATAATCACCTGGGAGCCTTAAAAAATGCATTCCTCAGCTCCACATCCAAAGATTCTGATTTAATTGATCTCAGAATACTGTGATTTCCATAACACCACACTGACTCAGAAGAAATCAATCTAGGGAAAACCACAATTCCATTCTGGTATTTCTCACTGAAGGAGAAAAACCTTGTCATTTAGTGTAAGATTCAAGTACTGTGAAGCATGTCCTGGAAGGGAGTTTGGTAGAGATAGTGGCATATTGTAACTTTGAACCTCTAGGAGAAAGCTCAAGTTTCCATCTCTCTCTCTCTCTCTCTCTCTCTCTACCCCCTCCCTCCCTCCCTCTCTCTCTCTACCCCCTCCCTCCCTCCCTCTCTCTCCCCCCTCTCCATCCCCCTCCCTCTCTCTTTCTCTCTCTCACACATATACACACACACAATCATTCCAGCTGAAATGCTGTAAGAGTTTGAAAAAGAAGAGTGTCCATGTAAGTGAAGGACAAAAGAGTTCAAGGGTACCACTGACTTAAGGAATTAGTAAACTGTGTTTTAGATGAAAGAAGCAAACTGAGCTTTTTTCACGTTTTATTTTCTTAACCTTTTTTTTTTCCTTCCTGGATCCACAGTTAGTATTACTTCCTACTACTTCCATCAACCATCAATATGGTTGATGCATTAAGATGGGCCTGGGACTTTTTCCTTGGGAGAGGCCTTCACCTCCATTGGAAAAGGACCATTTTAAAATATCCACAGTTAAATTATTTAAGCCAACTAAACTCTGGTATTATAACAATCATTGTTCCTTTCCTTGGCTTCTTTTGTTTTAGTGTCATCAGAGTGGTAAGACTTTAAAGGTAAGAATTCAAAGATGGACCCAGGGGAAAAGGGCCAAGGAAATCATTCTGTCTTTAGGCCTTAGGACATGGGTACAAAATGACTCTTCAGGGTTCACATATGCTTCACCTCAACTTCATCACAGCAGGAAAACACACAGGTGGCTTATGTTAAAGCTCTATACTAATAAAGCTAGAGTATATGCCTGTGTGACCATGTATATTTTTCTTCCTTATTAATATGCAATAAAACAGTCAGTTTTTACAAGACTTGGGGGCTTCTAGATCCTTATCTTTTACCACCAGAGACATGACCATTATCTGGTATAGTCAAAAGAATTTCCTGATTAGTTGGAGAATGATAACTTTTGGATTCTCTCCTTTTCCAGGAGACCAGCCAACAAATACATCTAGAAGCAGACATATATAATTTCAATTACAATGACAACGAGATCACTAACAAAAAGCAGTGTCATTCCCAATATGCCCTCCCTAGTCTTGTCAATCCTGGCCTTTGAGAGAAATAAAACATCCCAGCCTGTGAAAGCAACTGGTAGTATTATGATGATAATGTTTAGGGTCAAGATAGGAATATAAGCCTAGATTAGGATATAGGGACCAAGGATTTCAATCTTATAAACTTTATCAAACCTTAGGCCACAAATTCAAAAGTTATACTAGTAACCACATGTGATACTAATGACCACATATGATCCAGCCTAAATCTTCAGAGAAGATTGAGAATTTTGATTACATTCATAACTAAAAAAAATGCCTAGTGAATTACTGCAAAATGTTTGTATCTGAGCAACTACAAGTTTGGAATTGGAATTAAAGAAGACAAAAAAGGCTGTAACATTTCAAATTTGAAGTGGAAATGATCTGAAGCTTAATTTGATGGCATTATGTTTGACATTTCTACTGCATATTGGAGTACAGATTTGAAATTGGCAGTTGGGTGCATAAGTGGGGAGTTCAAAGTAGTTCAAAGTGGGGAGTAGTCAAAGATGGAGAAATAATTTGGAGAGTTATCACATAAATGGTACTTAAATATCAGATGTCCAGGGACCAATCCATGGGATAAGTAGAGATGAGGGATATAAGTGGATCCAACAAAGGAACAGGGAAGGAGCAGTCAGTGAAATAAGAGGAAAACCAGCAGAATATAGTATTCTGAAGTCAAAGTTATGAAAGTGCTTTTACTAGGACAGAGTAAGCAACACTGTCAAATGTTCCCAACGTGTCAGGTATGATGAGGACTTGGAAGTAACCATTGGGTATACTAAAGTGGATATCATTAGAGAAGAGTTTTGCTAAATCATTTTTAGCAATCAGCAGCCTAATTTCATTATTTCCCCACAAAATTTTCAGAATTCTCTTACACTTATCTTTTCCTACATTAAAAAAAAACATGAATTATATCACTGGAATGCATTCAGTATTTACATGATCTTAACCACAAATATTAAAACATATCAATGGCATGTTTTTGTCAACTAAATTCTTTGACTTCATGTAAGAATTGTCTATAGGACACAGGAACTATTTTGTATAAGAATAAAAGGAAGTATAACTCTCAGAATGTGTCTATGATGTCATAATTATTGGCTGAAATATTTTAAAAACCTTCCTAAGGTTTGGCTAAATGTCCCTGAAGGCCCATGCATTAAAGCCTTGGTTGCTAGCCTGTGGTACTATTGGACTCCTGGGAGATGGTGAAACTGTGTGTGTGTGTGTGTGTGTGTGTGTGTGTTGCTATGGATCAAACCTAGGGCCTTGTGAATGCTATGTCAAAGCTCTACCACTGAGCTACATATCCAGCCCTGGAATCTTTAAGAGGTGGGGCCTATTGGAAGGAAGTTAGATCACTGGGGTACGCCCATAAAGGGGATTTTGGGAGCCTGGGCCTTTTTTCACTTTGTTTTCTGGCCACCATGAAGAAAGCAACCTCCTTTGCCATACTCTTCTACTATGACACAGTGTCTTGCAATTGGCCCAAAAGCAATAGGCCGACTATGGACTGAAACCTCTAAAACTGTAATCCAAAATACCTTTTCTCATTTTAAGTTTATCATCTCGGGTATTTTGTTATAGTGATGGAAAGATGACTAACTTGCCATTCAACCAATCAATTTCTTTATTTTCATGCTTCAAAATACTTGTTGTTTAGCTATTTTTTCCTGAATTTATTGACCAGCTTTCCTGTTATTATGCCAACTGAGCTTAAATGAACAAATGTACACTCATGTATAAGTTATTTGAAGAGTTCAATAAGATAAAATACCTTTTATATGCAGAAGACTATTTTGAGACTTTGTGACTTCTTTAATTAAACCAGGGAATTCATTTCCATGTAGGAAAAACTCCTTCAAAGCAAGTCAGAGGACATTTCTAACTATCACAAAATAACCCTATGGACTTTAAAAATGGTGGGTTGTCTCTAACTCATTTTAAAAGAATATGATTAAAGATGCAACCATCGGAGATGTAGTAGTTTCATATACCTTCTCATAAGAGATTGGAGAAGTTGGCTTGCTATGAAACAGACTGTAGCCAATTCCATGACATTCTACTTTGGTGTTTGCTCTCTTTCCTTCGTTAACGCATTATCCTTTTCCTCACTCCTGCTTTGCATATAAGCTTTTGTGTCAAGCTCTATTTTCTAAGAAACCTAGCTAACACACCTGAAAATGAGGAACTCTGAAGTAAAGCAGTACTTTCACTCTAAGAAGTTTGTAATGCCACCATCTTGGGAAGCAAAGCAATTAATATGTCTGTAGCTGTTGCTCGATTCCTAACATAGGAACACATTTATTTCAACTCCTAGGCTGCAGGTGGAATAGTTAGGGAAAGGATTATTCATCATTTGAGGATTGTTACTCCAGCCTGGCTTCAGCTGTGTTCCAGATCTCTACATGTGACTATGGAGCATAGACTTGGGAATCAGCCTAGGTTCAAATATTAACTCTACCATTTATGATTGTTGCCTTAGGCAAGTCACTTAAGCTCTCTGTGCTTCAGTTTGTCATCAGAAAGGTAGTGAATGGAATAATGCCTATGTGTAGTGTTATTGTGAGGATTGAATTCAATAATTTAGGTAATATGCTAAAAGTAGTGCTCAACACAAAGTAAGCACTAAGTGCTTAGTATATAATGGCTATTGTGATGGGCTGGAACCAAAGGAAAACTCTTGGCAATTGCCATATGAAATGTATCAAGGGACCTATATGTGGAAAGCAGTAGAGTTTAGTGGGTAACAGATGACTTAACTGCAAAAAAATGCCAAGCAGGAAACACCCTCTAAATATTCCTATTTATACGGTGCATGACACAAAGTAGAAAAATAATGAAAACAGAGCCACTCTGGAGGATTTAGAGTTCTTTTGTATATATTTTAAATATACATGTGCAATACATTAAAATATATAGAGATGTGTGAATATATATTTACATATATGTGTGTATATATATGTATATATATATGTATATATATGTATACATATATGAAATCACAGAAGGGATACATATGCACACTCACTCATACGTCCATGCGCATACCCCAACAGGACCCATCTATATGTAAATCAGATGCAGTCCATATCAGGCCAACTTGGACACAAGTGAAAGCCCTGACTCAGCAGCAGATTGGAGACTGCAACTGCATTGAGTAACCCTTCAGTTTCTTCCACCGAGTGTAAGGCCATTTAGAAATACACTGAGAAGAGCTCTTCTGGGTATATGGCAGATCCCAGGGCCCCTCTGGCAGTGCACAATTTGCCTGAGTAAGGACTGCAGGGTTGGGGTATCAAGGAGTTATCAAGAAGAAGGGACTTGTGTTATTTTGGGCCCTGAAACTGATAAGCAAACATCTATAGAATAACTTTAGCTCCAGAACAATGCACTAGTATCAGAGACTTCTTAGATATTTGAGCTCTAAGCAAATTTCAGGCAGAAGCAGAAAGAAGTGTGTTGCTACTCATCTCCATCCAGCTTGACCCAGAGAACTGGGCACAGCTTTTTTTAGGGGTAGATAAGTTTGAAGTACAATCAGGCAGACTTTTAAGACAAAAATTACTTAAATTTTAAGAATCTAAAAGCAACAAAGGGGTTACAGGTATTGATTTAGATTTATAAATGTTCCAAGAAGCCTAATCTTATATATGGCACCATTTGCAGCAGTATCATTAACATTATTAATAATCATCATAACATATTTATATATACAAAAATAGAGCAAAGCAATTCTAGAAGAGGAGGTGTAAGTGAAGGTGTAGGACAGTGTGCAATCCAAATGTCATTATGCTTCAGAACAATTCTGAACTAACAAAGACTTTGTGGCACATATTACTGTTTATATGTCCAACAAAGGGACATGACTGTCCCCTCCTTTCCCCTGTGTATGACTATACACTTCTCACCTCTCCACCCTGCAAAACACATCCATGCACACTTTAAAAGAGATGATATATAAAGTTAGAGTCTGGAAGTCTTAAACTAAGTTGGAGCACCTTGATTTCAAGCAAGTGCCCTCAATCTATGAATTCCTTGGTGAATTTTGGATTCACTTACAGAGGGAAACTATGTAATTCTTGTGTCTTTTAGCAGTAGTCTTTAAGAGCCTGCCTTCATCACTGCAGCCTTTTCCCATTGAAAGGGGTTCACAGCACAGGCTCTCTGGATTTTCTAAGAGAGAAGTCACTTCTCTGCATTATACATCTTTCATCTCAGGTTTTCAGTTGCTGAAATCTAGGTTCTCAGCTGCCATTGCAGACAAAGCCAGGAGCGAGCACAGTGTGTACAGCAAAGAGTAGATGCAATGGCGAAGATACAGCTTGGTTAGGGCTTCTTTAAGCTTTTTCTTTTCCTCACTTGAGCTTCTACAAGGTGACAGAGCCAAAGGTGATGTCCACTGGGGGAAGCCTCAACACTTGATAGTTAATTAGCTACTCACCATGCACTGCAGAAAGACCATCATACTAACTTGGCACGGTTCCCCAAAAGTAATTGGAAGGGAATGGCTTTCTGTCATTGTTAATGGAGTCCTAGGAAAAAGTCCCACGACCCACTGGTGGTGCAGGGGAGAAAATATTGAACTAGAAGTCAAAAGACCTGTATTCCAGTCCTAATTTGGCTATCAACTCAGTGTGTGGCCTTGGGCAAGTCCCTTCTTATTTCCAGGCCTCAGTTTTCCCATCTGTAAAATAAGGGCATTAAACTACATTAACAGTTAAGATTCCTTCCAGCTCTAATGTCTTATGACTTTTTATGTCCATTATTAAGGCCTGAGCCATGCAGTCTCAGGGCAGTTAGCTTCTAAGAGAGAACATACCTCTGTAATATCCTTTGTTTTGTTCATTTAGCTATAAAGCACGTCTGCCTTTGGCACTTGGGTCAGACATACAAAGTTATGAGCATCCTGATTTACTATCCTACTCAGCATGCGAATGGTATCTGTCAGTACTATAAGTTGATTATTGGGAAAGGGAGAAAAACTCCAACTAATTAAATCTGGAAATGTAAGATAACCTAATATTCTCACAAACAGGTGAGTGTGGTTGTGAGTGCACACACATTGGGATACAGACTATTGCTAGTGATCAGTTCATTACAGTAATCCATTTCCCTTAATAAAAATTAGTAAATAGTATAGCATAGCAAAGTTTGGCGTCTAAGGAAACACCTATAAAAAAACAGCACTTTTGGACATGTTAGAAAGAGAAAGGAGGATAGGTAGAGACACACAAATATAGATTAAATATGGTAAAAATACAGGCAAAGAAAGGATTTATTTTAGAGAAGTAAAAGAGGAGGAGAAAGGAGTGAAAGTAAAAACAAAGAGGCTAAGAATGAAGGAGAAAGGAAAAGGGATACTGAATAAAGAGGAAACAGGGAGGGAGAGAGAGAGAGAGAGAGAGAGAGAGAGAGAGAGAGAGAGAGAGCAGGGCAGTAAATAGGGAGATGGGGTCATATTCCCTGGAAGGTTGAACACTGTTCCACATGTACTTGTGAAAACCATCTTAGAAGAAAGCTTCCAAAGGCACTGTGGAAAGCAGAGTGACAATCAGAGCCTGCACCGAGAGGCATTACATTGGGGAGCCCCTAAACCTCCACGTTGCTGGCTCTGTCAGTCCTCAGTGGTCCAAACCTCATGCCCATGAATCACCTGAATTTGCCATGACAGCCTTAAGGGCTGAGCTGGCAGGGTGTAAAGGTTGAAGAGCAGAGAGACTGACACTGTGAAAAGAACAAGGCATCCTGCACCAGGGTGTACTTTGCCATTCCCCTGATGCTGCAGGAACAAAAGAGGTGAAGCCCTAACTTTGGCTAGTTTATTACTCCTTCTACTCTCCAAAGATGAGGCCTATGCTTTACTGCTGGGGGCTAGAAGGAGAAAGCTCTGGATCCATCTTGTGGGAAGGTCATACAGACTTTTCCTGGGTCTTGGGGAAGGGTGCACTACCAGAAGAGATTTTTCTGCACACAGTGTTGGTGTGCCTCTTACAGCGGCAGCCTGGTCTCCGGAGACTATCATAGCCCTGCTGGCACAGATGGAGGCATCCACGGGTAGGCAGGTAGCAGCACAGGCAGGGTAGGAAGAGGGAGATGAGGCTCATGGCTGCCCAGCGGACGAAGCAAGAACTAGGACCACAGGAGCAGGGTTCATCAGCGCAGTTGTCTTCATCATCAGTGGAGCAGTGGTAGAAGAGGCCCTTGACACAGCAGAGGCAAGTGCCATAATCGAGGAGGCTCTCAGCAGAGCAAAGGCAACGCTGGTTGCACAGCCAGCAGGAGGGGAGAGGGCGAGCAGCTGTGCAGGGGACACACTTGCAGCGCCCACACTCCTCGCAGATGAAGAGGTGCTCACTAGGATGCCCTACAGATTGCTCAGCTCCTCCCTTCAGAGCACCATCAGCCTTTGGGTAGGCCCCTGCTCCAGGCTGGGTTCTGATGATGGACTGGCCTGAAGGTGAGGGCGTAATGCTAGCCAAGAGCCTTTGATCAGAGGCAGTGGTGCTATGGGACATTGAGCTGGCAATGCTAGATTGGCTCAGATGTTGAGGCAAGGGCTGCAATTGATGGCACTGGCTGAGACTGCGGGGTAGAGCAGTAGGCATGGTAGCCAGGGACCAATCAGATTTCTGGGTTTGCACAATCAGGGAAGGACTGGAGAGGGCCTGTTTACAGGGGGCTGGAGGCCGTTCCACATAATCATTGCTAGCATGAGTAGAGCGCAGCTGTTCAATAGGCAGAATTTGTTGGAAATCATCTATCACTGTGGCATCCATTTTGCCTTGATTTTTTGAGCTTTGAGTGATTTTGGGTCAGAGTGGCACTTATGGTGATAAAGAGGAGCCCTTGCAGTTACATGGACCTCAGGATACATCAGAAAGTCCTAGGAGAGAAGGAATAGAAACAATAAATGAGAACACACAGGCATATATTTTTGTGGGAACCAACAAAGGTTAGGCTTTATTACCAACACTATGTTCAATCACTTAATGGTAAGCATGCTACATAAAACTTTATTTTGTAATCAACAACACCTACTTCTTTATTTTATTTTTATGTGGTGCTGAGGATCAAACTCAGTGCCCTCCACATGCGAGGCAAGCACTCTACCACTGATCTACAAGCCAAGCCCTACAGCACCTACTTCTTTATAGACAAATCTACTCATCCCATCCAGGCTATAAGGCAGTTTGGGAGCAAATATTATATCATTGATTATTTTTGTATTTCGTCATATGACTAGGTTCACAGGAGCAGCCAGTTCATTCAGGAGTTTGCTAACAGAGAAATGTGAGCCTTGAGCATCAGAATTCTAATAATAATGGAACAAAATGTTAAATGCAAAATCTACTTCCTAAAGCAATTCTGAAGCAAAAGGAAAAGCATCAGAAACCTCCCATGAGAAGTTGCTTATATGTGTATGTACCCCATTAAAATTCTCTTTTTACTGCACTTTATGACAAGTAGAAATAAACAGATGAGAAAGGAGATTGCTTGATTCAATGAATACAGGCAAGCAGGCAAGATGCAATAATGGTAGAAAGATGGCAGAGACACAGCGGGTAGGAATTATGCTGTCAGTAGAGTAATAGGAAAAAACACCTTCTCATTACCTTGCAGGCTGCTTTAACTTACTGAGGAGGCAATTCTTTTTAAATGGCACAGCAGACCCAGAATGAAACATTTTTATATAGATGGGAGTAACAAGGGGTGGAACAACTATAGAGAACTGTAGAAGGCAAGCCCTGAATTATTTCAAATATCACCTGTAGTTGTAACTATCACAACCCTGGGTTGACACCATTTTGTTGGATTTCCCAAGCATATTCTGCTTGGATTTGCTTTTCTCTACCTTATATAAAAAACTGGATTTCTAAAAGAGCATCAATGTTCTTACATCATATTTACCAAGTTGAATATCTAGAAAACATATGCTTACATCTCCATTGTATCACAAACAGTTATGTAGTCATTCTCTTAAAGGATTTTATCAAGCCTAGAACTAATAGTGATAACCATGAGGAGAATATTGAACAAATAGTTGACAAGGACTGGGGCATGGCTCAAAAGTAAAGCACTTGCCTGCATACATGAGACCCTAGGCTCCATTCCCACCACTGCAAAAAAAAAAAAAAAAAAAAAAAAAAAAGAAAGAAAGAAAGAAAGAGAGAGAGAAAGAAGAGAAAGACTGCTGTATCATATTACCTAAATGACTGAACAGCCCAAAAGGAATACACAAGGACACCTAAATACCAATCCATCAGGACCTAAGGAACACTAGCATGAATAAACTATATATTTGAAATCCATCAGATTTCAGGCTTCCTCAAAATAGATCAATTACTCATACCACTATATGGGATGGAGAGTTTGGATGAGTAATAGAAATGAACAAGAGAGAGAGGATTGTGCCTACTTAGGTTTCTGTACGCAAGCAAACATGACAATGAAATGGGTCTAAAGCTCAGGAGCAAGAAAAATAATGGTGTGGTTCATAAAGGAGTGAGTTGCTAATAATGACCAGACTTAGGTGACTTTTGAGGCTATATCCTCATGCAAACCTGATTAACAGGATTTACATGTATTAATTCTTTGAAAAGACAATTCAATTTGGTTAAAAATAACTTTTTGGCACATCACATCAAAGAACCAGTCTGATAAAAATTTTACTTTATAGCTAGTTGCTTTGGTGTCAAATAAACACAACACAAAAGAATGCAGATGAACACCATGGAAACTCTAAGACTCAAGTGTCTATGTTGCTTTTGTCAAATCACTTGTTTTCTTTGGGCCCCTGCTTCACAATCTATGTAATCATAGGGGTAAACTAGGCGATCTCCTAGGATCTTACCACATCATGGTCTGTATTTCTATAGTGAAGCAATTTGATAAAATAATTCCTTTCACTCATACTTTCTACACCTTCAAATCCTTGAGGGTATGTTGAGCAATGTGTCCTTGTATATTTGGGCAGTTCCAAAGCAAACATATATGTCTCCCTGATTTACATATACTCAGAGCCCCCTGCAACCTCCTATACCTACCTTTGCTGTATCTTTATAGATTCATAGACTTAGCATTGGAAATAGACCATTTTCATTTGGAAAACCAAATAAACAAGGACACACTGTTCAGCTGGCTTGGAGGGTATATGTGGACACAGGAGCATAGGACTGTGAGTCTTTGGCAAATTGTTAAGAAATGGATTTATGTCCCATTCATCAGCTAAAGAATGTGTGGCATCCTTCAAGTCCTTTACACTGAAAGCTCAATAACATACATGCTGAATGCAGTTTAGATTCATTGATTTATGAAAGGAAACTAGATCAAACACATATTGGAAATTTCAAGAAGCAAAGATTCAAAGGAAGGTATGTAAGGTCTCAAAATTACAGGAGATAATGTGATATTCCAAAGATGGGATTCCAGGGATGTCAGTAGGGACATGTCCAGAAGGTCGAAAGCTAAGCTTGGAAGAATCTAGGTCATGATACAAATGACTCAGAACCAATAATGAGAACCATGTTCAAAGAGGATTCTGTCTGAGGAACAGAAGGGTAGATAGTGTTTAGGGTAAAATGGTATCCTAGAGTATGGATATTAGACTTCTGCGAGATTGAGGAGTTGAGAGGATTGGTTTGATGATTAAAGAAATTTGCAGACATCAGTCTGTGATGATGAGGTACTGTCTTGCTTTCAGGTAAGGGACTGACAGATTAGATTTATTAGAATGGACTCTGAGATCCAGTGCAAAAGATCTGCAATACAGTGGGCAATAGGGCCTGAGTAAAACGAGGATGTTGAGTAGGATTTTTAAAAAAGAATTGGATGTCAATAAATTCTTTGCCATTCTAGATCTGCTAAATCTGATCCAGCTGACAGGGATGAACTGAAATAAATATATACCATGGCAGAAGGTAAGATGGAAAAAATATTGAGAAATGAATGGCAAGAGACTGCTGCAGCACACAGACTAGATGAAAAACTACCACTGCATGCATGTTTATGATTCAGAAATTCACTCATTAAAGAGCCATTCATTGTGAACAGCAACAGTTAAGAAACTGACTGTGCTGTTACTCAATTCCATATTGTATTAAATCAGAGAGAGAATTACATATCCCACATTACTAAATAAGAGTCAAAGTGATTACAAGTTTTGGCTGCAGATTGATGGGATCTAGTGATTTTTGTCACGTACTACCTCTGCAGTAATGAATGATGCATTGTAAACCCACTCCCATCTCAGTCTCTCTGGCCAGGTGCTCATAGCTTTCTCAACAGTTTTTCCTGTAGCCTGAAGTTTGCTATGTTCAACCTAAATAGTGATTTCTTTTCTTATACCAATTTAGGGACTAGAAAGCTAAATCCATTCAAGAAATGCTAATCTTTGTTAATGAAAAAAAAGTATTTTCTCCACGGAACCTAACATCTGCCATGTTGAAACTAAAGTTGAAAACTTTCCTATTAAAGCTCTTCTATGTTAACACCTTAAGCCAGTCCTGATTTCTATGATAAATCCTTTCTGATACCATATGACTCAATGTTCATTCCAATGAAGAGGGAGGAAGAGAAAAAGGAGGGCCTGGCTCCTGTTTTCTCCCACTCTTGTGGGTTCAATGCTGCTTTTTACCTTACTGTGTAACGGCTCTGGGGTGTGTTGCTTTTTTTCTGTACTCTGCTGTTATATACACTCCGTTCTCAGAATAACTGAAAGCAAACATAGGGGGAATTTCTGCTATGGCTTTATATGTTTTCATAGTTATACTGTTCCAAAGTCTGCTCTCTAAAAATCTCTCTCTGTGCAAAAGCATTTGCATCTCTATCAAAGCACACCCCCCTTACAAATACCAAGTTGTATATAGTTTACATTACTAACCTCTCTGCCACTGACTGGGCCTCCCTCCTACCGCATACATCTTGCTGGAATTGCCAGGTTCTCACCACATTTAACTCTTAACTTGTCACTTTGCTACTCTAGTCCTATTCATTAATTTAATAGTTTCATTAAGACTTATAGCAGTTTATTTCAAACCAGGGAATCTTAAAAGTCTTAATACCTTGCATTATTAAAGCTGTTTTAGTGATGAATGATACAGGGAAAATTGTAGTGTCAAATGAATTCACATTCTTCTAATCCTGAGGAAAATGATAAGCTAGTTATTCAATAAGAAGCTGGAATCTTCTCTTTAAGCCCCAAATACTTTTATAAGACACAAGAAACCTAAGTTCTAGTCCTAATGCTAGCTTTACTTTACTGTGTGATTGTAGGCAAGTGACCTTTGTTCCAGGCCTCAGTTTCGTCATCTGCAAAATGAAGGGGTATGAAAGAAGGGCTTTCCTTTCCTGTCCCAGTGCTCTAAATTTTGTGCTGGGTTTGTTGGCTGCATATCTCAGTCTCAAAGGTCTTTCATGATCCTTTCTTTAGATTCTTTACTTCTTCACTATTCAACTCCTCAACTCTGAATAAACACCTCCAAATCCAAGTCACTTAGATCACTATCTAGACTGTTTCATAGCAAAAGAGACCTAAAAACAGAACATAAAGAAACAAAACATAATGTTACAATAAAGTCTTAGTATATGTTTGTGTAGAGTCCAAGACAACAAGTGGGATACTTCATTATGGATAAACTACCAACCTTTGCCTTATTTGTATTTATGTATGTAGCTGCCTTGTTAGGAACATGATTTAACACCTGGTATATCCAAATTAATGTAATAGCACATCATGTTACAGTGATGTTTTAATATACCCAGAAAAGCAACAACAGTTTGCACTTCAAAATAGATTTTCAGTTTAAGAGTTCAAGGTCTGTTTTCTGTTCATTCAACTTGCTTTGCTGCATCAGAATGAGTGATAATTATAATTAGATGTGTGGAAGAGAGTGGATGCCGTAAACCATTACCTTGGGTCCTATTAAATGTCTATTGGCTAACTAGACATGCTCACAGGTTCTCACTTTTCACAAAATTTTCATATGCCACACAGAGACATGTGCACACATACACAGGCATAGATCCAGAGATTTCTAAAGCATTGCTCTGACTCAGTGTAAGTGGGGGGTTATGCCGTGTCAGCTTGCGCCATTTCTACCCAGGGCAAGGTGATGTGATGAAATCTGAACGATGCACAGCTCAGACTTGTGAGCCAATAGCAGACTAGCCCCACGCTGACAGGATGCCTGCTGGGCAGCCAGACTGGCCTCAGCAAGGGCTCTTCCTACGTCCTCAGCTTGGGTGGTTAGGCTGCGCTATGAGGGGCTTAGGTAAGCACCAAAATGCATTTAAAGGTGAAGACGCTGAATAATTAAACTGACATTTAGCTAAAAATGGGATCATTTTGAAGCCTTGTTTGTATTTATAAATTTCCAGTGCGGATAATTTTCTACAAAAGCTGATTCATTTAAATTTCATTTAAAGGGTTTTCATTTTATTTTACCCACGCGCTTGCGCGCGCGCACATGCGCGCACACCACACGCGCGCGCGCACACCACACACACACACACACACACACACACACACACACACACACAGTACAGGATGGCTGGAATGAATGGCAATCTGTGCATTGCATAGAAAGAATTCTGAAGTCTTTAAGAGCTAATCTCTGTAGCTTACCTTGAGAAAAGGGTTTATCCATGCTGAGAAAAGCAGAATAACTAATGCTGCATTTGGCTCAAAGGACCTCCTCTCCTGAGTCTTTAGGTTTCTCCACCTCTCTTCGGAAAGTCTGAATGAAAACTCCTTTACTGGCAGTGAAGCCAGAAACAGAGATAGTTCTGTCTTGGTCTTTCCGACACAGCAGAAAAAAACAGAGAAAGGAAAAAATAAAAATAAAAACGGAGTTGGGGGTGAGACTCAGACCTGTAGTGGCAGATACTTTGTAGAGATTTTACATGCAGATCTAAACCTCGATGCACGTATTCCCCAAAGAAAGCTCAGCAGGGTAAGTTGTTCACCTCCTCCTCCTCTTTCTCCTCCTCCTCTTCTTTCTCCTCCTCCTTCTCCTCTTTCTCCTCCCCCTCCTCCTCCGCCTCTTTCTCCTCCCCCTTCTCCTCCTCCCCCTGTTTCTTTACCCCCTCCTCCTCCAGTATTTTCCTTCCCCTCCTCTTCCCCTCCCCCTTCCCTCCTCCCTTTCCTTCTTCTTTACCTCCTCCCCCCCCACTTCTCTTGTGCCCCCGCCTCCACCTCCGCCTCGTTCCCCTCCAATCTGTCAGATGAACTGAAGCAGCAGAAACTGCAGTTGTAGGCATAAGATATCTCAACAGAGCAGTAGATATCGCTAGCGTGTGATTATTTATATAGTTCATGGTGTGTTGGTATATAATCTGCGGGGGGTGGGGATGAAGTAGCACTGTGTTCAGCTCAGCTAGCAGACCGTTTTGTGAATGTACATGATTTCTGGAGGTCTTGTGAATGGGTTGTAGAGGAGGATGGGAAGGGATTTATTGCTCCTTGTTATAATTTCTCTCTCCCCTTCTCTGTGTCGTTTGCTTTCCCGGAGCTGTAGCTCTTAATGCTTGGCTAAGTGGCGTCATCCAGTTGAAATTGAATCGACCCATTAAAACTCCCCATAGGAATCTCTGTATCCGGTCCCTGGGTAATGACTGAAACAAAATTTAAAGGAGAGTGGGGGTTGGGTGGAGAGTAGCAATTTTAAGGAGGCCTTATTTAAATATCTGTGCCAATCACAGTCCTACCAAGCCACTCAGCCCTTGCTGAGTGATTGCAAGCTTCAATCAGATAAAGAGAAGGAGCTTCTCCTTTGTTTAAGGGTTTCTCCCACCTATTTTCCTCATTCATTCCCACTTTTTCAGCCCTAATGATTGTCCATCCATCATTCACTGGGAAACCATTACCCAGCCTTCAGTATGTCATACATTCGACAACAAATATTTATCGAGTGCCTTCCTTTGTGCTAGGTGTTGTGGGTCCCTGCCTTCATGGAGCCTCCTTGAGACTGGCAGCATTCTGAAAATAAAGCAGCCTTAATTTACTCTTAGAGCTATCGACAAAGCTTTCTGTAAATTACACTCAGTCCACTATTTAATTCAATTTGGAGGGGTCTTCCTTCTGGGAATCCAGACAGAAGTACTTGGATAAAAGCAATTCTCATATTTAAAATAAATGAGGTCTGATTTCAAATCCTGTTTAATGGACAAGTGGCAGAAGCTTGGCCATCAACATTCTTAGGATGCTTTGGTTACCCCATCTATAAAATTGAGATGGTAAATGGTGACAGTTCACAGCAAAACAAACTTGTGAGGCAAGAAACTGAGATTCTTAATCTTACTCTAACTCCTTGTGTGACCTTTGCAGTTTACTTGTCCACTAGAAACTCAATTTATACATTAACATGAGAGATCTGATTAGGTAATTGCTTAGGTCTCTTATAGCCTTAACATTCTATTATTTACACCCTCTCAGGGGTGTTAAAAGAGACAAAAAAGCATAAGGTTTTAAAGAATATGTTTTTGCATGGATCTGCATGTGTTCCATGTTCAAGATATCCCAAACTGTTCTGTTGATATGTATGTGTGTGTTGTGATGTGTATGTGTGTTTTCTAAGGAAATCCAGATCTAGTTTCCCAATAAGAATCCCCAGTCAAGAAATTTTGCTATTTAAATTCTTCTCTTACGTGGGCTCAAACCACTTCCTTAAACTTGAGCTTATGGAGATCATAAAAAACCATTAAAGCTAAACGGTTGGTTCATCTGCAGAAGAGAACAGATTACTGATGTATTTCTTCTCCCATTTATTCAATAAATATTTATTGCACATCAATTATGTGCCAAGTACTGTACTACTAACTATATTCAGGTCAAATAGATCAGTGTTCATATTTTTGCTCTTTAATTTATAAGCTATCTGACTTCAAGCAATTCAATTCACCTCTCTGAGCCTGTAGATTGAAAAAGTTCTTGCGTTTAGAAGTTTTATGCTGGTGCCTAGAATATAACAAACACCTAGTGAATAGCAATGATGAATGTTAGGAAATCATTCCTGCTCTAATGTACACCATGATGACTTCAGTTTGAAATTCTTTCATTTTTAACAATCACAGCTTTAAATCTGAGCAGGTTGGGTTGCCTAATTATTTTCCCTCCTTTATTCTGTGAGCCTATATTAAAGTAAGAAATTATTCAATCTTATCACCTCTTAGGATGATACATATGTCAAAAATAATTATATTGATGGTCATTTTTTCATTCAACAATGCCTACTAAGGGAGAATATCTAAGTGCTGGTAATTCAACAGCTAAATTTCCTGCTCTCCAGGAGTTGAGATTTAATTGAGTAGGGAGACATGTTTATTCTATGTCAGACATTGTACCAAGCATTCTATATATTTTAACTTATTTAATTCTTAGAACAACCCTATGAGGTATATTTATAAATTGCAGTGGTTTTACAAGGGAGAAACAAAAGTCCAAAGAGATTAAGTAACATAGCTGGTGATTTTCAGATCTGGGATTTATCCTAGTCCAACTCACTCCAGAGTGTGTATTCTTAACCATTACAGCACAGTACCCAACCATCTGAAAGCCCCTTCAAGGATTTTTCCTATAACACTCCAAACTATTTGGTATCTGCTATGGTTGGAAGATTTGTCTCCCTCAAATTCCTATGTTGAAAACCAATCACCAATGTGATGATAGGAGTAGGGCCTTTGGGGTGATTATGTCATGAGGGTGGAGCCCTTATACAAGAGGTTTCAGAGACCTGCCTTACCCCTTCTACCATGTAAGGACTCAGCAAGAAGGTACTATCTATAAATCAGGAAACATCACCTTACCAGAAACTACCAGTGCCTTCATCTTGGACATCCCAACCTCCAGAATAGTAATAATAATAATAATAATAATAAATTGTAATAATTATAATAAATCTATACAAAATACATAATTATAACAAATAAATTCTGTTATTTATAGATTACTTAGTCTAAGATCTAAGGTTACCTAGTTAATTAAGTCTAAACAAAGACAAAATCCCTGAACAGTTTATATTGTTATATACTCATTTGTCTTTGAATATCTGATCAGTCAAATATTTATTGAATAAATGGGAGAACAAACCTGAAACGTATCCCTAACCTATATCCTTTAGGCCTAGGTGTAGAAGTCACTCACTATAGGAAAAATCTGCATAATAATCTCTTTCTCAAAAACACCAGTTTAGGTAAATGTCCTCTTCTCTGTGCTCCAGTGGCCTCTTTGTACTTAACACTATCATAAATTTATCACTCTTTATTATATATATCCATCTACCATTATAGACAGTGATTTCTGTGAGAGAAGATACAATATTTATCATATTTGTCTTTGCTACTTTATCTCTAGAGCCTGGTATTTGCTTATTGACTGGAAAGCTAACTGATTCTTGGAAATCTACATGGATATCTTTATTTGTACTTTAAGCTGTTGTGTTTCAAAAACACTATTTGTAGTTTCATGATTTTTGATAGGTTATCAGAGTAGTACAATTTATATAGAGAAATTTGATGTTGAGACATTATTAAATTCACTACATATTAACCTGACATCTTGTTTTACAAAGTCATTAGATTTGCTTAATATTGTATTTCAAGAAATTTATTTTCTTGTCTCCTTAGTTAATGGTGTACTTTTCAGAAGCACATTTTGACAAAGTCATTGAATTGTTGAAGATCATACATCTAATTATTGATAGTATGGGGCCTAGAAGCAAACACAGATCCCTTGTCTCTTAATTCAGTCCTTTCTTTGTTTTTATAGGACACCTTGATGGCATTAATTCAGTTCCAGTTGAATTTGCTGATATTGTCTCAGCACAGGTCAACACATATACTTCTGTAAGCCAATAATTTCCAAAAAAATAAATAAGTAATCTTTTAAAAAATATTTTTTGGTCATAGGTGGACACAATACCTTTATTTTATTTATTTTTATGTGGTGTTGAGGATCGAACCCAGTGCCTCACACATGCCAGGTGAGTGCTCTACCTGAGCCACAACCCCAGTCACTAAATAAGTAATCTTAAAGGACACCAGAAGAATCTCTTTGCTCTCCAAATATCTACCTTACTACTCTGTTTAGAAATTTATGATTTGTTTTTGTAATGAATTAAACACATCTTTTTACACTTTATAGCAACTGGTTGTTCAGGTCATTTTTAATATGACAGTTAACTCAAAGATGTTCTGAAAGAAGGGAGAGTATATCTAACAGTATACTAAATAAAGAAAATAGGACATGGGCGAAAGTGTTGTAGGAGTTACAAATGTAGAAAAATTAGGTAGTCAAGAAAGGTTTCACAGAGAATTAGAAGATGGGCAGGAAATGAATAAACATATAATTCAGATTAAGGGTATGTGTGGTAACTCAGATTAGTAGCAACATGCATAGAGTCTAAGAAGAGTGAAACCTTCAAAATATTTTGTGTAAGAGGTATATTAAAGCGGGAATTGAATGTGTAGCATTAGAGAATAACTTGAATGACAGGCAAAGTAATTTAGACTTACTGCTCTAGGAATTAGAAATAAATGTCTAAACAAAGTAATATAGTATGAAAATAAACCACATTTAAGAAAGACACATAGGACATGATATATTGGAGTGGGGAGATACTTGAGTTAGGTCAGCCAATTTAGAATACTCTGGACTAATTGAAACAGGAAATGATAAGGGCTATGTATATATCTTGTCTTTCCAAACAGAATTACTCAAACATCCATATATGTGCCCCACCAGGTACTTTTACTGTGACTTTCGTATCATAAAGTGTTGTTGAAATAAACCAGGAAATGCCAAATTAGTAGCAAAGCCAAGAGCATTATGCAGATCTCCTGACACTTAGTCTAGTGTTCTATTTACTGCAGCATAAACCAGGGAATGTAATGAGATCATGAGTTCTTCTTTTTTTTTAATATTTATTTATTTGTTTTAGTTGTACACAATGCCTTTATTTTTACGTGGTGCTGAGGATTGAACCCAGGCCGCGCACGTGCTAGGCGAGCGCTCTGCCACTGAGCCACAACCCCAGCCCATGAGTTCTTCTTAAGAAGCATCAAATTTGAGGTGATTGTGGGACATTTTCAAATGGGAGTATTTGGTATCAAGTTAGAGATATGGGACTAGAATTGGAGTGATATTAGAGGAGAGAGACTTGAGGATATGTTAACATGGAAGAGAACTCTCTCATTTTAGAAAACGAATGAAATATCTGAAGTAGAGGAAAGGGAGAAAGAAAAAGACTGGTACCATGTGGAAAGTTAGAAGACAAAAGGATAAAGAAGAATCAATTAGCAAAGAAACCAGATGTTGAAAAAGGCTCAGAATAGCTCACTGCCACAAAAGAGTACAGAAGAGTGCAAGAAGGATAAGGTAGTGAAAATGGCCTAATACTGAAGGAAATTAGAACAAACAGTTAAAACAACCAATGAATTTAGTGATAGGAGACTACTGCAGATTCACTGAAAGTAGTTTTGGTGGTAGGGTAGAAAGTCAAGCATTAGTAGGTTAAGAGGAAACCAAAGAGCATGGAATAGTTAAGATTTTACTAACATAAGGAAACTAACTGAATTTTGAAACGAATTAAGGAATTAGTGAGAAAGAAGAAATGAAGGGGGAGGGTTAAGGTATTTGTTAGAGCCAAATTCCAGGAGAATCTACAAGGATTGACATTCTGGACCAAAGCGTAGTGTGTACTTTAGAATGAAGGAGAGACACAAGATTTACTCCAGTTACAAATTTACCTGAAACTATCTCTACTGAAAAAAGGACTTAAGTACCTGAAGCCTGGGTAAGACTCTGACAACTAAGGAGTCTCCCTAAGTTTGACCCTAATGAACTCCAAGGATCAAAGAAATAAGCCAATCTTAAAGAAGGCCTTAGGAGTCCAACCTAGGTTTACAACCAGTTTCATTAATTAATGGCTGTGTGATGGTTGGTTTGGCTACTTTGGCCTTTTGAGCTTCACTTTTTTCACTTGTAAAATGAGGACACTAAATATTTTCTTTGTTGAAATGTAACTTAAGATAACATAAGTAATAAGAAATATCAGCACTCAACAAATGTTTTTGGAGAGACTGCTCTAGGTACTGTGCTTGGACAAATCAAAATGGCTCTGCACTGAAAAATTTCATTGGCCTGTGCAGAAAGCAGACACATTAAGCCAGTGGTTACAATATATCAGAACATAATGCTCACTTATTTGAAGAAAGCACATAAAGTTTAGGCATAAAGATGAGAGAAAAAAGAGATCAAATTCCATCTGGAGAAATCAGTGAAGACTTCCTGGAGGAAGTATTTCCTGAGCTGAGTCATAGAGGATGTACTTACTCTTGTCAGAACACTTAGTACACTGCATTTAAGTGGTATATTTACTTATCTATGTTTCTCAAAAGGCTGAGAGCTACTGGAAGGAAGAACGTGCCTGTAAGAGAAATCTTCTATAATGTTGAATTGAGGAATAAAAAATGAGTAAAGGTATACAACTGGTAAACATATTTCTGTTTTTGCCCTCATCATACTGTAATATAATTTATGTATTCTATAATATTTCCATTACTAAATTATGAGCTCCTTAATTCATTCAACAATCAGCAAACATACTGAGGTCCTACTTTGTATCAGGTTCTGGGGTTTTAGGAAAAAAAAAAGATACAATAATAAATGAGTTAAACATATATTAAAATAGGTGTGTTATTGATATGTAATTAATAAATGAATCTCTGTTCTCAAGAGATTCATAATTTAGTGGGAAAGATAGCCAATAGACAAATACAGTACAGGATGACATATGTTTTGGAAAAGAACATAAAGAAATACAACTAATACAGCATTGATGGGGTTACAGAATGCATCCTAGAAAAGGTAATATTTAAATATAAATTTGAAGGTGAGGGACTAGCATGTCAAAGGCCATGAGAGAAGTATGACAGATGGACTACAAGAAAAAAAATCATAGAATCTCAAAAACTGAGTATAATGCCTGGCAGAGTAGATGCTTTGTATATATTGGTAAATAAAATAATGGATAAATACCATTGCAAACAGTGATGACATCGTGAACAAAGATACAAATATGTGAAAAACACCATATTTTTATCCCATTCTAAGAAAATCCCCTATATTCATATGCTGAACAAGCTAGGAGTAGAAATTTTCTCTAGAAGGCACCACACTGCATGTTTTACTCATATTTCTATAATACAATGAGCTTATTTAGAAACAAATTTAGATGTTAGTCCAATATAGTGTCCAGAATAATCATTATCAGGAACTTCATCCACGAACCTAATAGAATTATCTGTTTTAAGCCATTTTCTCTTGTTTTGTCTGCATAAACCACATACTTCTGCACAAATTCTGAAAGACTTTCCTCACTCTCTTTCTTGTAAGACCTAGCTCAAATTTGTTTGAGGCTACTTCTATCCACACTATATTGAAGTCAAGAAAAGTTCTTTAGATGAAAAGCTGACCTGCAGTTATCCTGATTCAGCAGTAATGATGCCAGAAATAAGCAATGCCAAGGAAATTTAGATTCTTAACCAAGAAACCTATAGGGATGGTGATAATTATTTTGTTTTCCACTGAAGCTGGCAAACAATATAGGAACAATATCACCAACAATGGAGGGGTTTGAGGGAGGGAAAATGTGTTCCTGTGGAAAGAAAGCTGGATTAAGAGTACGGAAATGTAAATTCTAGTATCCTAACTTGCTGCATGGCTTTGGCAGGTCAAATTTTATTTCTAGGCTCTATTTTTCTCACCTGTGACATAATAAGTTTCAATATAATTCAATAAATGAAATATATAGCAAACACATAAATAATGTGAGACAATAGGTTTGATGTGAGAGATACAGAGATGAATGGAACTCAGTATGGTATGTTGTATGCCATCAATATATATTGTTTGAATAAATAAGTGAATGGTTTTATTCTCATTACTCATAGTATAGTAGAATAAATGGACATGTAAACACATAAACTGCAGGACAGTCTGTCAGTAAATCAGATGAGGGATGATTGTGGTCTGAATTGTGGTAGAGACAGTGTAGATGAAAAAAAGTAGATGATTGTAGGTAGAAAAAAACAAGACTTAGTGACTTACATGGGTGTTTATTGTGCCATTTACTAAGACATGGAAGAAAAAAAATAAGTAAGCTTTGGGGATGTTGGGTTGGAGGTACTCATGTAATATGTGAATGATAATATACAATGTAGTATATATGAATTTTGAGTTTAGAAAAAGATCTGAATTAGGAATAGAAGTGATAACATCAAAAATGTACAGATTTAAGTTGTGTGAATGGATGACCCTAGCCAGAGATAATGTGTAGAATGTTAGAGTGATAGAAGGACGAGATAAAAAATATTGGAGAGTACCAATACTGAAAGGGTTGGCAAGAGTGAAGTCATAAAACAAAATGAGAATAGCCTGTGGTTGTAGCTCAGTGGTAGAGCACTTGCCTAGCTCATGTGAGGCACTGGGTTTGGTCCTCAGCACCACATAAAAATAAAGAAATAAAATAAAGGTATTGTGTCCATCTACATCTAAAATTTTTTTTTAAATAAATGAGAAGGAATTAAAAGTATCTCTCTGGCTGCTCTGTGGTATATGTATTTAGTAGAGGAACTTAGGTTGGAAGTAGGAAAACAAAAATTAGGAAGCCATTTAAACAATCCACAACAAAGAGTAGTTAATAGTGGAAATGAAGAGAAGATAGAATTGAAAGTTATAATTCTGGAATTCTAGTTTTATTTCATTATATCAAAATAACTAGTTTTTTTTTCCTTTTCAGTGAAAGGCATCATCTATATTTTCCCAACATAGTGTATGTGTGTGTATATGTGCAAGTGTGTATGTGTGTTCATCTTAATGTATCATAATTCTCTGTCACTTAAAACTTGGGAATGCAACAAGGAGACAAAGTGGGGCAAATTTCTGTGAATGTTGGGAGATCTAAAGTAGCCGATATATCTGTGTTGTACTTTCCTATACAAGGAAGGACAGTCTGCTGCAGGTGACAGCAGCACTGAGGATTGCATTTGGTTCTGGGAGCAGTTTATTTTCAGAACTGACATCCTACCCATTACTAAATATAGCCAGTTTTTTCCTTTCAAACAAGGTTTTTTTTTCTGTTAAACTTCAATTAAGATGTTATCTGTGTATTACAAGGTCTCTCCCACCCCTCCTACCTTCATGAGCTTTATTCTTGTTATACTCTCTCTCCCCAGCCACCTACTTTTCTTTTCCTTGTCTCCTTTGTTTCCTCACTTTCGAATTTTCATTTTATTTCCTATTTCTCTTCTCTGCTTTCTTGGTGTCTTTCTCTATCACCCTCTGTCACTTTCTTTTTGATGCCTCTAACTTAAAAATATCCCTTAGGAACATCCCTTCCATCAGGGCAAGAGAAAATAGATGTCCAAAGACTAAAAATGAAATATTTTGTTTATTTTAAAATTTTCTAAGGTTGAAGATCATGATGTCTGTCTTCTTTATGTGATAATTGGTTAACGTGTGATATTAATGACATCCTTGTATTTGTTGAGCATTTATGGTTTATTAACAACAAGTAATATGCATATATTATGTATTTACAGAAATTATACATAGACAACATATATCCTTTAAGGAAAGTGCTAAAACTATCTTCATTCTAGGGTGGGGCCATTGAGGCAAAGAGAAATACAGGAAGTTACTTTAGGCCAAAGAATATATAGCATAAATGAGATTTGAACCCAGGCAGTCTGATTCCAAAGCTCATATCTTTAACTTCCATGTCACATTACTCCTCTATAATAAGATTAATGTCTATTGTCTGCTATCTAAATACAGAGGGATCTGGAAAGATTAGAAAGAGTAACATCATCTAAAATAGCTTTCAGCTAATGTAATATTGAAATTTATATATAGAGAGATACACATATGTTTGTATATATTTGTGTGTATGTATGCATATGTTTATATACATACATACATATATATATGTACTTGTAGCAAACTTCCTGAGCAACTTCTCTATTTAAAATAAACACACACACACACACACACACACACACACACACACACAAATTCAGCTAGATGTTAAAATTGAGATCAATATACAATATAAATCAAACAACCATATACCAGCAACAACCTGAAAATGAAATTAAGAAAACAATTCCATTTACAATAGCATTAAAAATAATATAATACTTAGGAATAAATTTTAAAAACAAATGTAAGATTTATAAACTGAAAACTAAAAAAAAATTGTTGAAATAAGTTAAACAATGCCTAAACAAATGGAAAGACACTCTATGTTTATGTGTAGAAAGAATTTTGTTAAGATGGCAATTCTTTCAAATGTGATCTATAGATTCAACACAATTTTTATCAAAAATTCTAGCTGGATTTTTTTTTTTATAAAAGTTAATGAGCACATGCTAAAGTTCAAATGGAAAGGCAATGGTCACAGAGCAGTCAAACCAATCTTTAAAAGGAAGAGCAAAATAGAAGTATTCAATCTTTCTGATTTCAAAACTTACTACAAGCTATAGTAATCAAGATAGCATAGGACTGACATGAGGATATACATATAGAGCAATGAAATAGAATTGAGAATCTAGAAACACCACCTTGCATTTGTAGTCAATTAATTTTCTACAAACGTGTCAGCACAATTTAATGGGAAAAGAGTAGTCTTTACAACAAATGATGTTACGACAACTGAATAGACACATGAAAAAGAATGAAGTTTGACCTTTGCTTCAAAATATATAATATTTAAGCCGGGCACAGTGGCGCACGCCTGTAATCCCAGCACTTGGGAGGCTGAGACAGGAGGATCTTGAGTTCAAAGCCAGCCTCAGCAATGGCAAGGCACTTAGCAACTCAGTGAGACCCTGTCTCTAATTTAAAAAAAATTCAAAAAAGGGCTGGGGATGTGGCCCAGTGGTCGAGTGCCCCTGAGTTCAATCCCCGGTACCAAAAAAAAAAAAAAAAAAATATATATATATATATATATATATATATATATATAATATTTAATTCAAATCAGATCATAGACCTAAATTTAAGAGCTAACACTTCAAAACTGTTAGAAGAAGGCATAGTAGTAAGTCTTTGTGACCTTTGAGTATGCAAAACCTTCTTAAGATACAACAAGAGCACAAATAAAAAAAGAAAAGTAGATACATTTCACCTCTTCAAAATTCAAACCTTTTTTGCTGCCAAAAATATCAAGTGCAGGAGCCCTGTTTGGGGAGATGGCTAAGATTGCGGTTGACTACGGGCCATGGAGATGTTTGGGCATTACCGCCTTCCGTAGTCTCACAAGACTTGGCCCGGGATCTCGAGAGACTTGGGCCCAGATTGTGGATCAGGTCAGCGCCATTTGGTGTGTGGGTTTTTGGTAGTGTGTGGTACGTGTTAAAGTCGTTGTTAGAGCCAGAGAGAGAAGTTATCAAAATAAAAAGCCTGTTTGTTTCCAGTTCGCCTCTGAACTTCTTTCCGTGGCTTCGTTGCTGCAAGCGGCCATCGCTTCAGGCGGCAACAATCAAGAAAGTGAAAATATAGGGCTAGGATTTGGCTCAGTTATAGTGTGCTCGCCTAGTATGCATGAAGCACTAGGTTCGATGATAAGCACCACATAAAAATAAAATAAAGATATTGTGAAAAAGTGAAAATATAACACACAGAATGGGAGAAAATGTTTGCAAATCATATATATGAATGCAGTTTGAATATACAATAAAGAAATATTTCAATTCAACAACAAAAATGAACTGAATTGAAAAATGGGCAAAGCTTTGAATACAAATAGAAATTTCTCTAAGGAAGACATACAAATGACCAATGTATAAATGAAAAGATGTCCACTATCATCAGTCATTAGGAAAATGCAAATCAAAAACATACTTAGATACAACTTCACATCCCCCAAAATGTCAAAACAACAGACAGTATCAAGTATTAGCGAGGATGTAGAAAAATTGGAAGACTCAAACATTGCTGGTAAGATTGTAAAACGGTTCATCCACTGTGGAAACAGTTTAAAAGTTCCTCAAAATACAAAAAAAATGAAGTTATCATATGGTCTAGCAATTCCATTCCTAGATTTATATTCAAAAGAATTGAAAACAAAGGGTCTACATAAAAATATGTGCATGAATGTTCAATAGCAGGATTATTCAAAATAGTCAAAAGATGGGAATGACCACTGATAAATGAATAAACAAAATGTTGTCTATCTATACAATGGAATATTTTTTGGCCATAACAGGGTGGAGTGGGGGAAAGGAAGTGGGTATGGGAATGGGAAAAAATATAGTACAATGCATTTGAAATCACTTTCCTATGCTCATATATGAATGTATGACCAGTGAAACTCCACATCATGTACAACCACAAGAATAGGAAGTTATACTCCACATATGCATAATATGCCAAAATATACTCTGCTGTCATGTATAACTACAAAGAACAAATGAAATTTTTTTAAAAAGAATGGTGCAGTGATAAATGCTATGACATGACTGAACCTTGAAAACATCACAATAAATAAAAGAAGCCCAGATACAAATGGCCATGTATTTTAAAATTCTATTTATATGAAATTTCCAGAATAGGCAAATCCATAAAGACAGAAAGTACATTAGTGGTTCCAGGAGCTAGAGGAGAGGAAAGTTGAGAGTGACTGCTAAGAAATACAAGGTTTGTTATTAAGTTGATGAAAATGTTATGGTGTTAATAGTGACAATTCTGCAAATGCATAAATGTACCTGAAACTACACAATTGTACACATTAAATGGATAAGTTTTATTGGATGTGAATTACATTTCAACAAAGCTGGGTTTTTTTTAAAGAATACATTTCTGAGGGTCTTCAGTCCTCATCCAAATAGACTCCTGACATGTATGACTCTTCCTTTTATCAGAAGTGCCAGTCTCTGACTGATGAGCGTCTAGATTATTTTTAAACTTTTGGTATTCCAAACAGTGCTGCAATAAATATCTTTTACATATAGTTTTTGGGTATTTTTGTTAATATATTTATGGGATAAATTTATAAAGTAAAAATGATGCAACAAAGAATACATGTATTTTATTTATATTTATTTATTTATTTACATTTTATTTATTTATTTATTCTAGACATTTATCTTTATTTTTTAAAATTTTTATTCTAATTTGTTATACATGTTTGCAGAGTGCAATTCATTTCATATTATATATAAAGAGCACAATTTTTCAAGTTGCTGGTTTTATATAAAGGATTTTTACAACAATTGTGTCTTCATACGTGTACTTAGGGTAATGATGGCTAACTCATTCTACCATTATTCCTATCCCCTTGCCCCCTCCTCTCCCTCCCCCCTTTTTGTTCTATTTAAAGTTCTTTCATTCCTCTCATCCCCACTCCCTTGCCTTTATAAGTTAGTATCTTCATAACAAAGAGATCATTAGACCTTTGGTTTTTTGGGATTGGATAACTTCACTTAGCATTATTTTCTCCAACTCCATCCATTTACCTGCAAATGCCATGATTTTATTCTCTTTTAGTGCTGAGTAGTGTTCCATTGTGTATATATACCAAAGTTTCCCTATCCATTCATCTGCTGATGGGCATCAGGGTTGGTTCCACAATCTAGCTATTGTGAATTGTGCTGCTATAAACATCGATGTGGCTGTGTCCCTGTAGTAAGCTGTTTTTAAGTCCTTTGGGAATAGACCAAAGAGTGGGATAGCTGGGTCAAATGGTGGTTCTATTCCAAGTTTTCCTAGGCATCTCCATACTACTTTCCAGATTGGCTTCACCAATTTGCAGTTCAACCAGCAATGTAACAGTGTGTCTTTTTCCCCACATCCTCACCAGCATTTATTGTTGTTTGTTTGTTTTTTTTTTTTTTGATAGCTGCCATTCTGACTGGAGTAAGATGAAATCTTAGAGTTGTTTTGATTTGCATTTCTCTAATCACTAGAGATGTTGAACAAATTGCTCTCCAAATAGCTTGTACCAATTTACACTACCACCAGGAGTTTAGGAGAATTCTCATTTTCTTTACATTCTTGTCAACTAAATATATTATCAAATTTCTTGACCTTGTTCCATTTTAGAAGTAAAAAATGATATCGTGGGTCTTAAAAATGAGTGAAACTTAACACTTTTTAATATAAATATTGGCTATTTTTGAGAACTATATTTTCATGTTCTCTATCCATTTTTATATTGAGCTACTTCTCATTTCAGGCCTAAAATAACATAATAGATGTATTTAAACATAAACATTAACACATAAATATTAAGGCAGTTAAATCTCTGACATTAATTTTTTAACAGGTTTTGATTGGCCTTTTAATTTATAATACTATATATTATGAAATGTTTTAAATTGTTTTGTAGTCAAACATCAATTTTTTAAAATTTTAATTGACTCATAATAATTAGGCATGTTTATATACATATTTCAATACATTTATACAATCTTCCCCATTGTAGTATCATGGAATCTACATTTTTTGCATATATCTCCCCATATTTTCTTCCAATACTTTTCACATTTTATTGATTTTCTATTTTTCAATAAATCTGGTATCCATTTGAGTTTGTTCTGGTGTACTTTAGAGTTTATTTTTACCAGGATCTATCTAGGTTCATGTCATTCTCATTATTCCTTCTTGAGCCTAGGTATCTGTTTCAATCAGAAGACTGAAGTCATTCTTGAGTTTAAAGAAATTTTAGACCATTATGTCATTGATTCCATCTTCCCCACTCCTTCCTTCCCTTCCCTTCATTTCTCTTCCTTTTTCTTACCTTCTCATCCCTTTCCCTCTTTTCCAATGATCATTAAATAAGCATTCAAATTCTTTTACAGGTTTATATCACTCTTACTTTTTTCACAATTTTCCTTTGGCTTTTATGTTGCATCCTGGGAGAATCTTTCTCCAGTCTTCAACTAAATAACTGTTTTTAGTTGTGTGCATGCTGCTAGTTACCCCTTTGTAATCTGTAAATTTTTGGCATTTAAGTTTTAATTTCTAAAACATATTTTTCATCTTTGTGCCAGACTGACATATCATAAATAGCCTTTCTATATTTGGGAAGCTCACATAACAATTTTTGCCTTTTTAATGTAGATCAGAACTCAAACTTCTAGATTGTATTGATTCTACATTGTCAGAATATGACTTAGATTCTACCAATCAGATGTCCTAACATGAGACTCTGATTCAGAATTGAAGACATATAAAGCAAAACTGTATGGTTTCTTTTCTTTCTTTTTTTTTTTTTTTTTTTTTGGAATAGGTAAGTAGCAAAGGATCTTGGCTCTGGGGGATGGCAGAGATTGCAAGGTCAATTTCTTAATAAAGTAGTGACACCAGTGCTGGCAGCAGGAGCTGTTGCAGTAAAGTAAATTTCTTGGCATCTAATGCAAGAGCAACAGTTTTTTTTTCTAATCAGGGCAATAGCACTGGTCCTGGGCATTATTTCTGGAATATGAGCCTTGAGATTGGTTTTCAGCCTCCCTTCAATAAATAACTGCACTAAGAGCATAATCTCTATTTTGATATCACCTTCTCATATAATCTCTTCCTACCTATTGTGATCACTCATTCTAAATGCCCCAGTTCCTATATTTTCTTTTACCTTTCTGGGACCTCCAATTCATTCATTAATCCCATACAACTTTTTTTTGGCATTCATTTGCCTCATATTCTCACTACCCTCCTTACCAGAATGTAGATTTCATAGTTCATAATTACTGTCACTCCCAGACATGTACCATTAATTTATTTTCTCCATTTCAATTCATCATATTCATATGAAAGAAACCTTAAACCTGTCTAAATTCAACTGTCATTCTATTTTGTTTCCATGCTAACTAGTTTGGTCTCCATTTAATTTTAGTCTCTTCAAATTCATGACTATTAACCTCAAGTGAGATTTTAATGCTGCTTGGCAATGCTATGACATTTTCACAATCCACTCTCTTGATGACTATTTTATGCCAGCTACTCTCCTTAAGCCTCCAATATGCACTACTCCATTCTCACTCTGATGACCTTGTTTTACAAGCTACCCTTGTTAACATTACCAATGACTTCTATATTGTTAAATTCAAAGTTTAAGTATCCATCCTCATCTTAATTGACCTGTCAGTATCATTTACAGAGTTGATCACTCTCTAAAACACTACTTGGCTTCCAGGCTGACTCTTCTCCTTTATCTCTCTGATTATTTGTTCTCGTTTCCTATGGTGATATTTTAGCTTCCAACTTTGAAATACTGAAGCTCAATACTTGGATTTCTCTATCTACACTAATTTCTGGCTGATATCATCCAGTTTCATGACTTTAAATTTCTTCTATATTATAGAGGACTCTCAATATCTATGGACTAGATTCTTCTTTTGAACTCCAGAGTAATATACTCTACAGCCTACTCAATATCTCCACTTGGATGCTTAAAAGACATCTAGTTAACACATCCAAAATATCAACTCTCCATTCATAAACAAAAATCAACCAACTTTATTAGAATGTTTTCATGATAATAAATAGTACCTTAGTTATTCCAGTTCCTCAGGCAAAAATCTTGGACTCATTCTTGTCTTTTCCCATGTATGCCCCAAATACAGTAATCAGCAAATCCTGTTCATATTTTCTTTAAAATATACCTTGAATTTGATCATATTATCCCTACCCCACTGCTAATACCCTACTCCAAGCCAAAATCACCTCAGTATGTTAGTGTCCAGTATGAGAATTCTTCCTTTAAAAGTCTTCATCTGGGGGCAAACATCAGTGACAGAGGGGAAATTCACATAACTATTCCTCAGTACTTGAATTAAATATGCCAGTTGTCATTCTATTCTCCATTCTTTTCCGACCTTACTACTCCTGAACTTAGCATTGTTTCAGTTTTCTACTGACAAAATTAATTTTTTGAAAGTTCTCTTTGCCTAGGTAGAAGTACCACTTCATAAACTCTATTCATGGCAATTGCATAACTATAAAATGATATTTGATACAATCTACCTATGGGCAAACAGATTTTCCCCATATTCATTTTGTTAGACAAGATTTCACCATTAAATCACTTTAAATACAATTTATAAATGGCAATTGATTTCATTGATACTATCCTCATACCAGGTGTTTACTATCTCATTATACATGGCCACCAATTTATATTTAAGATAAACAAACATCTAGTGCTTACCAGTAGCAAGAATAACTTCTGTCATATCACTTGAACATTATACAAATGATTAGAATGCCAAGAATAATTTTCATCCCTTCTCACTTTCTGGAGCAGTGCTATGCATCATGTATTCCACAGGCCAATCACAAAACTGTTACCAGTACATTATGACATAAATATGATAAGTATACAAATCATAAAAGTATATTGATCAACTATACAAATGGTAAGAATTTAGAAATTTTTAAAGCATTTTACATTGTTGCTACATCCATGTGCATCATTTATTTCCTATTTTACAAAAATCCATGGCAAATTGGAACTTGAGAAAAAAGTGTGTGTGGGTGGTTCCTTCACCACAGACAGTTGAGAAGCACTGTTCTAGATTGTCTCAATAATGCTGTAGACAAAGCGGTATAGTTTCCCTTCTTGTATTACCTTTGTCTTCCTCAGGGTTGGCCTTTAAGCCAAGGGACCTGGCTGCCTTCCAGGCAGTCATTTCCGTATAGTTTAATAGCTATAGCCAGTGAACAGAAAGTGCATTTCCTGCCACCATACTGTAAAATTATTATTAATGTAATAGGAGAATGCACTTCTGGTTTTGGCACTGATGTTTGGGATACTGCATCAGGGCTGGTAGCTTAAAAGAGTGGGCAATATTTTGGAATATGGATTAATGGGGATAGAACCACGATGAGTACTTCCTGTTAAACTATGCTATATTTGATCCACTTGGAGATAATTTGATAGGATATTTTAAATGAAAATAGGAAAATCTCTTCTTAAGCGGGCCCATGAAACTTTGCTCAAGGAAAGTTTTAGGAAGGTGGATTTTAGCTCATTTTAAGCATTTTTTTCAAAGTGCTAATGCATTAATTAGTAGATATCTGGTAAGTGTTCAAACAAAGATGGATTTACAAACTATCATTCATTTTCTAATAATGAAGCCTGCAATAGGTTGAAAATTAGATTAAGTTCCAGGGCCCCTTCCAAAACAAGATTCTGTAATTATGTGCTGGGATAGATTAAGGCATCTAAGGAAAGAAAATTAATTTTGAATCAGCAGCCATTAAGTGTGAGGCCCTGTGATTCCTCTTTAACTTGGAGACAAATTCTGTTATGCTTCAGAAAGGATGTAATAATGAGGTCATTTGAGGGCTGAAAGTTATCTTAGAGATGATTTGGTCTCATATCCACAGTTCACACTCAAGAGGAAACAATAAAAGTTTCAATGAAGTAAATGGAAATACAGACAAAATTATGGAAATATATACCTGGAAACATTGTCTGTAAAGTGAACACTTCCAGTAGTCTTTCTTACACAGAACAGTCCTGGTTATCCAATCTTTTACCCTTCAACAGTTCTCCTTTCCTGTGATTCTAGTCTAAACTAGTTGACTGTGTTGGAGTTCATTTATTGGGGTCATGGTGCAACAGTCTATTACAGATCAACCAGGTTGGTCCTTCAAGAATTTGAGTGTACCCTAGTAAAGAAAGACTAATGCATATGTACATATTATAATGTTAGAGAATGTAAAACTCTAAATACCAACCAGGATAAAGCAAGGAGTGAAAAAAAAATGGTCACTATTATAACTATCTTAAGACTTAACATATACATAAATGAAAATGTTTTCCTTCCCTTTACATTTATAAATTTAGGAATAATAGTTATCCAGGTTAACTCTTGGATACATGAAATCTTGGGGAATAGAAAAGTTAATTGAGGGTAAAAAATTTTTCCAATTGCTTATAAGGACTTTGTATTGGCTTTTGTTCATTAAAATAAAAAAATGTTATATTAACAAAATTAGAAACCTAATTATGTTGGGAAGAATTTAATGTCAAAGTGCCTACAGTAAACTGAATTAGGCAGTTTATTTCTGTAAGTTATTTCTGACTAAATGTCCCAGAAACAAATCAATGTGAAATATTATTAATATTTACTTGCTTACAGATATAAAAGAAAATAACATGAAATCCTTTTTTTAAAAAAAAAGAGAAGAATTTTGTTATGAGCCAATTCATATTGCTTCAAATATCTTGGATCCAAGACTGAAAGGCAGAAATGTAAATAATGATAGTACTGCTGCTGCTGCCCTAGATTGAATTACAAAACAAGCAGCACATTTAGAAATTTATGCTGGAAAAATCCTTTCAAATGTGTCTGAATACAGAACAGTTACAGTGTTTGTGCAGTCATGCAGTTTGAACTTTTGCCAAGTGTAACGCTCTTATTCCTGGTCCCACCCTCCTGATGAGGAATCTGAAGGCCAGGTTACAATTCAAGGTCTCCATGGCTGGCTCAAATTCCTACCCAGTGCTTTGGAGCTTTCATCCCTACTAAGTTTGCTAGGGAAAATAATAATATTAGTAACAAAAGTATATTTGGTGCTTACTATGTGCCAAGTAATATGCAAGATAAATTACATATTGTATCTTAAGTTTCATACTAAATCTATGAGGTATATTTATTACTCTTATGTTCAAGTGGGGAAATTGAGGTTCAATAGGGTTAAAGAAATTATTGAAGGTCAAATTATTTTGTATGCTCAATTAAAAGTCTTGCAAAAACAGTAGTCTTTCCTGATGTTAAAGATTATTTTTGTTTGAAATACAAGTCTAGGTATCTTGGAATAATTAGGTTTCCCAAGCCTGGACATATAACTTTTGTCCTCAGAGGTAATTCCCATCCATAGAAGTTTTTGTCTGTTATACCTGCTGTTTGCTTTCAGCCATACCTCTAAAATGTTGTCAGTCAGTACCTCTCAGTAGTTGTTCTTCATGATGGTTCTTGTACCAGCCTCAGCTTTATGTCAAAATTTAGCAAATGAGAGTTAGTCTGGGATGAGATGAGTTTCTCAAGCTTACAGAAAGATGGCTTTCTTTAGTGCTATTCCTCAGACCACAGTCACATAGGATCACTCTTTTGCATAAGGAACACTTGAATGGTGGGAAAATGAGACTAGGAACTGAAAGGTGATTCTATGTTCCTTAGACATGAGTTCAGACATTATTTGAAGTTAGGAAAGTAACTTTGTACTGAGTAGTTTAACACCTTATTCTTCCTTGATTCCATGTATTTCTAAAATACAACTTAAATCTGACACACATCAGAAAGAGCTTCTGCGGCCCAGTCTCTCCCTCTCCCCTGCCCCTTCCCCTCAACTTTAGTGCCCTGGGTCTGCACTCACATTATACTTTTTTCCTACCATTTTGTGTCTGCCTTCCTCTGTGGTATTAGTGTTTTTATCTGTGCAGCAGGACACTGAGAGAAACATTTTAAACCACATTTGCCAGCAAAAGTCCCTTCCTGCTTGGAATGTGAGGTGAAACCCGGCATGCTTTGCAGAGATAGAGCAGGCCGGATGATTGCAGGGAAATGTCCCTCCAGTAGCCCCAGGGAGCTGGAGCCCTTTGGTTGCTGTTTCACCACTTCTTTCCCCTTACTGTGGCCCACTGCCTGTTTGCACAGAGACTATCTCTGGAGATCTTCTGGATAACATCAAGACTGGCTGTCCGCACAAGAGCACGTACTGGGATGAGCAGTCACCTGTTGATGTTGTTCTTGTTTCTCCCACACTCTTGCTTATTCTCAGCATTTTCCTGGGATCCTTCCCTAGGATGAACGTGGAACCCACACACACCCAAACCCCTCCACAGTATTTCAGAGTTGCTATGAATGACACTTTTCAATATCCACACTTTCATTTTCCCAAACATCTGCTGGCTCACAGGTGGGCTTACCTCCAAAGTCCCAGTGTGGCAAGGTGTCTTGAGTCTTGGATTCTTTTCCCTCTTCCTCTGCACCCTATCCTGCCCAAGTTTCCCAGATACACTAAATTGCACACTTTTCCCTGTTGCATGCTTCCTTTGGGCAGTCTGGCTTACAAAAATAGAAGAGGAGAAAACTGGGCTGTGCAAATACACGTCTTCTTAATATAAAATATAAAAGATATAATGTAAATGAAATCATAAAATACTTGCTCTTTTATATCTGGATTATTTCACTTAGCATGTTTTCAAGATTCATCTATGTTATATATGTATCTCAATTTCATTGCTTTTATGGCTGAATAGTTCATTATATGGATAGACTGCATCTTTATACAAACTTTTGTTTGAAAAGTTGTTTTCACTTATATTGTGTATGTACTTAGGAATGCAATTGCTGAGTCATATAGTAATCCTGTGTTTAAGTTTTTGAGGAATTGTCAAATTGTTCTCCATAGAAGCTGAACCATTTTCTATTCCTAGCAACAATTTTTGAGGGTTCCAATTTTCAGACTTCACCAATGCTTGTTATTTTCCACTTCTAAAAGAAATCTGTCAATCTGAATGTAGAATACTGATTACCAGAGATTAGGAAGGGTGGGAGAAGGAGGGATAAAGGAAGGTTGGGCAACATATAATAAACACAATTAGATAAAAGGAATAAGTTTTGGTGTTCCATAACCCAGAGGAATAACTATAGTTCATGATAACCTATTATGCATTTTATGAAGAAAAGATGAGCTCAAAGACTCTAAACATAAAGAAATGATAAGGAGGGGTTGGGATGTTGCTCAGCAGTAGAATACTTGCCTAGCATGTGTAAGGCCCTGGGTTTGATTCTCTGCACCAAAATAAATAAATAAATAATTTAAAGAAAGAACTTACAAGGAGAGGAAAATGCCTATTTTCCTAATTTGGTTAGTCCACTGCATGCAAGTGTGGAACTATCATGTTGAACCTCATTAATATGTACAATATGCATTAATAAAATTAAGAATTATTATGGCCATCCCAATGGGCATGAGGTGATATTGCAGTTTTGATTTTCATTTTACATAGAGAAAAGGTAGGTATATTTTTGTTTTCCCTTAACATCAGATCTAACAGGACTAAATTTAATTTTTATTTTTTAAATAGGGAAACAGAGACTCTGAGAGCTAAAAAAATTTAAGAATTAAAAAACAACTTACCCAAGGTCACACAAATATTGAAGGCATGACACCTATGTAGTTTGACCTCAGAGTCTGCAATCTTAACCACAGTGCTGCAGTGACGCTTTGAAACCAAACTAAAAGATCCCTAAGATCAGTTACCATATCTCTTGTTTGCTTCACCTTTCTCACAAATGAGGTGCTCTTGGACTTTGAACATAGGAGAAACTCCAGAAATAAATTAAGCAATCATGAGGAATCTAAATCCTTGCTAAAGGGCTCAGAATTATTCAAACAGATACTATATGAGCAATGGTAACTACAAGTGGTTTTACTAATACTTTCTGTAGCTGTTATGATCTGACCACCTCTTATCTGTTTTCTCTCTAGAAGCTCTGTTTGTTTTTGTCTTTTATCCCCTGAGGATCTACATTTTTCTGTGTACTGTGCACATAGGAATGGAATCTTAAAGCTTCTCTTGTGGGAAGATATTCTACTTGCTTAAAGTTCAAACTTAAAGTAAATCTTCCCTTTTGCGCAAGCACGTATGATAGGAAAAAGAATTAAATGGATAAAGAAAATGCGGTATATATACACAATGGAATATTACTCAGCAATAAAAGAGAATAAAATAATGGCATTCTCAAGTAAATGGATGAAGTTGGAGAATATAATGCTAAGTGAAGTTAGCCAATCCCCAAAATCCAAATGTCAAATGTTTTCTCTGATATAAGGAGGCTGATTCACAGTGGGGTTGGGATGGGGAGCATAGGAGGATTAGAGGAACACTAGAAAGGTCAATGGGGAGGGAGGCAAAGGGAGGGGGAAAGAGGATAAAAAGAAAAAAAATGGTAGAATGAGATGGATCTCATTATCCTAAGTGCATGTATGAAGACAAGAATGATATGAATATACTTTGCATACAACCAGAGATATGTAAAAATGTGCTCTATATGTGTATTACGAATTGTAAAAAAAAAAAAGAATTAAAATAAAAGTATTCCTAAACTCAATTCCTTGTATATCCACTAATGATAATTCTGTCCTTGCACACTCTGTTCCTGGAATTTGTTCCAAAGATCAGGACAATGGTTAAGAGAGAAAAATTAATCAAGCCAGGATTTATTTGATTAATTTACATTGGAAAGGACAGAGAAGTATAAAAAGAAAGAAAATTTAACTTTGGCTATATATCAGTGTTTTAGTTAATTTTGAGATAGAGAATGGAGTATCTATTAGACCACAATGAGTGGGACTTTAGGGAAGCAAATGGATAAAAATTATTTTTGATCAATAGCTTTATGTGTGTTATGAATGGTGTATTAACGGGCAAACATAAAATGTGAATTTGTTGTAGATTTCTTTTTAGTTTTTTTTTTAAAAAATATTTATTTGGATATGAAATCATGAGTGGATTTACTTTATATTAGCTACAATTGGAGGATATTAATTTTAACAAAGTTTTGGTAAAATGGTGGGAGTACACATTGGTACAGCTACTTTGGGGTAGAATCTGCCAGTTCCAGTAAAACTGAAAATGTTAATAACTATGACACATCACTTACATTTCTTCCATAGAGAAAAACGTGTCACATGCATGCAATGTTATTTTGCACAATGCTGCAAAAGCTTTAAAACAGTCTGAATGTTCAATAATACAGAAATAAGGGCTGGGGTTGTGGCTCAGTGGTAGAGCGCTTGGCTAGCATGTGCGTGAACTGGGTTTGATCCTCAGCACTGGTAAGAATAAAGACATTGTGTACAACTAAAAATAAATAAATAAATAAATATTTTAAAAATACAGAAATAATTAAATAAAATTGTATATCCAATGGAATGCCATACAATAGTCACAATAAAATGAGATCTATGTGTCAATATGTATATATCGTAAAAATGTAACACCGAGTGAAAAAAGCAAGTTACTGAATAACACATACTATATAATACTGATGTAGAAAGAAGAACACAAAAATAAAATAATGTATTTACATATATTTTATGAGAATGTGTGTGCATAAAACAGAAAAATTATGGAATGATACACAGAAAGTTCATTGTAGTAGTGACTTCTGGGTGAATAAAATCAAGGATTTTAGAATTATCAGTAATGTTTTCATTCCTTCTTTTGAAACTTTTCTTGAAATAGGAAGTTGCAAAATTAATCCACAAAATTCTTGTGAACACTTCACTCAGCTTCTTCCAATGGAGATAGCATATAGAGCTGTAGTACAGTATCAAAAACAGGAAGTTGATATTGGTATATTATGGTTATTATTCTTAACTAGACTTTATTCAGTTTTCACCATTTTAAATATGTAATCATGTGTGCATGTGTGTTTCTATGCAGTTTTATCCCATGTATGGCTTCATGTAATCTCTACCACAATCAAGATACAAAGTTCTTCTGTAAGCATGAAGGAACCCCTCTGTGCTACTTTTTAATATTTGCATTTACTTCCTATCACCTATCACCCTATATTTTTCCCCTACCAACTGCTAATCTATTTTCCATCTCTAAAATTTTGCCATTTGGGGAATGATATAGAAATGGAACTATATAGCATGTAAAATCTTGGGATTGGCTTTTTTCATTAAGTACAACACTCTTGAGAGTCTTCCAGATTTGTGCTTATATATCAATAGTCCATTCCTTGTAATTGCTGACTAGTATTCCACATTATATATCTTACATAGTATGTTCAACAATTCACCTGTTGAACAACATTTGAGTTTTTTCCTAGAGTTTTGCTATTATGAATAAAAGCCAGTGGTAACATTCATGTACACATTTTTTCATGAACATAAATCTTTATTTCCCTTGAATAAATACCTAGGAGTGTAACTACAAGATTTTATAGTAATTGAGATACACACACACACACACACACACACACACACACACACGTGTGTGTGTGTGTGTGTGTTGTGTGTATGTATGTATATATATATATCACCAGGGTTATATGTAACACCAGGGATTGAACCCAGGGTCATTCAACCGGTGAGCCACATCCCCAGCCCTTTTTAATTTTGAGACAGGATCTCACTAAGTTGGTCAGGGCTTTGCTAAGTTACTGAGGCTGGTCTCAAAGTTGCAATCCTCCTGCCTCAGCCTTGCGAACTGCTGGGATTACAGGTGTGCACCACAGTGCCCCACTAGTTTATAATATTCATATGGGTTATGTTTTTGGTGTCAGGAATAAGAACTCTTCATCTGCATCTAGGTCTCAACAATTTTATCCTATGTTGACTTCTAAAAAAATTAGAGTTTTACATTTAAATCCATGAGGTGTTTTAAAAATGTTATGATATTTTTATACCTTTATTTATCTATTTATTTATGTATTTATGTATTTATTTGTTTATTTATATGTGGTGCTGAGGATCAAACCCAGTGCCTCATACATGCTAGATAAGCACTCTAATAATTTTCCTATTCCAATTCATTCTCTATTTTTTTTTACTTTTTAGTTATATATGACAGTAGAGTCCATTTTGATATATTTATACAAACATGGAGTATGTCTTATTCTAATTAGGATCTCAGTCCTGTAGATGTAAACAAAGACAAGATTCACTGTGGTATATTCATATATGAACATAGGAAAGTTATGTCCAATGCATTCTACTGTCTTTCCTACTCCTGTTCCCCCTCCCTTCCCTTCATTCCCCTTTGTCTAATCCAATGGACTTCTATTCTTCTTAGATTTAGCATGTTATTAGAAGTTACTTTTAGATAATATACTATGAAGAAAACTCAAAATATTTAAAAGAAACTAAGAGGACAAAATATGTGATCACAATGAGTACGATATAATTAAAATATAAAATAAATAAAACAAACACTTGGAAAATTTTTAAACTTTACCTTAGATATATTGGGCAATGATGATTCTGAAAATGTAATAACATGAAAGTTAGAGTAAACTGACTTCCAATTTCTGATTGGACATGTAAACAGCTTACAAGTCATCTTCTTGTCTATACAACAACAACAACAACAAAAATCTGAAAAACTGGGCTGGGGTTGTAGCTCAGTGGTAGAGCACTTGCCTAGTATGTGTGAGGCACTGGATTCAATTCTCAACACTGCATCTAAATAAATAAAATAAAGGTCCATTAATGACTAAAATTAATTAATTAATTTAAAAGCTGAAAAACTGAAAATCAACAGCTCTTTTTAGATTTATCAGAGAACTGGCATCACAGAACATACCACTACCATGAAAACTGGATAGTACAACTAGTAGATACAGAAAATCAAAGCTTACTGGGAGCAGAAACTACACTGAAGCCTGCACGGAATAGAAACACTTAAAGGGAGTGTAGACAAGCTTGTGAAATATAAAGTTCTCACACTCCCACAGGTTTTACTTCTAAGATCCCCACCAAATTTTTAGGTGAAGAGTAGAAACAAATTTTCTCATTCTTTGGTCGGGAGAAGGGGAAAGTAACCATTTTGAAATACACCCCGTGTTCTATTTTTGTTAATGAAACCCTACTCTCAAGAAAAAACCCTTTAGCCGGGCATGGTGGCACATGCCTGTAATCCCAGCACTTGGGAGGCTAAGGCAGGAGGATCGCGAGTTCAAAGCCAGCCTCAGCAATGGCGAGGAACTTAGCAACTCAGTGAGACCCTGTCTCTAAATAAAATACAAAATAGGGCTGGGGATGTGGCCCAGTGGTCCAGTGCCCCTGAGTTCAATCCCTGGTAAAAGAAAGAAAGGGAAGGAAGGGAGGAAGGGAGGAAGGGAGGAAGGGAGGAAGGGAGGAGGGAAAAACTCCTTTACCAGAACCTAACCAATGTGAATTTTACCAGAGTTTAAACCAGAGCCTTGATAGGGTGGTAGGAAATACTCAACTTCAGATACCTTATTAGCCTTCTAGCTGAAAGAAGATAAATACCCATTCCAACCTGAAGCAATTATGAAGATCACAGCCTAGAGGTACACACTCAAAGACCAAGACACAACCATAAGACTATAGAATTCTACCCCCATTTACCATCACATCAATCCATTTCCTGTACAATAACTGACAACAGGTGAAATAGCTGAAAACAAATGCAAGGCTCACCCTGCATTTAAAAAGAGATCTCTAGGAAAACTCACAACAACAAAGGAGACCAAAACAAGGATAGTAGAGGAAATTTTAGGCCATAATACTTACAGCTATAGCAAACAGTAAACACAGCCTAACTCCTACATAGATAAACATAATGGCCTATTTACCTCAGTTCCTTTACTTAATGTATCATACCCATCTTTAAACAAAAAGAAGGAAGGACAAGAGGCAAAAAACAGTCTAAAGACAGGAAAAGCATCAGAACAAGACTCAGATATAGCAGATATTTTGGAATAATTAGAGCAGAAATTTAAAATAGTCATGATTAATATAGTAAAAACTCTAATGGAAAAAGTGAACAGCATCCAATAATAGATAAGAAAAGCAAGTAGAAATTCTAATAATGAATCAAAAGTAGAAGCCAGAAATCATAATACTATTACAGAAGTAAAGAATATCTTTGATGGGTTCACCAGTAGACTGGACATGGCCCAGGAAAAAAATCAGCTAGTTTGGAGATAAGGCAATATTAACTACCCAAGCAGGAAATCAAAGAGAAAAATGACTGAAAAATAGAACAGAATGTTCAATAATTATGAGACAACTACAAAACGTGTAACATGCATTTAATGGTTATCCTAGAACAGAGAAAGAGGCACAAAAATATTTGAAATAATACTAGTTGAGAATATTTTAAAATTAATAGACACCAAACCATAGATGCAAGAAACTCAGTGAACAACAAGTAGGACAAATATTGAAATAAAGAAACAAAAACCCACCTAAGCACATCATATTCAAATTACAGAAAATCTGGAGTCAGAGGGAAAAACACATTATCTTTAGAAGAACAATGACAATAATTTTAAAAATCTTCTCATCAAACATTATGAAAGTTCAACAAGAGAGTGGAGTGAAACACAGAATTTCTCAGACAAAAATTGAGGAAATGTGTCACCTGCCTTGCAAGAAATGTCTTTAGAAGAAGTTCTTCAGGGAGAAGGAAATGATATAGGTCAGAAAGCTAGATCTACATTTAAAAAAGAAAATTGTTCAAGAACACATTAGTGAAGATAAAATATTTTTCTTATTCTTAAATGATCTAGCAGATAAAAGTTTATACAACATAATAATAGCATATTATATATATATATATGTGTGTGTATCCTATGAACAATTAAAATGTATGACAGCAATTTAATAAATTATAAAAGAAGAATCAGGAATGCTGTTGCTGTTATAAGATACCTGCCCTTTCTTTAATGCTGTATAGCATTATTTGAAAGTACACTTACATTAATTGTAAATGTATGTTACAAATTCTAGGGAAAACACTTAAAATGTTATAAAAACAACTGTAACCTATATACTAAGAAGAGAAAAAAAAATGGAATCATATAAAATACACTGGGAAAGTGGGGAGGGAGTGAAACACAAAAAGTCAAGGTAAAATAAATAAAAAACAGGAACAAAGAAAAGAAAAAAGTTACAAATAAGATATATATTAATCCAACCATATCAATAATGACTTCAAACTCAAATGTTGTGAATACACCAACTAGAAATTTATCAGAGTGAATAAAAAACTCAACTATGTTTCTAGAAGAAACTCAAAAGTACAGAGACATAAAAACAGTGAACAGATATAGAAATATATACCATGCTAACACCAGTCAGAAGAAAACTGGGGTAATCACAAATTTCAGACAAAGCAGGTTTCAGAGCAAGAAAAATTGGGGGGAGGATAAAAATGCCATTATATAATGATAGAAGGGCCAATTAAAACAAAACAATTCTTCATGTACATGTGTATTAAAATAGTACCAAAATACATGGGGATAAAATTATAAAACTGTAAGGAGAAATAAACAAATCCACTATTACAGGTGGAATCATGAGTATCCTTTCAGTAATTGACAGATTTAAGAGGCAGAAAATCAATAAGGATACAAATGAACTGAACAACAGTATTAATTAACTGGTTCTTGTTAACATTTAATAGAATGCTTAATCCAAAAACAGCAGAATATTCATTCTTCTCAAGTTCCCATTAACTAATATATATATCATATTGGGGGCCATAAAACACACCTTAATAAATTAAAATAATAAAAATCATACAAAATATTCTCTTAGATCATGATGGAATTAAACTAGCAATCAGTAACATAAAATTAGGTAGAAAATCACAAAATATATAGGAATTAAACACATTTATAAATAACACAGGTGAAAAATGAAACCTCAGAAGAAATAAAAATATTTTGGAACTAAATTACATGAAAATACAACTTTTGGGCTGGGGTTGTGGCTCAATGGTAGAGCACTCGCCTAGCATGTGCCTGGCCCTGGGTTCCATCCTCAGCACCACATAAAAATAAATAAATAGGCCACTGTTTCTGGCCGCCTGGGCCCAGAGTAGCAGCTCCCGGCTGCTGCACGCAGGGCCAGACCTGGGGAAGGGCTTCCTCCATTATCGGGAAGAGTGCGACCTGCCCATTTGCGACCAGAGCAAGAGGTAGACTCCCGCCCGCTGGAAGGAGAGACCCAGCCGCCACTGTCCCTGGCCGCCTGGGCCCAGAGTAGCAGCTCCCGGCTGCTGCACGCAGGGCCAGACCTAGGGAAGGGCTTCCTCCATTATCGGGAAGAGTGCGACCTGCCCATTTGCGACCAGAGCAAGAGGTAGACTCCCGCCCGCTGGAAGGAGAGACCCAGCCACCAGTTTGCCTGGTCTTCGGGGCCCAGAGTAGCATCTCCCGGCTGCTGCACGCAGGGCCAGACCTGGTGAAGTGCTTCCTCCACTCCCTGGGGGAGTGCGACCTGCCCAGCTGCAACCAGAGCAAGAGGTAGGCACCTGCCCGCTGGAAGGAGAGAACCCTCCGCCAGTTTGCCTGGCCTCCAAGGCCCATAGTAGCATCTCCCTACTGCTGTAAGCAGGGCCCAGCCTGAGGATAAGTCCCTTCCACTATTCCACTGTGCCACTCTGCAACGGACCAAAGGTGCAGCCTTGACTCCACTAACAGGGTTGCTGACTGTACATGATCTGGGTCAGGTGGCTTAAACTGGAAGGGAAAAAAGAAGGGCTTACAAGGGTCCATTTTGTTTGAGACTTGTTCTTGGGTTCAACGTTTTTGTTTTTATTTGCTTGTTTGTTTGTTTTGTTGTTTCTTGGGAGTTTTTTGTTTGTTTTTGTTTTGATTGACAGTGTGTTTGTGTGCTTCTGCTCCTCTTTTCTTTCTTTTCTTCCTTCTCACTTTTATATTTTTTCTTCTTCCTTCATCTTCCCTATTTACACCCTGCCATTGCATTCTCAACAGAGGCAAAAACAAGTTATACGCACAAATTGAGATTTCTAGAACGTGTACAATTGAAATGTATAGCAAAGTGGTGTTATATATGGTTTATTCTCTATTTTCTAGACTTATTCTCTCTCTCCTCTCTCTTACACTAATTACTACTCCTTGGTTATTATTTTTTTTCTCTTCTTTTTTTTTTCTTTTCCATCTTTCTTTATTTCTCCTCTCAACCGCAGCATAAGTTAGGTTTATATGTAAATCGGTCTTTCCATCTATTCATTCACTCCATTCTCTTTCCTCTCTCATCGGCTGATACTAAACCACTTCCATAGAACTCTCTTTTCATACTTTCTAAGAAAGAACAAATCAATACACTCACTTCCTTCTTCCTAAACATATTACCTCTCTGTCCATTACTTGAAACTTTAAAACCCCATCAGAAGCATACAGAGTAAATTGGAAACAACATCTGGGTTAACTAAATCTGTACATTGTGATCAAACTGGGATTCTCTGAATAGAAAGTGTTTTGATTTTAAAGTGTAAAGGAAATATAAGGGGATCTGATAGCATTGTACTACAGGAGCAACATAAGGTTTTAAGGTAAAATCAAAGTAGACAAGGTCCCACAGTGCAGGTAGAATAGACGCACAAGCAATATGAAGAAACAAGGGAAGAAAGTGACACAAACAAATCAATATACCTCCTCAGTAGATTCCATACCATGCACAGTTGGTGCAATGCCAGAGATGGAATTCAGAAATTACATATTCCAAATATTAGTGGAACTTAAGAATGAACTAAAAAATGAGATGAGGGAGCAAATACAGGAGGTGAAAGATCATTTTGACAAAGAACTCCATAAACAAATACAGGAAGTAAAAGATTACTTCAATAGGGAGATAGAAGCTCTAAAGAGAAACCAAACAGAAATTCCAGAAATGAAAGAAGCAATAAATCAAAATAAAAGCTCAATCGAAAGTATCACCAACAGAGTAGATCACTTGGAAGAAAGAACCTCAGACAATGAAGACAAAATATATATCCTAGAGAAAAATCTAGATTACACAGCAAAAATGGTAAGAAACCAAGAACAGAACATTCAAGAATTATGGGACAACATAAAAAGACCAAACATAAGAGTGATTGGGGTAGAGGAGGGGGCAGAGTTTCAAGCCAAAGGAATGAGTAATTTATTTAATGAAATAATTACAGAAAATTTTCCAAACTTGAGGAATGAAGGGGAAAACCAAGTTCAAGAGGCCTACCGAACACCAAACATACAAAATCACAACAGATCCACACCAAGACACATTATAATGAAAATGCCTAATATACTGAGCAAGGAGAGAATATTAAAAGCCACAAGAGAAAGGAAGCAGATTACATATAGGGGGAAACCAATCAGACTTTGTTCAGATTTTTCTACCCAGACCTTAAAAGCAAGAAGATCCTGGAATAGCATATTTCAAGCTCTGAAGGAAAAGGGATGTCAACCAAGAATCTTATATCCAGCAAAATTGAGCTTTAGATTTGAAGATGAAATAAAAACCTTCCACGACAAGCAAAAGTTAAAAGATTTCACATCTCGAAAGCCAGCACTTCTGAACATCCTGGGCAAAATTTTCCATGAAGAAGAAGAGAAAAATAACAATGAAAATCAACAAAGGGAGATATTAAACTAAGGGAAATACCAATCAGAAGAGAAACCTAATCAAGCTAAAGATCATCATACAAATAAAAATGGATGGGAATAAAAATCACATCTCAATAATAACCCTGAATGTTAACGGCCTAAACTCGCCATTCAAAAGACACAGATTATCTGAATGGATTAAAAGAAATGACCCAACAATCTGCTGTCTCCAAGAAACACACCTCATAGAAAAAGACATCAATAGACTGAAGGTAAAAGGCTGGGAAAAGTCTTATCACTCACATGGCCTGCGGAAGCAAGCAGGGGTTTCCATTCTCATTTCAAATAAGGTAGACTTCAAGCCAAAGTTAATCAAAAGGGACAAAGATGGATATTTCTTACTACTTAAGGGAACCATTCATCAAGAGGATATAACAATCATAAATCTATATGCCCCAAATAATGGAGCACCTACATTCATCAAACAAACGCTTCTCAAGTTCAAGAGTAAAATTGACCACAACACAGTTATTCTAGGGGATTTCAACACACCTCTCTCACCAATGGATAGATCATCCAAACAAAAACTAAACAAAGAAAACTTAGGCCTCCTTAAAACAATTAAAATAAATAAATAAATAAATAAATAAATAAATAAATAAATAAATAAATAAATAAATAAATAAATAAATAAATAAATAAATAAATAAATAAATAAATAAATAAATAAATAAATAAATAAATAAATAAATAAATAAATAAATAAATAAATAAATAAATAAATAAATAAATAAATAAATAAATAAATAAATAAATAAATAAATAAATAAATAAATAAATAAATAAATAAATAAATAAATAAATAAATAAATAAATAAATAAATAAATAAATAAATAAATAAATAAATAAATAAATAAATAAATAAATAAATAAATAAATAAATAAATAAATAAATAAATAAATAAATAAATAAATAAATAAATAAATAAATAAATAAATAAATAAATAAATAAATAAATAAATAAATAAATAAATAAATAAATAAATAAATAAATAAATAAATAAATAAATAAATAAATAAATAAATAAATAAATAAATAAATAAATAAATAAATAAATAAATAAATAAATAAATAAATAAATAAATAAATAAATAAATAAATAAATAAATAAATAAATAAATAAATAAATAAATAAATAAATAAATAAATAAATAAATAAATAAATAAATAAATAAATAAATAAATAAATAAATAAATAAATAAATAAATAAATAAATAAATAAATAAATAAATAAATAAATAAATAAATAAATAAATAAATAAATAAATAAATAAATAAATAAATAAATAAATAAATAAATAAATAAATAAATAAATAAATAAATAAATAAATAAATAAATAAATAAATAAATAAATAAATAAATAAATAAATAAATAAATAAATAAATAAATAAATAAATAAATAAATAAATAAATAAATAAATAAATAAATAAATAAATAAATAAATAAATAAATAAATAAATAAATAAATAAATAAATAAATAAATAAATAAATAAATAAATAAATAAATAAATAAATAAATAAATAAATAAATAAATAAATAAATAAATAAATAAATAAATAAATAAATAAATAAATAAATAAATAAATAAATAAATAAATAAATAAATAAATAAATAAATAAATAAATAAATAAATAAATAAATAAATAAATAAATAAATAAATAAATAAATAAATAAATAAATAAATAAATAAATAAATAAATAAATAAATAAATAAATAAATAAATAAATAAATAAATAAATAAATAAATAAATAAATAAATAAATAAATAAATAAATAAATAAATAAATAAATAAATAAATAAATAAATAAATAAATAAATAAATAAATAAATAAATAAATAAATAAATAAATAAATAAATAAATAAATAAATAAATAAATAAATAAATAAATAAATAAATAAATAAATAAATAAATAAATAAATAAATAAATAAATAAATAAATAAATAAATAAATAAATAAATAAATAAATAAATAAATAAATAAATAAATAAATAAATAAATAAATAAATAAATAAATAAATAAATAAATAAATAAATAAATAAATAAATAAATAAATAAATAAATAAATAAATAAATAAATAAATAAATAAATAAATAAATAAATAAATAAATAAATAAATAAATAAATAAATAAATAAATAAATAAATAAATAAATAAATAAATAAATAAATAAATAAATAAATAAATAAATAAATAAATAAATAAATAAATAAATAAATAAATAAATAAATAAATAAATAAATAAATAAATAAATAAATAAATAAATAAATAAATAAATAAATAAATAAATAAATAAATAAATAAATAAATAAATAAATAAATAAATAAATAAATAAATAAATAAATAAATAAATAAATAAATAAATAAATAAATAAATAAATAAATAAATAAATAAATAAATAAATAAATAAATAAATAAATAAATAAATAAATAAATAAATAAATAAATAAATAAATAAATAAATAAATAAATAAATAAATAAATAAATAAATAAATAAATAAATAAATAAATAAATAAATAAATAAATAAATAAATAAATAAATAAATAAATAAATAAATAAATAAATAAATAAATAAATAAATAAATAAATAAATAAATAAATAAATAAATAAATAAATAAATAAATAAATAAATAAATAAATAAATAAATAAATAAATAAATAAATAAATAAATAAATAAATAAATAAATAAATAAATAAATAAATAAATAAATAAATAAATAAATAAATAAATAAATAAATAAATAAATAAATAAATAAATAAATAAATAAATAAATAAATAAATAAATAAATAAATAAATAAATAAATAAATAAATAAATAAATAAATAAATAAATAAATAAATAAATAAATAAATAAATAAATAAATAAATAAATAAATAAATAAATAAATAAATAAATAAATAAATAAATAAATAAATAAATAAATAAATAAATAAATAAATAAATAAATAAATAAATAAATAAATAAATAAATAAATAAATAAATAAATAAATAAATAAATAAATAAATAAATAAATAAATAAATAAATAAATAAATAAATAAATAAATAAATAAATAAATAAATAAATAAATAAATAAATAAATAAATAAATAAATAAATAAATAAATAAATAAATAAATAAATAAATAAATAAATAAATAAATAAATAAATAAATAAATAAATAAATAAATAAATAAATAAATAAATAAATAAATAAATAAATAAATAAATAAATAAATAAATAAATAAATAAATAAATAAATAAATAAATAAATAAATAAATAAATAAATAAATAAATAAATAAATAAATAAATAAATAAATAAATAAATAAATAAATAAATAAATAAATAAATAAATAAATAAATAAATAAATAAATAAATAAATAAATAAATAAATAAATAAATAAATAAATAAATAAATAAATAAATAAATAAATAAATAAATAAATAAATAAATAAATAAATAAATAAATAAATAAATAAATAAATAAATAAATAAATAAATAAATAAATAAATAAATAAATAAATAAATAAATAAATAAATAAATAAATAATAAGTAAATAAATAATAAAAAAATTTAAAAAAAAGAATTAAATATAATGTTAACTATAGTCAAAATAAATAAATAAATAAATAAATAAAATAAAGGTATTGCATTCAACTACAACTGAAAATAGATATTTTAAAAAATAAGAGAAAATACAACTTTTCATATTTGCAGAATGCAGCAAAAGCAGTGCTTGGGGGGAAAATTTTAGCATTTAATGGATAAATTAGAAAGAAGAAATATAACATCAACAATATAAACTTCTATCTTAAGAAAGTAGTGAAAGAAGAGCATGTTAAATACAAATTAAGTAGAAGAAATTAAATAATACAAATTAGGGGATGAATCAATTAAGCTGAAGATAGGAAATTAATAGAGGAAGTCTATTAAACCATAATGTAGTTCTTTAAAAAGATCAATAAAATCAACAAAATTCTAGAAAGGCTAGAAAAGACAGAGAAAGGAGGATGAGAGAGAGAGAGAGAGAGAGAGAGAGAGAGAGAGAGAGAGAGAGAAACAAAGGAGGAAGGAAGGGGAAAAAGAAAGAAATTCTTGCTAATATCAGAAATGAAAGATAAGCCACCACAACTGATTCTGTAGATATTAAAAATATGAACAAAGTAATATTATGAACAATGGTATTCCACAAATCTGATAACTTATATGAAAGGGACAAATTCCTCTTTTTTAAAAAAATTATTTATTTATTTTTCAAGTTGCTGGTTTAATATAAAGTATTTTTACAACAATTGTGTCTTCATACATGTATTTAGGGTAATCATGGATAACTCAGTCTGCCATTATTCCTATCCCCTTGTCCCCTCCCCTCCCTCCACCCTCTTTGTTCTAGTTAAAGCTCTTTCATTCCTCTCATTCCCTCTCTCTTGCCTTTCTAAGTTAGTATCTTCATATCAAAGAGATCTTTCGACCTTTGGTTTTTTGGGATTGGCTAACTTCACTTAGCATTATTTTCTCCAACTCCATCCATTTACCTGCAAATGCCATGATTTTATTCTCTTTTAGTGCTGAGTAATGTTCCATTGTGTACATATACCAAAGTTTCCCTATCCATTCATCAGCTGATGGGCATCAGGGTTGGTTCCACAATCTAGCAATTGTGAATTGTGCTGCTATAAATATTGATGTGGCTGTGTTCTTGTAGTAATCTGTTTTTAAGTCCTTTGGGAATAGGCCAAGGAGTGGGATGGCTGGGTCAAATGGTGGTTCCATTCCCAGTTTTCCTAGGAATCTCCATACTACTTTCCAGATTGCTTCACCAATTTGCAGTTCCACCAGCAATGTAAGAGTGTGTGCGTTTTTACCCACATCCTCACCAGCATTTATTGTTGTTTGTTTTTTTGATAGCTGCCATTCTGACTGGAGTAAGATAAAATCTTAGAGTTGTTCTGATTTGCATTTCTCTAATCACTAGAGATGTTGAACATTTTTTCATATATTTGTTAATTGTATATCATCTTCTGAGAAGTGTCTGCTTAGTTTCTTGGCCCACTTACTGATTGGGTTTTTTTTTTTTTTTTTTTTTGGTGTTAAGGCTTTTAAGAGCTTTATAAATCTTTGAGGTTAGTGTTCTATCTGATGTGCTTGTGGTAAAGATTTGCTCCCATACTGTAGGTCCTCTATTCACCTCACTGATTGTTTCTTTTGCTGAGAAGAATCTTTTTAGTTTGAATCCATACCATTTATTGATTCTTGGTTTTAGTTCTTGTGCTATAGGGGTCTTATTGAGGAAGCTGGAGCCTAAACCAACATGATGGAGATTTGGGCCTACTTTTTCTTCTATTAGGTGCAAGGTCTCTGGTTTAATTCCTAGGTCCTTGATCCACTTTGAGTTAAGTTTTGTGCATAGTGAGAGAAAGAGATTTAATTTCATTTTATTACATGAGGATTTCCAGTTTTCCCAACACCATTTGTTGAAGAGGCTGTCTTTTCTCCAGTGAAAGTTTTTGGCACCTTTTTCTAATATAAGATAACTGTAGGTGTGTGGGTTCGTCTCTGAGTCTTCTATTCTGTACCATTGGTCAACTGGTCTATTTTGATGCCAATACCATGCTGTTTTTGTTACTATTGCTTTGTAGTACAACTTAAGGTCTGGAATGGTAATGCCACCCACTTCATTCTTCTTGCTAAGAATCGCTTTGGCTATTCTGGGTCTCTTAATTTTCCAGATGAATTTCATGATTGCTTTTCTATTTCTATGAGGAATGATATTGGGATTTTGATTGGTATTGCATTGAATCTGTATAGTGCTTTTGGGAGAATGGTCATTTTGTCAATATTAGTTCTACCTATCCATGAACAAGGTAGATCTTTCAATCTTCTAAGGTCTTCATTAATTTCTTTCTTTAGTGTGGTGTAGTTTTCATTGTAGAGGTCTTTCACTTCTTTTGTTAAGTTGATTCCCCAATTTTTTTTTTTTTGAGGCTATAGTAAATGGGGTGGATTTCCTAGTTTCTCTTTCTGAGGATTTGTCGCTGATGTACAGAAATGCCTTAGATTATGGGTATTGATTTTATATCCAGCCACTTTGCTGAATTTGTTTATCAGTTCTAGAAGATTTCTGGTGGAATTTTTTGGATCTTCTATGTATATAATCATATCGTCTGCAAATAGTGATAATTTGAGTTCTTCTTTTCCTATCTGCATCCCTCTAATTTTTTTCATCAGTCTAATTACTCTGGCTAGGGCTTCAAGAACTATGTTAAATAGGAGTGGTGAGAGAGGGCATCCCTGTCTTGTTCCAGTTTTTAGAGGGGCCAATTCCTCTTAAAAGACACAATCTACTAAAACTCACACAATAGGTTGTGAGTTAATCATTAATCATTGTGTTTCTTTTTTTCCTCATGTACATGGGTAATCATGGCCATAAGGAGGTTTCCAAAACAGAATTGTTAGGTCAAGAGATTTGCCAACTTTCACATTTAATTCTTATAGGTATTGTAAGAGTCTATACTCATTAAAATCTTGCTAAAAAGAATCTATTTTTAAAAACTTTAACTGATACACAAAACATAAATGTATGTATTAATATGGTACTATGTAATATTTGATATGTGCATACATCATATAATGTTCAAATCAGGTTAAACATATCTGTCTCCTCAAACACTTGTCATTTCTTTATGGTGAAAACTTTCAAAATCCTATCTTCTAGGTTTGTGAAATGTACAGTACATGATTGTTATCTCTAGTTATAATACTGTGCAATAGTACCCCAGAGCTTCTTGCTCCTATCTAACTGTAACTTAGTACCCACTGATCAACCTCTCCCTATCACCCCACCCCCTACTTTTCTCAGCCTCTGGTACCCGCCATGTTACTCTCAACTTCTATGAGATTGACCTTTTTTAGATTCCATGTATGAGTGATATCATACAGAACTTGTCTTTCTGTGCCCAACTTTATTTCTCTTAACATAATAATCTCTAGTACCATCCATGTGATTACAAATGACAGGATTCCATTTTTTAAAATATATTTTTAGTTGTTGATGGACCTTTATTTTATGTATTTATATGTGGTGCTGAGAATCAAACCCAGTTCCTCATACCTGCTAGGCAAGTGCCCTATCACTAAGCTACAACCCCAGCCCCAGGATTCCATTTTTTATAGCTGAATATGTATCAAATTTTTTTATTCATTTAATCAGTAGATGTACATTTAGATTATTTCAATTTGTTGACTATGGTGAATAATGCTGCAGTGAATTTGAGCAGGCAGATACTTCCACATAATGATTTCATTTCCTTTGGATATATAACTCAGAAATGGGATTGATGGTAGTTCGTATGGTAGTTCTATTTTTAATGTTTCTAGGAACCTCTATACTATTTTCCATAATGGCTATATTAATTTACATTCCCACAAAAAGTGTGCAAGTTTTCCCTTTTCTCCACATCCTTGCCAGAATTTTTTTAAAATACTGTTTTGGCAGTCTTTCTTACTGGGGTGTGGTTTTGATTTGAATTTCCTTGATGATTAGTGGTGGTGAACACTTTTGAATGTACCTGTTGTCCATTTATATGTCTTCCTTTGTGAACAAATGGACACATTTACATCTACTTCCCACTTTAGGGCTGCACGTATAGCTCACTGATAGAATGCTTTCCTAGAATGCACTAGGCCCTGGGTTCAAATCCCAGCACCACAAAGAAACAAACAAATAAACAAAACTATATAGATCTACAGACCATTTTATACTTGGGTTATTTGGAGTTTTTCTAGTCAGTTTTGGGTGTTCCTTATATATTTCTGATTTCAAACCTCATCATATTATAAATATTTTTTCCTGTTCTGTAGGTTGTCTCTCCAGTCTGTTGAGTGTTTTCTTTACTGTGCAGAAATTTTTAGTTTTATGTAATATCATTTGTCTATTGTTGCTTTTGTTTCTTGTCTTTTGGGGGTCTTGTCCAAAAATTCCTTGCCCACTCCAATGTCCTCAAATATTTTTCCCAAGTTTTCTAATAATTTTATAGTTTCAGATCTTATATTTAGTTCCTTAATCCATTTTCAGTTGATCTTTGTAAGTAGTGAGAGATAGAGGCTAACTTCATTCTTCTGCAAGTGGATATACAATTTTCCCAACACCATTTATTGAAAAGACTGTCCTTTCTCAAGTTCATGTTGTTAACCCTTTTGCAAAAATTAATTGGCAGTACATGTATGGCTTTACTTCTTGGCTTTCTGTTATGTTACATTGGTCTATGTGCCTGTTTTTATGTCAGTACCCTGCTGTTTTGACTACAACAACTTTGTAGTATGTTTCAAAGTCTGGTAGCATAATGCCTCAAGGAGTTCCCTTTTTGGTCAAAATGGTTTTGAATATTTAAAGTTTTTTGTGGTTCCATAAAACTAGAGCTGTTTTTTTCTAGTTTTGTGAATAAATGTCATTGTTTTTTTTAAATAGGAATTTAACTGTAAATAGCTTTGGGTAGTATAAACATTTTGGCAATATTAATTCTTCCAACTCACGAATACAAGATTCTTTCCACTTTCTGTGTCCTCTTCGATTTCTTTCATCAATAGTTTATAATTTTCATTGTAGATATCTCCTGCCTCTTTGATTAAATTTATTCCGAGACGCTATATTTCTTGGCTATTATAAATGGGATTACTTTTCTTGATTTGGATTTTAGATAATTCACTATTGACATATAGCAAGGCTACTGATTTTTGTATCTTGATTTTGAATCCTGCAACTTTGCTGAATTAATTTATTAGTTCCAATATTATTTGGATGGAGTCTTTGAGGTTCTATATATAAGATCATGTCATCTGTGAAGAGTGAAATTTGACTTATTTTCTGGTATAGGTGGCCTTTATTTCTATCTCTTGCTTAATTGCTCTAGCTAGGACTTCCAGCACTGTGTTGAATAAAATTGATAAAAGGGGGCTTCCTTTTCTTGTTCCAGATCATAGAAAATTTTCAACTTTTCCTCATTAGGTATAATGTTAGCTATTAGCTTATTATAAATGGCCTTTATTATGTTCAGGATGTTCCTTGTATGCTTGACTTGTTCAGTGTTTTTTATCATGAATAGATGCTGAATTTTATCAAATAACTTTTCAGCATTAATAGAGGTGACCATATGATTTTTGCTCTTCATTACATTAATATGGTATATCATCTGCATCAATATGCATATGTTAAGCTATCATTGAAACCCTGGTATGAATCCCAGTTAGTCAAGGAAAATAATCTTTGTAAAGTGCTGCTGGATTTGATTTGCTAGTGTGTGTGTGTGTGTGTGTGTGTGTGTGTGTGTGTAAGATACTTTTTATGTTTATTTAATTTAACTTTCATTTTAATTATTAGTGCATATTAATTGCACAAATTAATGTGTTTCACTGTGACATTTCCATACATGCATAAAATCTAGTATTTTTAAGGATTTTTCTGTCCATGTTCATCAAGGATTGTGTATGTGTGTATCTTCCTTATTGGTTTTGGTATCAAGGTGATGCTTGCCTTATAAAATGTGTTTGGAAGATTTACTTCCTCTTCTATTTTTTGAAAAAATGTAATAAAAATTGGTTTAGTTATTTAAATGTTTGGTAGAGTTCAGAAGTGAAGTCATCTGGTCCAATGCTTTTCTTTGATGGGAAGATTGTATTATTGATTCAATCTTGCTACTTGTTATTGGTGTGTTCAGATTTTCTCTTTCCTCATGATTCAGTCTTGGTAAAGTATATGTATCCATTTATTCTAGGTTATCAAATGTGTTGGCATATAGTTGTTCATAATAATATCTAATGACCTTTTGTATTTCTGTAGTGTCAGTTGTAATGTTTTCCTTTTCATTTCTGGTTTTATTTGAGTCTTCTCTCTCTTTTTCTAAGTTAGTCTGGCTAAGAGTTTGTCTATTTTATCTTTTCAAGGAACTTTTGTTACATTTATCTTTTTTATTGCTTTTTAGTCACTATTTCATTTATCTTTGCTCTTATCTTTATCATCTTTGTTCTACTAATTGGAGCTTAATTTTGTCCTAGTTCCTTGAGTTTCAATGACACATTCTTTATCTGAGATCTTTCTATTTTTTGATATGTTTGTTGATAATTTTAACTTCCCTCTTAGTAATATTTTTTCTTTATTCCATAGGTTTTATGAGTGTTGTGTTTCCCTTTTCATTTGTTTCAAGGAATTTTAAAATTTCCTTCTTGATTACTTCCTTGATCCATTGGTTTTTCAAAAATAAGTTGTTTCATTTCCATGTATTTGTATAGTTTCCAAAGTTTTTCTTATTGATTTCTAGCTCTATTGCATTGTGGTCAGAAAAGAAACTTGACATGATTTCAATTTTTAAACATTTGTTGAGGCCAGTTTTGTGGCCTATCATATAACCTATCCTGGAGAATGTTCCATGTGCTGATTACAAAAAATATGTTATTCAACAGCTTTTGTATGGTATGTTGTGTAGGATGTCTGTTAGGTCCATTTGGTCAAGGGTGAAACATTGATATTTTTGTTGTTGTTGTTGATTTTGTCTAGATGATCTGTCCATTGCTGAAAGTAGGGTATTAAAATCCCCACATATGGCAGTAGAGTCTCTCTTTTCATTTAGGTATATTAATGCTTGCTTTATATATCTGGGTATTCCATATGGGCTACATATACATTTAGAATTGTTATTTCCTTTTGATGAATAAACCACCTAATCGTTTTATAATGACTTTTTTATCTCTTTTTACTATCTTTGATTTAATGTCTATTTTTATCTAATATTAGTATGGCTACTCATGCTTAATTGTGGCTGCCATTTGCATGCAGTATTTGTTCATACTTTCACTTTTTTTAAAAAATATTTTTAGTTGTCAATGGGCCTTTATTTTATTTATGTATTTTTATGTGGTGCTGAGGATGGAACCCAGTGCCTCATACATGCTGGGCAAGTGCTCCACCACTGAGCCACAACCCCAGCCCCCAACCTTTCACTTTTAATCCTTAGTATTGAAGTCAGTTTCTTATAAGCAAAAAATAGTTGGGTATTGTTGATGGTGTTTGTGTTTTTGTTGTTGTTTGTTTATTATCCATTCAGGCACTCTTTTTTTTTTTAACTGAAGAATTTAATCCATGTACATTCAAAGTAATTATTGATAGGTAAAGTATTACTACAGCCATTATGTAACTTATTTTCTACTTTTATTATACTTTCTTTCTTTCTCTCTCTTTTTAGTCTTCCTGGGGGGTCAATTGAATTACTCTTTTAGTATGTTTTGATTTCTTGCTTGTAGTTTTTGCTTTGTCTTTATAGGTTTTTCCTTTGTAGTTATCTTGAGGCTTGTAACAAAAACATCCTTTGATTATCATAAGCTATTTTGAAATTATAGCAACTTGACATAATCATAATTAACAGAAACAAATGATCAAAAGAACAAAAGAAAATATAAGAAAACTCTCCAGTTGTGTTCTGTTCCTTCCCATATTTTGATATATATTGTTTCAGAGCACTGGGGATTGAACCCCAGAGCCACATCTCCTGTCCTTTTTATTAATTTTAATTTATTTATTTATTTATTTATTTATTTATTTATTTATTTATTTATTTTTCTTTTGAGACAGGGTTGTTTTAGGGCCTAAGTTGAAGAGGTTGGCTTCAAACTTGTGATCCTCCTGCTTCATTCTCCTGAGTTGCTGAAATTACAACCATGTGCCACCATACCAGCGTACATTTTGAATTTTTGATATCCCATTGTACATCTTTCTGTATTGCCTATTGCTGAACATATTAATATAGTTATTAGTTTCTAATTCTTTGGATTTTTAGTCTTCATGCTAAAGATATGCTTATGCAACATGCTTATAATGTTGGAGCACTCTAAATATGTTTGTATAATTATTCTAACCAGTAAGTTATCTACCTTTGTGTGTGTGTGTGTGTACATGTGTATGTTTTCATTAACATCTCTTTGAGTTTAAAAAAATTCCAGTTTAAAGAAATTCCTTTAGCATTTCTGGTAGAACAGGTTTGGTGGAGACATATTCTCTCAGCTTTTGTTTGTGTGGGAAAGTCTTTATCCCTCTTTCACTTCTAACAGTTTTGCTGGGTCTTATTCTCAGCTGACAGTTTTTTCCTTCAGTACTATGAAAATCTCATGCCACTCTCTCCTGCTCTGTAAGGTTTCTGCTGAGAAGTCTGCTGACAGACAAATTGGGGCACTCCTAGGTGTTGTTTTCACTTGCAGCATTGAGAATCTTTTATCTTTCAACTGTGAGAGGTTGATTAGAAGGTGTCTTAGAGTAGACTAGGTTGAGTTACTTTTTACCTTCCTGTACCTGGATAGTTGTATCCTTCTCCAGTATTATTTCTTTGAATAAACTTTCTACACCTTTGGCATTCTAAAGTCTTTCTTGAACCCCCAACAACCCTAAATTTGCTATGTTCATGATATCCTAAATTTTCCAAAGCTTCTAGTCTGCTGGTAACTTGTTACTACTTTAGTACTAGAGAACAATCCATGACCAAGTCTGTCCCAAATACTCTGTTGTTATGTTTTTCAGTAACAAAAAGGAGAGTGTCTATAGAGAGTAGACCATCCCCAATAGCCTATCCCTGCAGCCATGATAGGCCCAGATGCCTCATTCAGTTACCTGTGCTTCATCACTGCAGGATTTTGCCTGGCTCTGAGCAGGGTCACCATGGACGGACCATCCCTATGTCACACCTGTGGCCACCAGAGTCTCCAAACTGTTTCACACCCTTAGTTCACAGTCCACCATGACCAGCACAATACTGTATTAGGACCAAGGAACATAATTCTATGGGCTGAATATTGATGAGGTGGACTCATGATCCAAGATAGCCACAAGCAGCCTCAGGTGATGCTAGCTGGAACACAAGTTTGATAGACTGGGGCCACATATCTCCCCTGGCACTACAGCTGCTCCAAGTTTCTGTCCATAGTCAGATATGGGGATGGGAGCCATTATAATCTTGCCAGTATTTGCTCAGCACCAAGTTCCAGGGCAAAGACTTGTGCTTTCTATCCTGTCTTACCTTCAGCAAATGGTGTTTCACACAGTATGTTGCCCTGATTGAGCTGGTGTTGGTGAAAACAGACACAGACACCTGGGTTAGGTCATGCCTGAGTCTCAGAGCTGTAAGGACCTGCACACAGTCTCAGGGGAACACCAAGGCCCGTGCCACAGCTAGTGGTGATGCAGGTCAAAACATGAGTCTTTCCCACTGGGAAGAAAGTATCTACCTCATGCCTGGGCAGTTATAGAACCCCATCAGTAACCACTGGCCTGGTAATAACTGTGCTGCCCATGGTTAGGGAATAAGTGGCAGAGACAGTCCATTGGCCATAAGAGCTGGTGCTAAGCTAGATCATATTTGATTTTCACAGCTGCAAGTGCCTGCACAGTCTTAGTAATGGTTGGGTGCTCCTTACCAAAAGAAATTTAGCATACCTATTTTCCTCAAATTTTACCAATTTCAGATATTATTCTTTCATCCAATATTATGGGGACAGAGAATATTATCATATTATTTTATTTTTCATTGTTTTGATTACTAGTGAAAAATTGTGTAATAGTTTTAGTGATCGTATGTATTTCTTCTTGTGTGAAATTTTTGTTTATGGGCTGGGGTTGTGGCTCAGCGGTAGAGCGCTTGCCTTGCACATGCGCAGCCCGGGTTCAATCGATCCTCAGCACCACGTACAAATGAATGCATTGTGTACAACTAAAGCAAATAAATAAATATTTTTTTAAAAAAAGAAATTTTTGTTTACATATTTGCTCATTTTACTTATTTGGTGGATTATGTTTTTGTTTTAGTCAATCTTAATATGAATATTAAACATTTGTCTACTGCATACATAATAGAATTTTCACTTAGGTCATTATTCATATTCTTTTTTAAACATTTTTTTAGTTATTGATGGACCTTTATTTAATTCATTTATATTCCTGTGGTGCTGAGGATAGAACCCAGTGCATCAAACATTCCAGGCAAGCACTCTACTACTAAGCTACAGTCCCAGCCCCTCATTGTTCATAATCTAACTTATTTGTCATAGTTCATTTTCATGTCTTTCACTATTTTTCTATGTGGTTTCAAGATTTTTGTTTCTGGCTTCAGGAAGGTTTCCTTATCTTAATATATTTTTTAAATATCTCAAATTTCACATTTAAATATATAGCACATAGGAATTTAGCTCTTTCTTTTTGGTATCTTCATAAATCTAAATAAATATCCAATAGTTCCAACACTCCTTTATCCATTTATCTGGAATGTCAAGTCTATTAATACATCTGATTTTATTTGTATCAATTATGTGCCATTATTTTTATTTTAAATACTTAGTCAATTGTCCAAATGAACTTTGTCCTCATTATGTGATGTCATATTTATTGTAAATCTCACATGCATATTGGTGTGTTTCTAGAAACTATCATGTTTCATTGATTTACTTAATTATATCTCTTTCAGGACTACATATTTTTAACATTTCAGTTTTATAATAAATTTGATATCTTGGAGGGTGGGATTTTCTGAACACAATATTCTTTTTGTCATAAAAGCCTATTAGATCATAAGATCTTCAGCCATGGCCGAGTGAAGAGTTCAGCAAACCCTCTTCCTCCCAAATGAGTATAAAACTGCACATTACAGGGCTCTGGAAATTGAACAAAGGCAACCAAAAAATAGAGAAGCATTTGCTTTTCAAAGGATGCTAAAGATTTTAATAAGAACTGTAGAAATCTGCAGCCTTTTTGACTGGGGCTACTCCCAACCTAGCTTCCTCAGTTCAATGAGTATGGTAGTTTTATTACAGTGGGCTATGTGGAAAAACCAAAGCTTCTCTGCCAAAGATGCTGGCTTGATTTTGAGCAGAGAACAAAACCCACACACAACATTGTGTCAGTCAAAGAGGGAAAACCTACAGCTTGAAAACTATGATAACTGAAAGGAAGAGTCAAAGGAAAGAATCAATGATTTAGCAATAGAAATTCTGCTTTATGAATAATGGAGAAAAATTGAATCAAGAATAACAGAACCTTAGAGGCCTGTGGAACACCATTAAGTGCATGAACACACATATAATAGGTAAAATCAGAAAGTGTCAGTGAAAATATTTGAAGAGAAGATGACCATAAGCCTCTAAACTTAGAGGTTTGACAAATGCATAGTAAGATAAGCAAAAACAGAGCCACACCTAGACACAACATAGTCAAAATGCTAAAACACAGAAAAAATTGAGAGAAAAACAAATAATCATGTATAAAGGAAGAATAATTCAATTAATGGTTGACATTTCATGAGAATCAGTGGAGGCCAGAAAAGAGTGGTATGAAATATGCTAATGCTCACATCAAACAAAAATTAATTTGAAATGGATCACAGACCTGAACATAAAGTTAAACTCTCAAAACTTGCAGAAGATGGTACAGGAGAAAATCCTCTGGTTGTGGTAACCTGAACAATGGTTCCAAAAATGTCTACCTCTTGTCCCTGGAACTAGTGAATATGTTGCCTTACATGGTAAAAGGGACTTGGAGGATTTTTTTAGATAAAATACAGAATGAATGAACCATAAAAGAAAAAAAAATGAAAACTTGTACTTCATCCAAATTTAAAGTTTCAATTATTGGTAGACATTGTGAAGAAAAACAATAAAAGCCAAGTATTTGTAATGAATACATAAAAAGAATCATACAACTCAATAATAATGAGGCAATCCAAAATAAATAAACAAAATATGTAAACAGATACTTCACCAAAGAAGAAACACAAATGATCCACAAAAACTTGAAGATATTCCCAGAATTACTGGTCATTAAGAAAATACCAACTAAAACCTCAGTAACATACTACTACTCAACCAGTAAAAGAAGTAAAATTAGAAAAATATCTAACAATACAAATATTGCAGAGGGTGTGCAGTGACTGTAACTCTTTTATGGTGTGAATTGGAATGAAAAAATGGCATTGCTACCTAGGAACAGTATAGCAGTTTCTTTAAAATTTAAACAGCTATCCTTAATTACATCAACAAGTATATAACCAAGAAGAATGAAGGTATATATTCACACAAATACTTGTATACAAATTTTCCTAGCATTATTAACACTAGTCAGAAACTGAAAACATGTGCCATCCACATTTGAATGAATAAACAAGTTGTAATACATCTGTATAATGGAATGTTACTCAGTAATTAAAAATGGAAAAGAAAGAACTACTAATGCACAGGGAAATGTGAAAGAATCTCAAAAACTTCATGCAAATAAGTTAAAGAATGTATACCATAAAATGATTTTCAGGTTTTTGTTACTTATTATATTTTGGTTTTTATTAATATGCATGAATTGTATGTTAAAGGGGTTCAGTGTGATCTTTTAACACATGCATACAACATGCAGTAACCAAATCCCACTTCTGTTTGTCCACCTTCTCCCTCAACATTCCCAACCTCTATCAATGCTATTGAACTTTCAAGTTGACTTCTTTTTAGCTTAAACACATGAAAGAGAACATGCAGTACTTGTCTTTCTGTGTTTGGCTTATTTCACTTAAAGTCCTCCAGATCCATTTTGCTGCAAATGATAGGATTTCACTCTTAATTGTGGCTGAACAATATTTCATTGTGTATATATACCACATTTTATTTATATCATTAGCCATCAGGGAAATGCAAATCTAAAATACAATGATATCTCATCCTAGTTAGAACTGCTATTATTAAAAGACTATATAATTTTATTTACATGATATCATAGAAAGAGCAAAACTGTAGGAAAACAAACAAGGTCCAGTGGTATAGCTGGGGATATTGTAAAAAGTAGCATGAAGAAACTGTAGAGGGGGAGAGACATTATAAAACTTAATTGTGGCAGTAGTTGCATGGTTGTATACACTCAACAAAGTCTACACTTAAAACAGGTGAATTTCATATTATGTAAATTTAGCTGTAATAAAGCTGGTTTCAGGGGTTTATTTTTTGTTATTTGTTTGTTTTAAAGTACTGGGCTTCTGAACATACTAGGCAAGCACTATACCACTGAGCTACACCCCCAGCCCTTTTCATTTTATTTTGAGACTGTATATTACTAAGTTGCCCAGGCTGACCTTGAACTTGTGATCTTCCTGTCTCCTGAGTAGCTGGGATTACAGGTGTGCACCACCATGCCTAGCTCCAAAAACTTTTTTTTTTCTTTTCAGTACCCATTTATTTCTACGGGGGGGGGGGGTACTACTAAACAATGAAATGGATACATATAACCAAACATACATCCAATAAAGTTTTAATTTTAAAAGGTATCATTAAGATATTGAAAAGGCAATTAGTAGTGTGGAATTTTGCAATATTCTACAATGCTTGTATCCAGAATATGTGAAGAATTTCTTTGGGCAGTCTAATATAAAATCAGTGTCTTGAACAGGCAAGAGAATCACAAGAGGATCTCTAAATGGTCAGCAACTTAAAAGAGTGCTCAACTTTATTAGTCCTCAGGAAAATGCAAACTGAAACCACTATATGCTTCCATTATACTCCCACCAGATGGATAAATGTGATACTAGTACACATCTACCAGAAAATGCCACATATTAGCAAGGATATGGAATAAGCAAATTCACATTGCTGGTGGAACCGTAAATTGGTAATCTACTTTGGAAAACTTGAAGTATATATGACAGCTGAGAATATACATAATCTATAACCCAGTCATAACATACATCCAATAAAGTTTTAATTTTAAAAGGTATCATTAATATATTGAAAAGGCAATTAGTAGTGTGGAATTTTGCAATATACATATTCTATAATTCTTGTATATGGTGTATAGTCAACAGAAATGCATAATACATTCCCTAGAAGACATGTACTAGTATGCTCTCAGCAGCATTGTTCAAAATTGTGCAGAATTGGAAACAGCCTGCCTCCTTGTAGACTGCTATCTTTTAAAAAACATTTCTAGTTGTTAATAGACCTTAATTTAATTAAATTAATTTATTTATTTATATGTAGTGCTGAGAACTGAACCCAGTGTCTCACACATGCTAGGCGAACGCTGTACTACTGAGCCACAACCCCAGCCCCTAGACTGCTATCTTTTCACCGTATCCTCACATGGCAGAAGGGGCAAAGGAGCTCTATGGGTCTCTTCTATAAGAGAACTAATCCCATTCACAAGGACTTTTCTTCATGATCTAATAATTTCCTAAAGTCTCCACCTCCTAATATCATCACCTTAGTGGTTAGGATTTCAACATATGAATTTTGAGGGGATACAGTCAAACTGTAGCATGTTTTGATATAATGGTATATAAAGCAACAATGAGACTAAACCATCTACAGTTCCCTGCAACAATATAGATGAATACCAAAAACAAAATTTTGATCAAAATGAGTCAGACAGTAAATGTTACATAATTTGATTTACATAAAATCTAAAAATAGGAAAAATTATCTATACTGTTACAGAAGTCATAGTAGCAATTACTCTTGGAGAGGTAGTGAATGAAATGGACCAAAGGGAGTTTCTGAGTTAAGATTTTGTTCCATTATATGGGGGCAGGTTCCATAGATCATCAGTTTATGAACATTAATCTACTGAATGTTTATGACATCAAGAAATTTTAAAATCAAGGAAATTATAAACATAAAATTTTAAATAATGGGTACTTCAGATAGAGAAAGGCAGAATGAAGGGAATTCAAAAACTATTGAAAACACTCTTGTTCTTAGATTAGGCAATGGTTCCATGGGAATTTATATTATTGTGCAGAGAACACAAATAGTTGTGTATAGCTATAAAATTTTTAGTTACTTTGAAGATACAATGAGCAACAAAATGTATCAAGAAGCATTCTGAGTAGGAATTACTTAGCAATATAAGCATCTTATGATTCTTAGAAATTTCAATTTGGGTTTTGCTATTTTTAAATTCATGTACTGTGTAATTCATAATTTGTGGTGTACAGTTTTATGGATTCAGACAAAAGTACAATGCCATGTGACTACTCCCATTAATCAGGATACAGAATGATTCCATTACCCAAAACATTTTCTCTCATTCCCCATTCTTTTTTAAGTACATCCTTACTATTTGGGTTTACAAGATGCTAGGCTCATCTTACATTTTCCCTTCCTTAGTCTATGAATCACCTAGTTCTCTAAGGAACTCTCATTTCTTTTATTGAAGAGTGGTATTTACAAACAAAGATTTGGGTGCTTGTTGCCACAGGTATTATCCATGTCATTGTGTTTATCAATGCTTTGTTGCTGTTTATTGCTAAGTAGTATTCCACTTTGTGTATGTACCAGTTTATAAAATCAATCACTGAAGAATAACTAAAGTATTTCCATTTTTGTTTATTATGAATCTTCACATACCAGGCTTTTGGATTCTTGGATATATATCTAGAACTAGATTACTGACTTATCTGGTAGATTTAGGTTTATAAAAAAAACTACCAGATCATTTTCCAAAGTGACTACCAATTTGTATATCTACCAGCAATATGTGAACATTCTATTTCCTCTGGGTATTCACCATAATTTGGTATTGACATTTTTTCTAAAAACATCTTGTTTTAGAAATTGTAATAGATATGTTGTGGCATTTCATTCTGTGTTTTTTTAACTTTATTTTCAGAAGAAATATTTGGGAATTTTTGGAACCACCTTTACAATTCTGCATATTCAAACCTCTTCTGAAAATGAAGTTTCTTTTTAAACCAATATTGACATGTTACCTGAAGTTCATACTTTTTTCAAGATTCTTCTAGTTTTTACCTAATGTCTTCCTTCTATTCCTAGTCCCATTCCTTTGTGTTTATCCAAAAGAATGAAAATCAGCCACATTAATGTTTATAGCAGCAGCACAACTCGTTGTGGTTTTAATGTGGATCTTCTAAGTTATTAAAGATGTTGTGTTTCTATTTTTTCTGTTGTGTTTTTAAATTTTTTATTTGTTTTAATTAGTTATACATGACAGTAGAGTGCATTTATGCACTGTGATACATCATACATAGATGGGGTATAATTTCTCATTTTTCTGAGTGTACATGTTGCAGAATCATATTGGTCATGTAGTCACATATATACATACAGTAATAATGTCTGTTTCATTCTACTATCTTTCCTATCCCCACATCCCCTCCCTCCCCTCCCTTCACTTCCCTCTACCTTAGTAACGCTATTTTTCACTAGTGCCCCCTGCCGGCTAGTTGACACTTGTACATTTTCTTTGGTGAATTATCTGTTCAGTTATTTCGATTATTTTTAATTGCATTGTTTACTTTATCATTTTTTATTTTTGATGATTTTTAATACTTATTTATTTGCTTTAGTTGTACATGATACATTTATTTTTACGTGGTGCTGAGGATAGAACCTGGGCCGTGCACGTGCTAGGCGGGGGCTCTACCACTGAGCCACAACCCCAGCCCCAAGTTTTGATGATTCTTTATGTACCATGCATATAAGTCCTCTGACAGAAGTGTAATTTGCAAATATTTTTTCATACAGGTGGCTTTCCCTTTCATTTTCTTAATAGCATCCTTTATAGTGCAAATAGTTTTAAAAATTATAATGAAGTCCAGTGAATGATTTTAAAAAATGGATTGCATGTTTGGTATAAAAATTAAAAAATCCTTTGCCTAGCCCAAGGTCATACAGATTTTTATATTTTATTCCAGAAGTTTTATGCATTTACATTTAGAACTATGAGCCATTTTGAGGGTTTTAAAACGTTTGTTAAACTTTCTACTCAACTGTAACATATATTATAAAAGTTCACAATTGTAAATGCACAGCCTAATGAATATGGATATATGAGAATAATCATCACCCAGCTAAAGAAATAAAGTATTGTTAACATCCCCAAAGCCCCACTTATGTTCATTCCAGACTGCAAGTATAGTGAGTTTATTTCTTCTCTTTCAATTCCTATATTTTAAATTTTGTTTCCCCTTATTTCATTGACTAGGATTTCTTGTACTTTAATAAGCATAAAATGAGTTGGGAATTATGTGTTTCCTCTTCTATTCTCTAGAAAAAAAATTGTATAACATTGATATTATTTATTTCTTAAGTGTCTAAGAAAAATATACCAGTGAAACCATCTGTGCCTAGCGTGTTCTTTTTTGGACCATTTTTCTACAAATTAGATTTTCAAAATAGATGTGGTTCAAAATAGATTGCTGCAGTTATCTATTTCTTCTTGGGGGAGTTTTTGTACTTTAGATCTTTAAGGAATTATTTCAATTCACTGAAAGTGTTTCATTCCAGGCATAAAGTCATTTATAGTATTGCTGCTTGTGTTTTTGTGGTGCTGGGGATTAAACCCAGGGCCTTGTGCATGCAAGGCAAGCACTTTACCAACTGAGCTAGATTCCCATCTCTGGTATTGCTTCTTAATGTTTGGGCAGACTTTAGTGATAGTCCCATTTTTCTTTTTTTTTTTTTTTTTTTTTTTTTGGGGGGGGGTGTCTCTGTGTCCTTTTTTTTGGGGGGGGTGTCTCTGTGTCTTTTTTATTTTTATTTTTATTTTTTTTATTTATAATAGTAGTATGTATTACAATTCATAATGCACATATATGGCATCTTTTTACATACAACTGTTTGTATACAAAGTATATAAGTACCATTCAGATCTTCAATCATGCATTTAGGATAATGATATCCATCTCATTCAACCACCAATTTTTTTTTCTTTTTCCCCCGCCTCTCCCTCCTTGTTCCTCCTTTCCCCTCCCTTTCCTTTGACCATTCTAGTGTTCCTCTAATCCTCCTATGTACCCCGACACCCAACACCACTGTGAATCTGCCTCCTTATATCAGAGAAAACATTTGGTCTGTGCCACTCTGCAAGGACCAAAGGTGCAGCCTTGACTCCACTAACAGGGTTGCTGACTGTACATGATCTGGGTCAGGTGGCTTAAACTGGAAGGGAAAAAAGAAGGGCTTCCAAGGGTCCATTTTGTTTGAGACTTGTTCTTGGGTTCAACGTTTTTGTTTTTATTTGCTTGTTTGTTTGTTTTGTTGTTTCTTGGGAGTTTTTTTGTTTTTGTTTTGATTGACAGTGTGTTTGTGTGCTTCTGCTCCTCTTTTCTTTCTTTTCTTCCTTCTCACTTTTATATTTTTTTTTCTTCCTTCATCTTCCCTATTTACACCCTGCCATTGCATTCTCAACAGAGGCAAAAACAAGTTATACGCACAAATTGAGATTTCTAGAACGTGTACAATTGAAATATATAGCAAAGTGGTGTTATATATGGTTTATTCTCTATTTTCTAGACTTATTCTCTCTCTCCTCTCTCTTACACTAATTACTACTCCTTGGTTATTTTTTTTTTCTCTTCTTCTTTTTTTTTTTTTTTTTTCTTTTCCATCTTTCTTTATTTCTCCTCTCAACCACCGCATAAGTTAGGTTTATATGTAAATCAGTCTTTCCATCTATTCATTCACTTCATTCTCTTTCCTCTCTCATCGGCTGTTACTAAACCACTTCCATAGAACTCTCTTTTCATACTTTCTAAGAAGAACAAGTCAATACACTCACTTCCTTCTTCCTAAACATATTACCTCTCTGTCCATTACTTGAAACTTTAAAACCCCATCAGAAGCATACAGAGTAAATTGGAAACAACATCTGGGTTAACTAAATCTGTACATTGTGATCAAACTGGGATTCTCTGAATAGTAAGTGTTTGATTTTAAAGTGTAAAGGAAATATAAGGGGATCTGATAGCATTGTACTACAGGAGCAACATAAGGTTTTAAGGTAAAATCAAAGTAGACAAGGTCCCACAGTGCAGGTAGAATAGACGCACAAGCAATATGAAGAAACAAGGGAAGAAAGTGACACAAACAAATCAATATACCTCCTCAGTAGATTCCATACCATGCACAGTTGGTGCAATGCCAGAGATGGAATTCAGAAATTACATATTCCAAATGTTAGCGGAACTTAAGAATGAACTCAAAAATGAAATGAGGGAGCAAATACAGGAGGTGAAAGATCATTTTGACAAAGAACTCCATAAACAAATACAGGAAGTAAAAGATTACTTCAATAGGGAGATAGAGGGCTCTAAAGAGAAACCAAACAGAAATTCCAGAAATGAAAGAAGCAATAAATCAAAATAAAAGCTCAATCGAAAGTATCACCAACAGAGTAGATCACTTAGAAGAAAGAACCTCAGACAATGAAGACAAAATATATATCCTAGAGAAAAATCTAGATTACACAGCAAAAATGGTAAGAAACCAAGAACAGAACATTCAAGAATTATGGGACAACATAAAAAGACCAAACATAAGAGTGATTGGGGTAGAGGAGGGGGCAGAGTTTCCAATCTCAGCAATGGTATTTGGCTTTTTGAGATTGACTAACTTCACTTAGCATTATATTCTCCAACTTCATCCATTTACCCGCAAATGCCATTATTTTATTCTCTTTTATTGCTGAGTAAAATTCCATTTTGTATATATACCACATTTTCTTTATCCACTCATCTACTGAGGGACATCTAAGGACAGTCCCATTTTTCATTACTGATATTGGTTAATCATTTTCCCACTTTTTTCTTGATCACTCTGCCTAGAGGTTCATCAGTTTTATTTACCATTAAAAAAAAAAAACAACTTTTTTCCTCAGATAATCTCTTAATTTTTTTTTCTTTTCAATTTCATTCAACTCTCACCTTTATGATATCTTTCTTATTGTGGGTTTATTCTGACCCTTATAGGTGGAAGCTGAGATTATCTTTTCTTTTCTTTTTTTTATTTAATTATTTATTTACTTATTCATAATGCACGAGTATAACATCTTTTTACATACAACTGCTTGTATACAAAGTATATAAGTACCATTCAGATCTTTTCTAATATAAGAACCTCATATACTTTAATTTTCTTCTACACATTAATGTATGTACACATGACAAATTTTGATCTGTATTATTTTCATCTTCATTCAATTTTAAAATTCCTTTCAGATTTCTACTCTGGTCTATATGTGCTATGGTTTAGATATGGTTTATGTGTGTCCCTCAAAGTTTCATGTGCTGGAGCTGGGGTGTGGCTCAGTGGTAAGAGCACTTGCTTAGCATGTGTGAGGCCCTGGGTTTGATTCTCAGCACCACATATAAATAAATGAATAAAATAAAGGTCCATCAACATCTAAAATTTTTTTTTAAGTTTCATGTGCTGAAAATTTTGTTTCCAGTGCGACAATGTGGGGAGTAATTAGGTCACTACCCTGCCCTCAGAAAGAATAAAGTAGTCTCATGAGGCCCTAATTGTTCTCACAATAGCAAGTTGTTCTAAAAGAACAAGACTTCCCAATATCTGGCTTTCTCTTTCACCAGGTGATTTCTCCCTTTTGCACATGCTCCTGCAATGACACCATCTGCCATGAAGTGACAAAGCCAAAGGGTGCTCAGTAGAAGCTGAACAGATGGGGAAACCGAATCTCAAATTGTAAACCTCCACAACTGTGGGATAAATAAACCTGCTTTCTGTATATACTACCCATGCTCTGGTGTTTTGTTAAATAAATGAAAAATGGACTAGTACAATGGATTCCTTAGATATGTATTGTTCATTTTCCAAATATTTGGTAATTTTCCAGATTTTTTTTTTTTTTTGGTTTTAATTTCTGTTTCAATTCCATTGAAATCTGAGAACATGTTTCATACAACTGACACTGCTGAGGTTTGTCAGATGACCCAAAGTAATATCTATATTATTGAATGACCAATACAGTCTTGAAAATAAATTGTATTCGGATTTTGTTGGGTGGAATGTTTTACAAATGTCAATTAGGTCTTGTCCATTAGTAGTTTTTCCAGATATCCTATATGTTTACTTATTTCTTATTTATTTGTTCCATCAGCCACTGAGAGAAGTACAAGAAATAGAGGCAGATGAGTAGTACCACCCATATATACCCCTTTTATCAGGAAACCAAAAATTTCCTGGAAATTTCTCATCCAGTTACAAGGGAGGATTATAAAATAAATATTCAGGGCTGGGGTTATACCTCATGTATACATGAGCCTTCCAACTCATGGTTTTTATTTCAGAAATATTGAATGATGTGTTCTGAGATTTTTAACTCAAAATTTCTAACTAATACAGAGAGTATTATAACGGAATTTCCTCAGGGACATAGGAATTACCTTAGTACAGCCTTCATCAATTCTCCCAAGGAGAAACTAGGACTCAAACCCAAATCCATGCCTATTGAGTAATATAGACTAACATATATAGAATCGGCTCATGTTGAGGTTGAGAAGTCTCACAATATTCCATCTGTAAACTGAAAACCCAGGAAAGTTGATCATGCAGTTCCAGTCAAAGACCAAAGTCCTGAGAACCAGGACAAATGAAGCTGTAAATTATAGTCCAAGTCTGAAGGAAGTAAAAGACTGATGTCCCTGCTTAGGCATACACTCAAAGAAAGAATCCTCTCTTCCTTCACATTTTGTTTTATTCAGGCTCTAAAACATTGGATGCCTCCAGTTATTGCTCTTCTTGCTCAGGATTGCTCTGGTTATTCAGGGCCTTTTAGTCTTAAAAATGAATTTTAGGACAGTGTGCACTATTTCTGTGAATAATGTCATTGGTAGTTTGATGGGGATTGCATTGAATCTGTTTAGCATTTTTGGTAGTATGACCATTTTTTGGGGGGGAGGGGCTACTGAGGATTGAACTCAGGGGCACGTCCCCAGCCCTTTTTTGTATTTTATTAGAGACAGGGTCTCACTGAGTTGCTATGTGCCTCACCATTGCTGAGGCTGGCTTTGAACTTGTGATCCTCCTGCCTCAGCCTCCCAAGTGCTGGGATTACAGGTGTGCACCACCATGCCTGGCTAGTATGACCATTTTGACAATATTAATTCTACCTATCCAAGAACATGGGAGAGGTTTTTCCATTTTCTAAGGTCTTCTTCAATTTTTTTTCTTCAGAATACTATAAATTCCATTATCTTTCACATTTTTGGTTATATTTTATTTCCAAGTATTTTAGGTTATTGTGAATGGGATAGTTTTCCTGATTTATTTCTCAGCAGATTCATTATTGGACTATAGGAAAGTGATTTATTTATGTATGTTGATATTGTATTGTACTACTTTTATGAATTTATTTACCATCTCTAGAAATCTTCTGGTGGAGTTTTTGGGTAGAAATATAGGATCATGTCACCCTCAAACAGAGAGAATTTGACTTCTTCTTTTCCTATTTGTATCACTTTAATTTTCTTCTCTTGCCTGATTGCTCTGGCTAAAGTTTCAAGAACTATGTTGAATGGAATGGTGAAAGTGAACATCCCTGTTTAGACCCTGATTTTAGAAATTAGACCATACGCTTTGCAAATGCGAGAGAAAACACAATGTCAATACTCCGACATATTAGCATAGGCACAAGACTCCTAAATCACAAGAAATAAAACCAAGAATCAATAAATGGGATGACATCAAATTTTTTAAAAAAACTTCTGAACAGCAAAAGAGTGTGAATAGAGCATCTACAGAATGGGAGAAGATCATTACCAGCTGCTCCTCCAACAAAGGGATCAATATCCAGAACATATAACGAACCACCAAAAAAAAAAAAAAAAAAAAAAAAAAAAAAATCAACACCAAAAACCCCAAATAACCCAAACAAGAAATGGGCAAAATAACTAAATAGACAGTTCTCAAAAGAAGAATACAAATCACCAATAACTTGAAAAATTGATTGTGCTCTATATGTGTAATATGAAATGAATTGCATTCTGCTGTCATATACAACAAATTAGAATAAATACATAATTTAATTTTAAAAAAAGAGTGAACCCTGTCAGGCATGGTGGTAACACCTGTTATCCCAGAGGCTCAGGACATTGAGGCAGGAGGATTGCAAGTTCAAAACCAGCCTCAGCAAAAGCGAGGAGCTAAGCAACACAGTGAGACCCTGTTTCTAAATAAGGCTGGGGATGTGGCTAAGTGGTTGAGTGCCCCTGAGTTTAATCCCTGGTATCTCCCTCCCCACCAAAAAAGGAAAGAGTGAACCCTGATGTGAGCTATGGACTTGGGTGATATAATGATATGTTGCTGTTTAGATTCCTCAACTATGACAGATACCATTATTGTTCAGATACTGACAACGGAGGAGGTTGTGCATGGCCATGGAAGCAGGTACATGGAAAGAAGCTCTATACTTTATGCTTTATTTCCCTGTGAATCTAGAACTTGTCTAAAAATAAAGTTTATTAAAATTTTTTAATAAAGAAAAAATGTTAAACATCCCTAGCAATCACTGCAAATCAAAAGTACATTAAAGGGCTGGGGTTGTGGCTCAGAGTGGTAGAGTGCTTGCCTCACATGTGTGAGGCACTGGGTTCAATCCTCAGCACTGCATGTAAATACATGAAGAAAATAAAGGTCCATCAACAACTAAAAAAAAATATTTTTTAAAAAGTACATTAAGGCAGGCTGGGGATGTAGCTTAGCGGTAAAGTGTTTGCCTAGCATACATGAGGCCCTGGGTTCAATCCCCAACACTGCAAAACAGAGTACACTAAGATTTCACCTAACTCAAGTAAGAATGGCAATTGTCAAGAATACAAATAATAATAAATGCTGATGTGGATGTGGGGGGAAGGTACACTAATAGACTGTTGGTGGATTGCAAATTAGTATAACTACTCGGAAAAGCAGTATGGAGATTCCTCAAAAGACTAGGAATGGAACCGCCATATCACCAAGCTATCCCACTCCTTGCTAGTTATCCAAAATAACTAAAATCTTCATATTGTAGTGATACCGACACATCAATGTTTACAGCAGTGCAATTCACAACAACCAAGTTATGGAACCAGCCCAAGTGCCTATCAACAGATGAATGGATAAAGAAAGTGGTACACACACACACACACACACACACACACACACACACGCGCGCGCGCCGCGCGCGCACACACAATAGAGTTTTTCTCAGCCATAAAGAAGAATGAAATTTTGGAATTTGCTGGTAAATGGATAGAACTGGAGACCATTATGCTAAGTGAAATAAGCTAGACTCAGAAAGTCAAGGGTCAAATGTTTTCTCTCATATGCAGAAGCTAGAGCAAAATAAGGGCAGGAAATGGTGGCAGGAGATGGGAATCCCATGAAAATAGAAAGAATATCAGTGAAGCAAAGGAAGGGAATTGAGGGGGAAGCAGGAGGGATGGGAAAAAAGAATGATAGAATGACATTGACCCAGATATATGAATAAATCACAGTGAATTTCACCTTTATGTATATCTATAAAGCACAAAAGAACTATAAATAAATATAAGGAAGATTTGTAGAGTATAGGAAGGGAAACAGGATGATGGAGGAAGGGAGAGAAAAGGGAAGTAGGAAAGACTGAAGTGAAGCTAATTATATTCCATGCTTGTATATTAAAAAATTAAATTCGTTATTAAACATCTAAGAAATTTCAGGTTGAGATGGTTTCACTGATGAACTCTAACATTAAAAGGAAAAATGAACAACTAAATGATGTATAGATTTAATGCAATAACAATAAAAATGCCAGCAGGGTTTTCTGTAGAAATTCACAAATTCATAGAATAGTTTATACAGAAACACAATCTAGAAAATGCAAATTAATTTTTTTAAGTACAAAATTTTGGAGAACTGTATTTTAGTCCAGCTTTTCACTGCTGTGACTTAAAAACCTGACCAGAACAACTGAAGAAAATGAAGTTCATTTGGGGGCTCCTCCTGTTTCAGAGGTCTCAGTCCACTGACAGCTGGCTTCATTCCCTGGGGCTCGAGGTGAGGCCGAACATCATGGCAGAAGACTGTGGCAGAGGGAAACAGTTCACGTGATGACCAGAAAGCAGAGAAAGACTCCACTCTCCAGATACAAAATACATACCTCATAGCCACATCTCTGAGGCCCACCTCCTCCAGTCACACCCTACCAGCCTTCAGTTACCATCAATTAATCCCATCGGGTGATTAATTCAGTGATTGGGTTAAGACTCTTATAATCCAATCATTTCTTCTCTGAGCCTTCTTGCATTGTCTCACACATGAACACCTCACATCCAAACCATAACATTCTGCCCCTGGCCCCCAAAAGCTCACACTCATCTGATGATGCAAAATCCATTTAGTCCATTCCCAAGAGTCCCCATAGTCTCAACAGTTCCAATATTGCTCAAAGTTCAAGTCCAAAGTCAAGGCAATCTTGCATTCTGAGCTCCCATAAAATTAAAGGCAATTTACAAGTATGCAGTATATAATGGTACAGAGCAAACGTTTCCATTCAGAAAAATAGGGGCATAGAAAGAAGGGATAAGACCAAAGTACGACTGAACTCCAGCTGGGCAAACAAGCTCTGTAGTTCTGTGGCTGGCATCTGGAGCACATGGCATCATGACAGTCTCTTCAAATGCCTTGTGTAGATCTGCCCCTGAGGCCTTGCTGTTTGTGGCCAAGTGGCTTTCAGTTGGCTTGTCTCTGCTTGATTCCTGCAGCTTTCCTAGGATGATGTCCCACATTACTGGCCTTTCAATCTTGGGGGTCTCCGCTGCAGCTTTGGCTTCCTCCTCACACCTCCACACTTTGCCCTCTCAGGGGCTGCCTGCATAGACTCCAACCCTGCTGCACTTTGCCTGGCCTCCCAGGCCTTTCTTTTGAAATCTTGGTGGAAGCCTCCATGACTCCATAACTCCAGCATCCTGCATTCCTGCAGAACCAGCACCATGTGGTTGATGTCAGGGTCTGTTGCCATCTCAACAGTAAGTAGTAAAGCCTCCATGACCCCCCAACTTCAGCGTCCTGCATTCCTGCAGAACCAGCACCATGTGGTAGTAAAGCCTCCAGGGACCCTGGCTGCAGCTGCCTCTGAGTGTTCAGGTGGCTAGCCATGTTGAAAGATTGCACATACCCCTTGTACAAGAAGGGTATGGTCTTGCCAGCTCCTGAGATCCTCTCAGGCCATCCTTCTCGTTGTCCTTGGGCAAAGTCTTTAGCATTTCTTTAGTGGCAGTGATGTGTTTAACAACTGCACCTTCCTTAGAGGACTGGTTTTACTCCTGCCTTTCAAGTCCAAGTTTTTCAAATCTTTCTGCTATGCTTTGTGCTCCTGAATATCACAATAAACTTGGCTAAAAGCTGCCAGCAACATCCATGCCACCACCTGACTACTAAGCTACCTGGACAAGTCTTCCACCAGATGAAGAAGTCCATTGCTTCTAAAATCAGCTTCACAGATAGTCCCAGGACATGGACAAAATGCAGACAACTTCTCAGCCAGAACATAACACAAATGGCCGCTAGTCCAATTACCAGTAGTGTCTTCCTTTTCCTCTAAACCCTCTTGAGCCTTGTCTTCTGTCACTGTCCATGGTCTTATTGGCATTCTGGTCTTCTGAGCTCCCACCAGAATCAGCCATTAAGCTCTGCTTACAACAATCTAAGGCATTTCCAGCATGCACAGCTAACTATCTGAAAATTCCTCCAAACAATTCCAAAAAGCTCCAAAAGCTTCTGAACCACATGGTCAGGTTAGTCACAGCAAGGACCCCACTTCTTTGGTACCAATTTCTATTTTTGCCAGCTTTTTCTTCCACCACTGTGACTAAAAGACCCAGCCAGCACAATTGTAGAGGATAAAAGTTTATTTGAGGGTTCATGGTTTCAAAGGTCTCAGTCCATTGACAGCCAGCTCCATTCCTCAGGGCTAAAGATGAGAAAGAGCATCATGGCAAAAGAGTGAAGTGGCTCACATGATGATCAGAAAGCAGAGAGAGAGAGAGAGAGAGAGAGAGAGAGAGAGAGAGAGAGAGAGAGATTCCACTCACTGTGTACAAAATATAAACCCCAAAGGCATGCTTCCAATGTTCATCTCTTCCAGCAACACACTACCCACCTTCAATGACCACCCAGTTAATCTTTATCAGGGTTAATTCACTGATTGATTTAAAGCTCTCATAAACCAAGCATTTCACCTCTAAACCTTCTTGCATTGTCTCACATATGAGCTTTTGGGAGATACCTCACATCCAAATCATAATAAAGTGACACTGCCTAATTTAAGTCTTATTATAAAATTATGGTTACCAAAAGATTTTGACATTGGTGAAGAGCATAGACATATTGGTCAATGGAACAGAACAGACTTATATGTACTTCAATTGGGAAAAAGTCTTTTCTGGAACAACTGGATATCCATAAGGAAAAAATGAACATTTACCTTTATCTCAGCATATACACAAATTAACTCAAAATGTAAAAGAGAAATATGAAAAGTAAAACTGTAAAACTTTTTGAAGAAAACAGAGGAGAAAATATTTTTAACTGTGGGAGGATAATGCTCTTCAGATACAATCAAATTCATACACAATAAAATTTTACAAATATTACACACTTATTGGATACAAGTGCATCCGAATACATAAGGAACTCTTTCAACTCGTTAAAACAATGAAATTTTTAAATGGGCAAAACTTAGCACAGAATATTCATAAAACAATAGCTAATAAACAGTATACTACATATTGTATAATCCAAGTTATATAAAAGACTAGTAAATGCCAGCTAATTTACAGTAAGATAAAGCAGATCTGTAATTTTTGAGGTTTGGGGTGCAGGGAGAGATGGCTATCAAATATGCACTGAAACATTTAGGGGTAATGGAAGTGTTAAATAATTTGGTGGTGATTTTATAGATGTATACATTTCTCAAAACTATTTGTATTGAATAAGTATGTACTGTATAAAGCATATCTTAATGTTAAATTTAAAAAAGAATTTAGAATATTCTTGCAGATAACTGGATTAATTAACTGAAAAGTATGAATCCTAATTGTTTTTGTTCTTTTTAATGATACATGATTTGGAGAGACAAGCATACTCAAATTCCACCTGCAAAAGTTTTCCATTCATCCTCTTCTTGTCCTCTCTTAATGTGATATACAAAAAGATTGAGATTAAATTTGGAAGTCTGATCTGATGAAAAGTACCCCATTAAGATGTGTAATGGTCTAGACCTATTTATTTCTGTAGTCTATAAAAATCCAGGTGTTTCTTAGGTATGCACTGAAATTTTCAGCATTTGACTCACAGTCATTATTTTCCAATAATTTTCATTCTTTGTACAGTTTTTACCTCATCTATAGGCCTTCCACTCACTCCTTCCCATTCATCAAATACTTGACAAACATTTATTGAATGCTGTATCAGTTAAGATGGGATAGATTGTGTTATAGTAACAAATATCCCCAAAATCCTTTTGGTTTAACTCAAATGAAGGTTAGTTTCTTTGTTCATGCTACATGTTAAAAAAAAAAAAATGGTCAAAGGATCACGAGCAGTGGCATATGCCTGTCATCCCATCATCTGGAACATATGGCTTTATTGGTTGTCACCTCAGGGAAAACATAACTATTTGGTTCCACACAAATAATTAAAACCTTGGTCTACAGATGTCACCTTTGTTCACAGTCCACATCATTATCCTAAATGCATGATTGAAGACCTGAATGGTACAAATATACTTTGTATACAAACAGTTGTATGTAAAAAGATGCTATATATGTGCATTATGAATTGTAATACATACTACTATTATAAATTTAAAAAAATTTTAAAAATTACTGATGAATGTGAAAGGGCTTTGAAAATGGCAAGGCAATATTTAACGGTCAAATATAAGTATGAATAAATTCTTCCTTTAAGAAAAAAAAGAACTAATCATATACCCTCAATTAACTGCAAGAGAATAGGAAAGTATAATATTTCCTTTGCCTGAAAAGAGGAAAATTGGAGATGGGTGAGTACTTGAAGTTTCTATCACAAGTATGTACTATATTCCAGGGTTTTATAGGTGCAAGGGATATAGCAGAGAACAAAATAAAAAAGGTGTCTGCTCTCATAGACCTTACAATATAACTTGAGATCATCAGAAAATGAACATATCATATAACATTCTTTTCCCATCCCTTCCCTTGTTACCACACTCCCTGGTTTTCATTATACTTCTCTGGTTAATCTTTGAAATCACTTTTGAATTATTTTATCTGCCTATCCCTTAAATGTCAGTGTTCTTGAAGGAACTAGGCCCCTTCTTTTCTTTAAAAGGAAATTTGTCTTACCTGAGAAATACATGAACACCTTCTCATAAAGATTACAGACAAAACTAATGTCCTATTTTTTCTTCCTCTCTTGAGCCCTGTACTTTTATTCTCTAGTGCACTGGTTGTCAAACCCGAATCCTCATCAGAATAGCCTGGAGAGCTTATTACAATGCTGATTTCTAGACCCCATTCCAATAGTTTTTGACTTGGTAGGTCTAGGATAGGACCCAATAACTTGCATTTCTAACATGTTCTAATGTTATACTAATGATTCTGATACAGGCATAAGACCTTTAGAACAACGGCTTAATCTCTATGCCAGGGAATTTCATCCCATATATGGTTTCAACTATAGTCTATAAGCTCTGTTCTGAAGAATGAACAATAATAGAAACTTATGACTAAGGACACGACAGGGAGAGAGACTCACCAAGTTAATGAAAAGTACAGAGGGAAGGTGGCTCATTAGTACCCTAATAATAGTTATTGAATTTTATTGTTGTAGTATATATTTATTGTTTCTGCCTCCCAGCATCCATGCACTTTTATCTAGTAGTACCATGCTGATATTTCTTTGCCTCTACTTTCAGTTTATGTGTGTTGAATAAAGCTGGCTATATCTCTGGTCCCAAGAATATCCAGGCTGGGTATATAGCTCAGTTGGTAGAGTGTTTGCCTAGCATGCACAGCCCTGAGTTAAATCGTCAGGACCAAAAGTAAAATAGAATATATATGTAATATTCCTATAGGTCCCAATATATGGTTAAGATATACACCCATATGACTCGAGCAAACTATTCTGACCCAGTCAATGATAATACTACAAATCTTGTTCAAGAAATAGAAAAGGAAATATTTTCTATTAACCAGGAGTTATTGGTAACTGTGTGTATACCACAATAAGGAAACAATCCATATGAAAGTGGAAAGCATGACTAAGAATGGATAGAGCTTACATCTTGATGGCATTGTTTGAATTCCTGCATTCAGACATGTTACCTAAAGCTAGATCTATGCATGGAATATTCGGTTACATGAGTTCATAAATGACCCTTTGGATAAAGTTAGTTTGGATTGAATTTTTACCAGTTGTAAGTGTGACTCTTGTATGTACAGAGAATTTTCTTTTTTCTGTTAGTATGTAGGCACCCTAAGGTCTGAATTAGGTTAGCCTTACCTACGATGAGAATTAGAAGGAACACACATCAGTCAGACTAAGACACTAAGCCACGCTGTGGTTGGCACACTCCCTGATCAGTTTCTTTTCTTTTTTTTTTTTATTTATTGGTTCTTTTTAGTTCTACATGACAGCAGAATCCATTGATGACTTTTTTGCAAACTCCCTGCCTTGGGTAATATGTAAGTAGGAATTTTAAATATACTCAGGTCAGAATGGCAATTATCAAGAATACAAGGAACAATAAATGTTGGCAAGGATATGGGGAAAAGGTTCACTCATACATTGTGGGTGGGACTGAAAATTGGTGCAACCACTCTGGAAAGCAGTTTGGAGATTCCTCAGAAAACTTGGAATGGAACCATCATTTGACCTAGCTATCCCACTCCTCATCATATACCCAAGGACTTAAAATCAGCATACTACAGTGACACAGCCAAATAAATGTTTATAACAGTTCAGTTCATAATAGCCAGCTGTGGAATCAACCTAGGTGTCCTTCAATGGATGAATGAATAAAGAAAATGTGGTATATATACACAATAGAATATTACTCAGCCATAAAGAAGAATGAAATAATGGCATTTGCTAGCAAATTAGTGGAACTGGAGATTATCATGATAAGTGAAATAAACCAGTCCCCAAAAAATGAAAGGCTGAATGTTCTCTCTGATATGTGGATGCTACCACACAATAAGGTGGGGGGCTGTGGAGAATAAAAGTTCATTGGATGAGACAAAGGGGAATGAGGGGAAGAGAGGGGGAATGGGAGTAGGAAAGACAGTAGAATGCATTGGATATAACTTCCCTATGTTCATATATGAATACACCACAGGGAAACTCCACATCATGTACAACCACAAAAATGGGATCCTAATTAGAATAAGTTATACTCCATGTATGTATAATATGTCAAAATATAATCTACTGTCATTTATTCCTAAATAGAACCAATTATTTTTTTTTAGAAAGGACTTAGTTGGAAAAAATATCCAGTTCTTAGAAAAGTAGAATAATCACATACCTCCTATTTTCTTCCATGAAACTCAAATATAAAATATGAACAGAATGTATGGGAATCTATTTGCAAACTTCGAAAAGTAAATAGCAGTTCATGGAATCTGAAGTACTTATAAACAAGTACTGGGTTTTTTTTTTTCTTCTGGTATCCCTTGGCTTAATTCAATGCAGCTTGAACCACAGAAGTGGACAGTGTAGTGTAAATAATAATTCAGGAGACAAGACTGGATCAAGAAGAAAGAAAAGTAACATCTAAAGCTCAGGGATAGGAGAATGTCACATTTTTTTCCTCTCCTTCACCTGCATTCCCAAGGCATAGGGGTGGGGAGGAGTATATGACTGACTATAATGGGATAGCACAAAGGAAATGTACTATATCTTGATTATGGTGGTAGTTACCTGAATAAAATTTTATAACAAAAAGAAAAAAGGATCAATTTTAGAGTATAATAATTTATAAAATACATTTTTAAAGACAACCAATAACAATATATGAATTTTTCTTTTCTTTTTTTTTCCTGGTACTGGGAATTGAACTCAGGGGCACTTTACCACTGAGCCACATCCCCAGTGCTATTTTGTATTTTATTTAGAGACAGGGTTTTGCTTAGTTGCTCAGTGACTTGCTTTTTGCTGAGGCTGGCTTTGAACCCATAATTATACTGCCTCAGCCTCCCAAGCTGCTGGAGTTACAGGCGTGTGCCACTGCACCCACCATGAATCTTGTTAGGATCCTGATTTTAAAAGAGAATTGTATAGATTTTTTTTATATTTATGAGACAATTAGAAATTTGAATACTTATTTTATATTTAATGATATGAATTAGGTGTGGTTAGTTTTTAAGTCTTTTACAAATACACATAAATAAATACTATACTAACATTTTATAAGATTGTAGTCAGGTGATGTACCCCCAGTCACAGGCGTAGCGCTCCTTGCCCGTTTCAGATCCCAGCAGACAGCCTGCAGGCATCAACCAGGGTGTCATTCCCAACTTTCAGTGGGAGCTTCCTCACCCCTTCTCCTGACCTTTCCTGACTCCAGTGGACACATGACCGTAATTAGTGGGTGTTGCTTTCTTAGCTGGAGCTCCTGGTTGGTAGGGGAAGGTCGCATTTGGTTCCAGGAGGTAGACTGAGGGCAGCCAGAGGCAGCCTGCAGGGGAGGGGCTGGAGAACCCAAGTGGTCTGCATCCCACCCTGGGCATCTGTCCTAGACCTCTGCAGGGAGGCCAGGGAGGGCCGCACACTCACTGTTGAAGAGTTGCTGGATGCGAGGAAATCCACTGCCAGGCCCACCCAGGAGGATGCTGACTACGATCCAGGTAAGACCCACAGTGACAGCGAGGGCCACGAGGCGGAGCGGGCCTGGAGGCAGGACAGACACGGGGCAGGCCCACCTCAGGTGCTGGTGACCTCTGGAACCAGCCCATGGCACCTCATGATGGGATCTCCCCTTCCGCTTGGGAAGAAGGGACCAGAGGACAGGAAGTGGGAACTGCCCCCATCCAGCATGCCCCCAAGAGGGAGGAGACTCCAGCTCCCTGGCAGGTGGAAGGAGGAAACTGGCTTTAACCCCCAGGCTGCCCTGGGGGGTTTTCCCTGGAAGGTTGGGAGGGGCTTTTCAGAATTCAGTGTTCCAGAGGGCTCCGGGGTGCTCCTCTAGGACCTCCCTCAGCTTCCTGCCTTTGAGACCACCAATGGGTGCCTTTGAGACTACCAAGGTGTTTGTGGCCCACCCATCTGCTACTCCTTTTCTTGTTCTTGTGTGTGTGTGTGTGTGTGCGTGCGTGCGTGTGTGTGTGTGTGATGCTGAAGATCAAACCTTATTATATTGAGGTATGACCCTTCTACACCTAATTTGTTCAAGGCTTTTATCGTAAAGGGATGTTGAATTTATCAAGTTCTTCTGTATCTATTGAGATGATCATATGATTCCTGTTCTTAATTTACGTGGTAAATTACATTTATTGATTTGCATTTGTTGAATCACACTTGCATCCCTGGGATGAAACCAGTTTGATCATGGTGAATAATCTTTTTTATGTGCAGTTGAATTTGATTTGCTGATGTTTTGTTGAGAATTTTTGTTTGTATTTATCTATATCCTTTTATGTGTGTGCCCTTTCTATGAGTAACTGTGGACTCATAGAAAGAGTTTGGAAAGGTTCCATATCATGTCCATTTGAATATTCTGCAGATATCTTAAACTCAGTGTTCAAATGTATCTAATCATCTATCTTTTTTCTAAAATAAATAAGTAAATTCCACTATTCCAATATTTTGTATCTCAGCAAATGATCCTGTCATCCATCCAGTCAGTGAAGTCAAAATGACTGGATGGAATCCTCCATATCCTCCATCCAATCTAGTATCAAATCTGGTGTAGTCTTCCTCCAAAAAGTCTTAAATTTGACTACTTCCCCTCCCCCCATTTTTAACTTAACCCAAATCACCATCATTGCTCACATGGTGATTCTAGTAGTTTTCAGACTGGTCTCCCTGTTAGCTTTCTTGGCTTATATATACTGGTCTTCACAGTAGAGCATATGAGTAGCATATGACTACTTCATACAGAGTAGTCTCTCTACAAAATACAAATTTTACTCTCTGTCCCCTTGCATTGCCTAAAATGGCTCTCCATTGCCCTTGAAATGAAGTCCTTTGTCTAAAATCCTTAACATGGCTTACAAAACCTGCAAGATCTGTCCTGAACTTAACATTCCAGTCTCACTTCTTAGTTCACTCCATTGATTTCTACTTTTTGAACACACTACCTTTCTTTTAGTTGTTCTATAAAACCAGAAACTCGGGCTGGGGTTGTGGCTCAGTGGTAGAGCACTTGCCTAGCACGTGTGCAGCCCAGGTTCAATCCTCAGCGCCACATACAAATAAAGGTATTGTGTACAACTAAAATAAATAAATAAATATTAAAAAAAAAACAGAAACTCATGACCCTGGTCTTCTTCATATGCTGTTCCCACTGGTGGAAGGATGCGGAAGAGAAAATCATCTCAGACATGGCAACCAGGAAGCAGAGACAGCTTTGCTCACCAGGAACAAAATATAAACTCAAAAGGCATACCTCAAGTAGCCTTCCTCCTCCAGCCACACCCCATCTGCCTACAGTTACCACCAAGTTAATCCATATCAGTACATTAATCCACTGATTGAGCTATACCTCTCATAATCCAATCATTTCACCTCTGAAATTTCTTGCATCATCTCACACATGAGCTCTTGGGAGGCACTTCAAATCTATATCATAACATCTCCACTGTATTTGAAAACCCCATGTGGATAGGAACTGTATCTATTGTTTGCTTATTGCCATGGTTTCAAAGTACATACTTTCAAAATTTACCAAATTCTGAATCTGTTAACTGCCTTGACCTTAGACTTTCTAACCCCCATAACTATGAGAAATAAATTACTTTTTAAATAAATTACACAGTCTCAGATATTTTGTTGTAGCAGCACAAAAAGGTTAAGACAATCATAATGAAAATTTTTATGTTTTTCACATACCTGGAACAAATTTAAATCTGAAGAATATTTGTTAAATGAATCTATCCTTTCTCAATTTTGATCAGTGTGAAAGTATCTACTACATTATGATTTCAGTTGAAAAACTTACAATTTTCAAAAGTAATGCTTGCTCAGAAAATAGAGGGAAATAAAACTATGGATTACAGGTTTTTCATTCCCCTTTATAAAATGTAGTCCAGATTGGTTTGGTTTATACAGTTTGCAAGACAAAATAGTTTCCAATTTCTTTCCCTTGCTTTAATCAAATATTTAAAAACAGCATCCAAACCTACTCTTTTTAGTTCTTTAACAGTATGGTTGTTCCTCCTCTCCCACATTTTTAAAAATATTTTTTAGCTGTTGATGTACCTTTATTTATTTTTTTTTTATTTTTATGTGGTGTTGAGGATCGAACCCAGTGCCTCAGACATGCTAGGCAAGTGCTCTACCACTGAGCCACAACCCCAGCCCAGGAATGTTTTTCTTAATAGCATCCCACTTTTGGTCCTTGTTCACTCCAAAGAAAATGGCTAAATTGGGAGCTCTGAGGAAAGACCATAGACTGTTAATTCAGTGAATATTTGCTAAGGGGTTACTCTAATCAGAAAAATAAGGCATTCAAATGGATACTTTATATACTAACATAACAGAATCACAAATAGACAGGCTAGCATCTTACTCAACATGGTTTTCTTTTCTCTCCTGAAAATATTATAGGAACTTTTTCTTTAAACTGTACATTAGAAGACTGGAAACAGAATGATTTATCATAAATTCAGAGCATAGAAAATAAAGGAAAGGAGATACTCTTGGAAATATTTCTACCTTGTTTAAAAGTTGTACAGGTTTATATGGAATGTGCCAGTATATCTACCAACTTGTCTAAAGTTTTCCCACTGGAACCAGATCGGGTCTGTTGCCTTCCTGGTGGGACTTTTCCAAGGTTACTCAAGTGTCCAGGACCTAAAAGCCACTCAGAAGGCATCTCAGTCTTTCAGTGGGGTCAATGAAAGGCTATTTTTTGTGGTACTGGGGATTGAACTCAGGGGCACTCGACCACTGGGTCACATCCCCAACCCTTTTTTGTATTTTATTAGAGACAGGGTCTCACTGAGTTGCTAAGTGCCTCGCCATTGTGCCACCGCGCCGGGCTATGAAAGGCTATTTTATCTAGAGGTCCACAAAGTCTTTTCCAGGGAAATATATAACCTTTCTGTTCTGCTAAGACAGTTACTGAAATGACTGTCCAGATACACAGTGGAGCATGACCTGAAGTTCACAGAAATTGTATATTCTTTCTGGTTTTGTAGGAGATTTATTTCCTGGTTACAATGGTTTATAGGGTACCAAATATACCTCACCCTTTCTTTGCCTGAATTTGGAATCACTTAAAAGATGAAAAAGTCATGCAGATGGAGATCAAAATATCAACTTTATAAAGTTGATATTAAATAATGTGGTTTCCCTAATATTGCACTAAATAATTAGTCAGATTTACAGGTAGTGCTATACATTTAAAGGTAGTGATATATATTTACAGTTCATGCTATATGACTGCAGACATTTTCTTATGAAAGTCTGTCCTTGTAAAATTTAAGGAATGAAGATGCAGACAAGAATGCATGCTTCCTATCAGCAGGTAGCCCCCAAGACAGTAAAAGAAGGAAGAGGCTGAGCTACCTTTGTTCATTTTATGCACCTAAGTTCATCAATCAGGCAGGTCACCAGAATTAGCACATGAAGGAAAAGACAGATGTCAGGAGAGTGTAGCAAAAATCTTTCTTCATGGAAAAGAGAATAGAATGAAAAAATTAGTCACCACCTCCCAAAACATTTTTTCACCTGCAGCATCTAACATTCTATAAGTCTGGTTTCCAATTAGTAATTAGACAAGTTTCTAATTTCAGATTAGTAATTCTAACTAGTAATTAGATACATTTAAACTTTGCATCAGTATTTGTTATTGATGAGTAATTATCACTAAATTGATGTTACAGATAATTTATGATGACTTTGCAAAGAACTTTTTGTGATTTCTTGTTTCTCTGAAAATGTGAGAGATGAAAATATATGATACTATGTTTCAATTAATATATATGATCACTCATCTGAATTTACTAGAAATATACATATAAAACTGGAGAAGATGAAAGGAAGACAACAGGAAGAATACAAAAAGGCTCAAAAAGACTGTAGGGACAATGGATAACATAAAAGCATGAGTGTCATGTTTAAACATGCCCCTTCCAAAATTCAGGTGTTGCCAATGTGATTGTATTTAGAAGTGGAGCCTATAAGAAATGATAGGCCATAGGAATCTTCCCTCATGAATGAGACTATATGTCCTTCTAAAGAGGAAATTGGTTTCTTCTTGCCCTTAATGCCTTCTACCATGTGAAGACACAACAAAAAAAGGCCCTTACAAGATCCCAGCACCTTGATCTTGGACTTCCCAAGCTTTCCAGAAATGTGAGAAAATAAATTTCTATTCTCTTTAAAAAGAATTTTCTATTCTTTATAAATTACTGAGCCTCAGATACCTTGTTATCAGGATAAAACAGACTAAAACAGTAAGCATCCACAACTATAGAAGTTTCATATTCTTTTTTTTAATATTTATTTATTTGCTTTAGCTGTACACAATGGGTTTATTTGTACGTGGTGCTGAGGATCAAACCCGGGCCGCACACGTGCCAGGTGAGCGCTCTACCGCTGAGCCACAACCCCAGCCCAGAAGTTTCATATTCTAATAGACCTTTAGAATAACAGCATGTATAAAAGGTCTTAAGACATCACTTGTCTCAATTTATTTTCTGGACACTAAGGTCCAGAAAAGTGAAAGCACTTGCCAAAAGCTACAACACCAAATGTGAACACAAAAAGGGAAGTTTAGTACAAATTCAGACCTTCAGATCCCCATTAAAATATGTATCACCAAGATTTATCTTTTATGTACCATGTACACATCCTGATTTACATGGAGAAACTTCTTGAGCCATATGTTAGGTTAACAAATGACAAAGAGATTAGAATTACTCAGTTACCATTGTGCCCCCATCTTCTCTGTCAAAGATAAGAATATTGCCAGGCACAGTGGTGCATACCTGTAGTCCCAGTGACTCAGGAGGCTGAGAAAGGAGGATTACAAATTCATAGGTTAGGCTCAGCAACTTGGTAAGACTCTTAGCAACATAGTGAGACCCTTCTCAAAATAAAAAACAAAAATAGATGGGGATATGGCTCAGTGGTTAAGCACTCCTGAGTTCAATCCAGGTACCAGAAAAAATAGGATAATAATATTCACACTGCACATATTAGAACATTTGAAAGAAAGATTTTAACCCAACACAGATGATAAAACAAAGGAAAGTATGTAGATCACTCAGGTTAAAGTCTCTGACCAAACGAATCATATTAATGTTAAGGTCCTTCTGGGTGATCTTTGAAGACTTATGAAGAACGGAAGAGGCATTGTAAGATAGAGGCTAAAAATATTGCCTATTTCAAAAGAATAAGGTGATTTTTAGAATTTATTGTCATCTCAACATGAAATTAATTCAAGGCTTTAGTACTGATACCAAAAAAGAATTATTGATGAGTACAAAAAAAGAACTGTGAACACCAGGAACTAACATCTATGACCAACAGCTAGTTTTTGGCAGAATAATCCAATTACCTACTGAAAACCCCATGCTGATTTTTTTAACCAGATAAAGTCCCAAATTAAGTTACTGTGAATACCATATTTTGGTATGTGGTATAGCTAAAAATACCTGTTATGCTGAAGCAGGCAGCTTTATTTTCCCCTAAGCAATATATTTTTCATATTATGTAGCCTTAACACAATTACATTAAGAAGTTCAATTAAGACTTACATGGTGTCACACGCCTCTAATCCCAGGTACTCAAGAGGCTGAGGCAGGAGGATGGCAAGCTCAAAGCCAGATTCAGAAACTTAGTGACAACCTGTTCCAAAATAAACAATTAAAAGGGCTAGGGATATAGCTCAGTGTTAGAGCACACTTGGGTTCAATGCCCAGGACCACAATTTTAAAAAAAGAGGTTTGATTAACAGAAAACAATATATAACAACATTGTCAGTAACTGGCATATACAGCTGACCAGGTATAACTATCCCACACTTCCTAATTCATAACTTTTTTCTCTCACGTATAATAAACAAAATTGTGGAAAATAATTCTAGTTTGGGAACCAACATTTTTTCAGTGTGTTTCCTGATACCTAAACTTGTCCCTCCCACCATGGTAACAAATGACAGCTTTACTTCTTTTGGAGTTTCTTGCATCTGTTTAAGCATGTGCTGCTTAGTCTCAATTACTGTTATACGTCCTACTTCTCATTACATGACTTCCAGCATTTTCCTCTTCTCTTTCCATTCAAAGATGCATTTCTGGCTTGCCTCGGATCCTTTCTCTTCAAATAAGCCATAGGCATATCCCCACAAATTCTTCTTGGATACTGGTAAGTTACAGCTAGGTTTCCAACTTACTATTTCATGCCTATTTACAGATGTGTTGCACTTCCTTCATAAAGTTACAAAGTTAGTAAATAAGGTGAATGGTGTATACATAGTATATCTGAATTGAAATAGTTCAAGCATTTCACAAAGTGTTATACCTATGTAAAAATAGAAAGGTGGCAATGAAATCATATAGGCTTACAACTAATTGAACAATATTCCCAAGGTCCTTTGCTCAGTGGATTAATCATAAGCTCCACAAGGACAAAAACCACAAAGTTGTTTTTAATCAAATAAAAGGTGGTCAAGAAATAAGTGAAAAAAGGTATCATTTGGGGGATGTCTGTACCTTGGCATGTTCAATATTTTTTCTGATGAATTGGTTATGAATGAAGAGAGCTGAAATGGATATAATAGTTTTAAAATGCCACCAGGCACAGTAGCACACACCTACAATCCCAGTGGCTCAGGAGTCTGAGGCAGGAGTATCATGGGTTCAAAGCCAGCCTCAGCAACTGCGAGGCACTAAGCAACTCGGTGAGACCCTGTCTCTAAATAAAATACAAAATAGGGCTGGGGATGTCGCTTAGTGGTCAAGTGCTCCTGAGTTCAATCCCCTGTACAAAAAAAAAAAAAAGAAAGAAAGAAAAAAAAGAAAGTGCCATAGTGATCAATGGAAAAATTCTTCAAATAGAGGATTTTGTTAACAGTAATCTGAAAAAAAATCTAATAAAATCTCAGTCATCATTAATAAAAGCATAGTACACAAAGGAAGAAAGGTGTAGAACTCCTATTTAAATTTTCTGTGATGAAATCCCATCTGAAGGAATGTGCTCTGTTCGGAGAGAAAAATTTTATTTGGATACTAAGTAGACTGGCTATAGAGACAATTAAATTTAGCCAACAATGAAACAGAGTTCCTTTTTTGAAAAGTAGTGAGTTTCCCAACATTGGAGTTATTTAAGCAAAGCATAGAAATCTACATGAAAATATCTTGTACAGGAAATTAATCCTGAATACAATAGAACAAATTAAAAGGAAATATTCGAGCCTCTGTTAGTGTGTTGTTTTAGTCACACTGATTTCTACAGTGTAATAAAATAGTGATTCATTCAGCCCTCACAATTACCAGACAGAGCTTTGAGTACTGGAACCTCTAGACCAGTTGCTTCTGGCTGCAAACAGTGTTACCTGTTTATCCAAGTAAAATATACAAATACTACTTTTTATTTGTTATCATGATGTGAAAATGATTGGAAACTACTGTTCACAGTGAACTCTGGGTTCCTTTCAACTATGATGAATGAATTGTCCAAGATAATGTTAGAGTTGTCACTATAAATTAGTCCAGGTTTCTTTGAAAAATTACAGTGCACATCAAAAATAATAAAAACACCTATAGAATGTGGAATTGAAACAAAATAAGATAGCTATTGTGGAATTTGACTCAGAAAGATGGTAAAGAAGACAAATGGGTAGGCTCCAGTTTTAAAGGTTTGGTATGTAGAGAAAGGAAATAAAATCTTTTGTGAATTGATAGTGGAATTGATCAGAAGCAAAGTGCACTGCTTTCTATTGTGTATCCTGATTCAGTATCTATCTCCAATGTATTAGTAGTCTCTCAATTCCAGAGCCTGTGGAAAAAAGAGTGTAGATACATTTTGACTAGAAAAATCCCAAGCAGAAGCCAGGTAACTACGGCAGATATGAGTGAGGCAGTGTAGAAGGAGGGCTTGTAAAGCTTGGGACAGTCTGAAGGCATTGAACAATTGAGAGCCAGTAGTCAGGGAGGTTGGAAGGGCACCAAAGAAACCTTGGCTGATTTTATATTTGGCAGCATTTCTGACAAACTTCAGCCAGACACTTCTCCTACTGCAATGTCTCCTTTAGAGAATAGTAGGAGGTATTTCACAGGAACAACATAAGCAGCTTTTTAGATATACTTCATTATTTAGTGAACAAAAAAGATAATAATGCTATATAATTGTAGTATTTTAAAGAATATCATACTTATTGTCATGTATTGCTCTTATGGCATGATAAGCTCCTTAAAGGCAAAAAAATATCTTGAGGGTTTTGTAGTCACATTCTGGTACATAACAGAGTACAACATGGATAGTTGATGGTAGGTAGGTAGATAGATAGATACATAGATAGACAGACAACATGCCAATATTGGATATCTGCTCAAAACAAATGCTTGAATGAAATAGTTGGATAATTGTTAGGACTTGGAATGATACCCATAAGAAGACATACAATGATATTGTCCTAGCTGTTGACATATTCTTCCTGCTTCCTTACCAAGCCCAAATACCAAATCTTAAGATATCACCATCCCCCAGACATGGGGAGAAACAATAACCTTCCTGCAGAAGAAAACTGGCTCTTTGCCTCAGAAATCAGAATGACTCAGGGGAGAGAGAGTGATTAACAAAAATCTTTATCAGGCCAAAAGGTAACGGTTTAAATCATGAGCATCCTAAAAGAAAAAATCATTTAGAATAACTGTTTTCTTTTTCTCAATCCATCATTCCTTTATCTCTCTTATTTCTACATCCCCAAGACCTCAGCTTCCTCATTATCTCAAATATGAAATCATCACACCCCAACAGATTGTCTCAACACATTCCAAAATCTCAGGATGGGGATTGCAGTGCCCCGGCAGAAGGTAGATGGAGTTAAATGGTACTAGTGTCAAGTGTGTTATGTGAAAGGCAAAGGTTGCCATGAGTTCATAGGTGAGGATGAGTAAAGATCATGGAACTGCAGTAACTGGTATGGTTTTCTTCAGGGAATTCTGTTTGATGATAAGCACTGTATCTGCCTCCTAAAGGGTTTTATAGGACCAGTATGGGGGTATGAAAAAATACTGCAATAGAAGGGTCATTGCCCTGCATCTGCCATGTGTGAATTTGGCCAAGTCCCCTTCCCAACCTGGAGGCAAATTGTAAAAAAAGAAAAAAATAATACCTGCTTTACCTAACCCACAGGTTATTATGAGGTCAATTTATATGTAATTCTTATTAAATAACTTTTAAAACTATAAATCAAAATATAAACGTAAGGAATCTTCCACTCTTCAATTGTTCATTTTATGGAAGAGACAATTCTGAAACCAATTACTAACTTCATAGCAAAGTCAAAGCAAGAGTTCATTCTCCTGACTCCTCATCAACTGATTTCTCTACTACACTATTTTGCCTTCTTCACTAACGTGGAATATATGAGAACTCAATTGGCTTGTCACTCCAACACAGTTACCTTGCACAAGCTTCCCCACACAAACAACATAGCGAATATTCAGAAGTACCAATACATTCTGAGAGAAGAATAAGAGCTACATTCCAGAAATACATGATCTCACTCTTTTTATTGTGCATTTTTCATAAATAATAGAGGCTACATTGGCATTAAGATTAAGAACACAAGTTTTAGAACCAGATTTACATCTGGGTTCAAGCATTGGATATACCATTTACTAGCTGAATGACTTTGAACAGTTTACTTACCTCATACTTACTTTGTTCCCTTATCTGTCAAATGGAGATAATAAGAAAAACTATTTCACTAAGTGGTTGTCAGGAATATGAGATAAACCATATTAGATATTTTAACACAACACCTAGTACCTACATTTTCAATAAATTATATTGTTTAAGAAAATACACATTTAACAAAGTTTACAGTAAAGCTATTAAAACCAATAAGAATTGGTAAGGTGGCCATATGTGAAATAAATGTAATTAAAATACACCAAAATATATTAAAACAGAGAAATGATTGAGGATTTTACCTATAACATCTGATTGATAATAACTTTCAAGTAGAAGTAATTACAGATTTGGAAAATATAAATGTGTACTCTTATAATCTTGATTAGAAACTTTGTATGATTTAGCATTTTTAACTTGATAATAGGTAAATAAAATTCTGATTGATGAATTTCATTACTATTTGTAGGATTTTATATCCACAGTAGTGAATGGGTGCAGTTATCACAAAGTGTAAAGCTGAATGTGCAAGCATGGATTATCTAATTCATTTATAATGATAGTCTATATATTTGTACACAGTACAATAGAAGTTATTGCGGAATCGTTAGCTAGAATCCTTTTTAGAATTAGGCATTTTCTGTCTAGGATGAGAGATCCAAGAATAATTTTTTAAAAAATACAATTTGGGGGCTGGGATTGTGGCTCAGTGGTAGAGCACTTGCCTAGTACATGTGGGGCACTGGGTTCGATCCTCAGCACCACATAAAAATAAATAAGTAAAATAAAAAATATAACATTTAAGTAACTGTTTTTAAAGTGTTTTTTTCCTGTGGTGCTGGGAATTGAACCCCAGTTTGTACACAAATTAGGCAAGCACTCTATCACTGAGCAATATCCCCGGATTCAAGAATAAATTTTAAAAGACTTTATAGAAGATAACTAAGAATAAAATAGTATAAGTATTTAAAATAGATTGTGTGATGTGAAGGAATAGAAACATAAGAATAGAGGAAGGATTAGAAAAAGAGAGGAAAGAAGAATTAACTTGAAGGTAACCCTATAAAAGCCATTAATGACTATTTAGAGACACAGTGGAAATTATTCAGTGGATATTTAAAACCCAGAATGTATCCCTTTATTACTTGTCTGATCTAGATTGTTCATTTCCAAAAGCAAATCATTGGAATGAAGCCAGTACTGCATTAGGATTACTAATAATTTACTGTCTATGTCTGCCATTTTTATTTCAGAGACACCTTCTGGATGCTAGATATATTCCTGAAGTAACTCTTATATTCCATCTCTTGTTACTCTTTGGTTTTGTGTGTGCTTCAAATCATGAAAGTCAATGCTATTCTGGGATTCTCAGAGTAAATACCTTTCCTTATCTTCCATGTTTTATTGCTGATCCTATTTTCTCTTTCTTAGGCCAAACATATAGGATATTCCAGTCACTATGTTCAAAGCCATAGTTATCAGCTCTTATGATAGTCTATTTCTGATTTCCTCTCTGCTCTGTGATGTAGGATTATCCATGTTAAAGATCTAATGGCGCAAGTTAAATTACTGAGGATTGGTTCCCAGCATACTATAATTACATGAAATGAACAGAGTGGTATGTAGAATCTGTTACAACTGGACCCTTGTTCCAGGAATGTGCATCTTTGTTATTAGCTTGAGATAAACCAGATACATTCTGGCTGGGATACATCCACTTTTGTCCTAACCAATATATATGCCGCTTCTTGCAGGGATACACTGGTCCTTGCTGCCACCTAGGACCATGCTTCTATAAGTGCATTATGTGCAATACTAGATCTGTCTACCTCTCTTTCTTAGTTTCATGGCACCTTGGAACTGATTCCAATACACTGGGACCAAATTGTTCTGAAACAATTGGCAAGCCATCCAGAAGACCAAGGAACTAGACAAGGGAAGGAAATTTGAGTTAGCCATCTAACTCTTCAGGAATAAACTGTTGCAGAATTGCTGGATGTTGCAAAACTGTTTTAAACAACTGCCTTTTGAAAGTTTGACTTCTGGATAATGAGACTCTAGGACACAGGAATGGAGGATGTTACTCTGACAGTTAACAAAACTGAGAAAATGAGTGATTTTACCAATCATCCAGCCCTTAAGCAGTGCCTACATAATGCCCATCAAATCCAAGAAAACTATTCCCTTATAAATTGGATCATTTGGGGCATGAGAGAGGCATGGCCAAATAAAGGAGATCTAAGAGAACAGTCACCCCCATGGGAAAGCATTGAGGACGCCCAGGGTGTTCTGCTGGAACTGGGCGTGTGAGAAGCCATGTACGCCTGATAAAGCAGTTTGTATAGCTGGAATGAAAAACAGTTGTGAAATACCCATTGAGAATGGCACAGTCCTCTTATCTCCCTCTTCAGCCTAATTGCCAGACAGGATATTTATGATGTGGGCAAGTTTATTGCTGGCCTGGAAGAGACTGTGGCTAGGACAGGGTGGGACTTGTGAGAAGGTCTCACAGGAAAAAAAGGCAAAAAAAAAAAAAAAAAAAAAAAACGGAGATAAAAGAAACTTTAGGCTACATAAGATAATAAGAAAGCAAATGTGGCATGTTTTGGGACAGCACCCCAGAGAAAAGACAGATAAACAGTCTAATACAGGCTTGGTAACTTATGTACAGAATATTAAGCCCAACAACAGTTCCTATCCATACAGAAAGATAAAAATTTTCTGCCTTCTGGCATTGACAAAGATGGGATAGAGTCCTCCCATTCCATTCCCTGTGCTTAGTGGTGGGGTCACCTTAGAGTAAGGGTCATAGGGGTGACCAGAGGCTTCATTTGGAATTCACTATTTAGTTGGTCCTCCAAACAAGGAAAAGACCTTTGATCCATAGTTGGTACTAATCTTCTCAGTCCCTGAAAACATTCTAGGAATGAATATTCTTTAAGTCATAGGACAATTTTGACTTAAAGTCCAAGTAGTAAAGGCTGTATTTAAAGGCAAACAAAATGGGACCCTGTAAGCATCCCAGCTACTAGGACAGCAGTAAATATGGGGCAGTGCAAACTACTAGGTGGGCATACTGAAATTGGAGAAACCACAAGAGAATTAGAACAGGTTGGGATTTTACAACCTGCCCATATGCCTTCAATAATCCTGTGTGGCCCATGAAAAGGCCACATGGAACTTGAAAAATGACTGCAGACATGCAGAACCAGTTTGTCTTCATTTGGGAGGGAAGGCAGTGAACATTTTCTACTGATACAACCTGGTCTTATTATATAGGTGATATCATAAATATTATGCTCTAGTCTTTTCTAATTTTTATGTATAATTATGAAATATTTTGAACATACATAAACAAATTTTAAGGTACCTATTTTTTACTTGCACTAAATATGTGCTGACTAAAACATATTATTGTTATTATAGTTAAAATTTGGGGATCAGTGTTTGCATATTTGTTCATACTTTTGCAACTTGCTTTTTTACTCAGTGTTTATTTTTAAAGGTTTATTAATAATGGTGCACATTGATCTAGTTTAGTCACACAACTGCTTCATTGTATCTACCTATCACCTTACACAAAAGTCAACTCAAAGTGGACCAAAGACCTAGGAATTAGACCACAGACTGCAAGTGCTCAAAGACAACATAGGTCCAACACATATTGTAGCAGCCACCAAGTTCTGTAACAAGACCCCTAAAGCTGAGGGAATAAAACCAGGAATCATATGTGGGATGGCATCAAAGTAAAGAGCCCAGTGCAGAAAAAGGAACAATTAAGAATGTGCAAACAAAGCCTATGGAGTGGAGAAAATCTTTGCCAACTACTCCTCTGACAAAGATTTAATATACAGAATACATAAAGAACTCAAAAAACTTAACACTAAAAAAACCCAAACAACCCAATTAATAAATGGGCAAAAGCACTAAAAAGACACTTCTCAAAAGAAGAAATACAAATGGCAAACAAATATAAGAAAAAATGTTCAACATCCCTGGCAATCAGGGAAATGCCAATCAAAACTACATTGAGATTCCATCTCACTCCAGTTGGAATGGCAATGGTTAGAAACACAAATGATAATAAATACTGGCAAAGATGTTGGAAGAAAGATATACGCTCACACATTGTTAGTAGGACTGCAAATTAGTTCAACCACTCTGGAAATAAGTAGGAGTTTCCTCAAAAGACTAAGAATGGAAGGACCACTCCTTGGTATTTATCCAAAAGAAATAAATTCAGTATATTATAATGATACATGCATACCAATGTTTATGGGAGCACAATTCACAATATCCCAGTTATGGAACCAGCATGGGTGTCCATCTACAGATGAATGAATAAAGAAATATGATATGTAAACACAATGGAGCTTTATGCAGCCATAAAGAGGGCTGCATTTATGGCATTTGGTGATGAATGGATGGATCTGGAGAAAATCATGGTGAGTGAAATAAGCCAGAATCAGAAAGTTAAGGGTCAAATATTTTCTCTCACATGCAGAAGCTAGAGAAAAATAAAGGGAAAGGGGGGTGTAAGATAAAAGGAGGACAGTGGAGTGGAAGGAGCTTAAGAGTGAGGGATGAGGGACAAGAAAGGGCAGGAAATGTGGAATGAATTGGACAAAATTATTATGTGTATGTATAAATATACCACAGTGAATTCTGTCTTTATGTATATCTATAAAGTATCAATTAGAAATAAATAAACAAGTGGAAGGAAGACAATTGTGTATAGTTATAGTATAATCAGTGAATCATCCCCTCATGGGGATTAACTGAGTAGGGGGAGGGAGGAGAGAAGTGAAAGGGAGGCATCGAGGACTGAAATTGAGTAAATCCCATGCATGTGTTATTATGTCAAAATGAACCAAAATATTGTGTATACCTATAATACACTAATAAAAACTTAAAGTATATGTAAACTTGGGATAAAGTTAAGGGATTAAAGTTGGGTGTGGTTGTGTACACCTGTAGCCCCACCAACTCAGGGGCTGAGGCAGGAGGATTGAAAGTTTGAGGACAGCCTCAGCATTTTAGCAAGACTCTCAGAAACTTAGCAAAGCCCTGTCTCAAAATAAAAAAAAAAATAAAGAATGGGGATGTAGCTTAGTGGCAAAGCACCACTGGGTTCAATCCCCAGTACCAAAAAATAAATAAAAAGACAAAGAAAAAGCTAATAAGAGATCGAAACATCATATATACCATGTAAATATGCAAACGCTAATCAAGAAACGATGGAATAGCTGTGTTAATTTTGGATAAAGTGGACTTGAATGAAAGGAAATTGTTTGGGATAAGGAAGATATGCAAAACATAATGCCAAGGGGTAAATTCTCCAATAAAAGATAACAGCCATATGTACCAAATCAAAATGTTTCAGGCAGGGTTGGGGTTGTGGCTCAGTGGTAGAGTGCTTGCTTGCCTAGCATGTGTGAGGCACTGGGTTTGATTCTCAGTACCACTTATAAATACATTAATAAAATAAAAGTCTATCAATGTCTAAAAAGATTTTTAAAAAATACTTCAGGCATAGACTTGAAGTCAAAAATTGTTACAAAATACAAGGAAGGAGACTATATATTGATAAAAGGGTTAATTCATTAAGAATCCACAATAATCATAAACATTTATGCATATGACAACAGCACACCAAAGTAAATAAAGAAAACATTGATAGAATTGAAAAGACAAAATAATAGTTGTATGATAATAGCTGGAGACTTCAATATTCCACTTTCAATAATGGATAGAATAGACAGAAAATCAGTGTGGAAATAGAGGACTTTAACAGCAGTGTAAACCAAATGGGCCTAACAGACTATAATATATAGAATACTTCACCCAAATGTACTTAAGAACACATGAAATATTATTCATGATAGAACAAAAAAAACAAAGCTCAGCAATACTTGGTCTTTCTGTGCAGCATTCCTTCCTCCCCAGGCAGGACCCCTTCTGAAATGAAGGTTCTATTATCACTATGAGATAATTTATCTATAGCTATCAAAGACAGAAAGGTGGGGAAGATTAAAATTTCTATCACCCATCTTAGGAAAAAGCAATTCTAGTTTCTGTGGCATGTCTTTGGGGAAAAAAGGAAACAGGTTGGGAAGATAGGAGAAGGAGGGGCGGGGGACTTTGCTTTTTGAGGCCTGCAGGAGCCCTGTTTGGGGATTGACTTGAATTGCAGTTGACTATGAGCCGTGGAGATTTGGCCATTGTCGCCACCCGTAGTCTCACGGGATTTGTTGCGGGATCTGGAGTGACTTGGCCGAAATTGCTGATCGGGTCAGCGCCATTTTTAGGGTGTGTTTTTGGCGTGTGTTAGTCGTTGTTAGAACCAGAGAGAAAAGTTATCAGAATAAAAAGCTGTTTGTCTCCAGTTTGCTTCTGAAGTTTTTCCCGCGGCTCCGTTGCTCCAAGCGCTTCAGGCAGCTACAGGTGGCGCCCGTACGGGGAACTTCGGAGCGGACAGGTAAGAACTGAAAGGTCTCTAAAGATGGGTTCGAATATAACTGAATCCCAAGTGATAGAGGCTATGCAAAGACTCCTTGATATACCTGACTCTGTTCTCAGTGAGGAGTATATAGACAAAAGTGAAAGTGATCAAAAAAGTGTAGATTCCACTGGGCCAACTGAGACCAGTAAAGAGAGTATTAGAAGAGACCCAAAAATGACAAAAATCCAAGCTATTAAAGCTATTTGGGAGTTATTGGCGAAAGCTGAAGGATACTTGCTCTCACTGGAACCTGGGCCTCAGGATATTGCTGTCAGTGAAATTAGCAGTGGTGAGGAAGCTAGTAAAAGTGATCCTGAGAAAATGAGGAAAAAGAAATTTAAAAAGACCGAGAAAAAGGTCCGTCAGGCAGAGGAGTCACTTGTGTCCTCTACTCCCCCATGGGTGGAATCCATTACAGAAAATATGAAGGGTATTACTAGGCATTTGCATACCCTAGAAACAGAAATAAAAAGTCTTTCTGATCGCTTATACGCTCTCGAGGACAACTCACAGATACATTGGGAACCGCCAGCATTTGAAAAGAAAAATGGACAGAGTGTCCATCAGTCAGTAGATTTCAAAACAATAAAAAATCTCAAAGAGGCAGTAATGACTTATGGGCCCCAAGCTCCTTTCACGTTGAGTATGCTGGAGTCCCTTAACACCTTTAGCTTAACCCCCTCAGACTGGAAAAGTCTATGTAAAGCAACATTAAGCGGGGGGCAATTCTTGGTTTGGCGATCGCAATTCCAAGAACTTTGTATAGAAACGGCTAAAAGAAACGCGGCTGCAGGGTTTGAAAACTATAATATAGACATGCTCACAGGAGAAGGGCAATTCGCAGACTTACAGGCTCAAACAGATTATGACCCAGATATATATGCTCAGATAAATGCAGCTGCCTTAGAGGCATGGAAAACTGTACAAGGACCTGGGGATCTACAAGGTAGCTTGTCAAAAGTGATTCAAGGACCCAATGAGCCGTATGCCGACTTTGCTGATCGACTTTTGAGAACTGCAGGTAGTGTGTTTGCAGATGTTGACCAAGCTATGCCATTAGTTGTTCAATTAGCATATGAAAATGCAAATAAGTGGTGCCAAGCAGCCATCAGGCCATGGAGAACTAAAAAGGATCTTTCCGTATATATACAACTATGTAAAGATATAAATGGCGCCTTTGTCACAGGAAATGTTATTGCAGCCTCAATGAGAGGTGCTTCCTCTCGAAATTTCACAAAGGCTAAACGTAGATATTATAATCAATCAGGATATTCCAGGCAAAATTATCATAATCAATCAGGCAATTCTAGGCAAAATCCCAAAAGAGAAATAAGATCAAGCTCATACCGTGCCCCAGGCCGCTGCCCCAGGTGTAAAAAGGGAAATCATTGGGCCAATAAATGCTATTCAAAATTTGACATACATGGAAATCCTTTGTTCAGGAATTCAAAAAACGGGGGCACGGGGCCCAATACCCCGGGGCCCACAAATGTACGGGGCATTGCAGAAGGAGTATCCTCAAGCATCCACTCAGATGCTTCCCCGACACAATCCCTACTACCCATCCACTCCCTCGCCAGAGGAACAAGAGGAAATGCAGGATTAGACCTCTGTTCCACCGCCCAAATAGTGTTAACACCTGAAATGGGGGTTCAACTGATTCCCACAGGAGTCAGGGGACCTCTTCCCTCAGGGACTGTAGGACTTATTATCGGGCATAGTCCTAAAAGCTTATTAGGTTTGCAAGTGACCCCAGGTGTAATAAACTCAGACTACAAAGGGGAAATAAAAATAATGCTTAGCTCACCCCAAAGTATAACTTCTGTTAATCAAGGAGATAGAATTGCTCAGTTGCTTCTCCTTCCCAATTTACATAATTCATTTAAAATGGGTATGCCTCAAGAAGGGAACAATAGAGGATTTTGTTCCACTGACTCAAGTCCCATGGCTTGCTGGGTTCCAGAGACTGTTCAAGGAGGCCTATGTGTAAAATAAAAATCCAAGGAATAGAAATGGAGGGATTAATAGATACTGGAGCTGACTCTTCCATTATTAATTTACGCCAATGGCCCAAGCACTGGCCTCTGCAAAAAGCTTCAACCAGTTTAAGAGGCTTGGGATATAATAACCTCCCAGATAAAAGTGCCATAATTTTAAAATGGGAGGATGATGAAGGCCATAAAGGAACATTTCAGCCTTATGTTTTACCTAATCTACCGGTTACTTTATGGGGAAGAGATATTTTGCAACAAATGGGAGTACACCTTGCAACCAAGCCTGCAGATGTTAAATGTGAAAACCTACAGGGTAATCTTAACCATAAAAGAACTCATTATCAAAAAGTACAGAGTAATCTTAACCCTAAAAGTAATCATTGTCATAAAGGAAAAAGATTTTTTTGGGGGGGCCACTGAGAAAATAATTTTGAAAATACCATGGCTTTCTGATAAGCCAGTGTGGGTCCCTCAGTGGCCCCTATCTAAAGAGAAATTACAAGCGGCCCACCTACTAGTTCAGGAACAATTAGAAGCAGGTCATATAGAACCTTCCACCTCTCCCTGGAATTCCCCCATATTTGTGATCAAGAAAAAGTCAGGAAAATGGCGATTGTTACATGATCTTAGACAAATTAATAAAACCATGCAAGTTATGGGCCCTACCCAACCTGGACTTCCTAGTCCCGTAGCTATTCCAAAAAATTTCCATCTTATAACTCTTGATATAAAGGATTGCTTCTTTTCTATTCCCCTACATCCTCTGGATGCCCCCAGGTTTGCTTTTTCACTTCCTTCTATGAACAATAATGGCCCTGATCAGAGATATCAATGGAAGGTTTTACCACAGGGAATGGCTAATAGCCCCACCATATGCCAAATATATGTGGACAAGGCTATCCAACCCATTAAAAATAAATATCCAAACCTCATGTGTCTACATTACATGGATGATATTTTATTGGCCCACCCTAATCAAAAAATCTTATTTAATATATTCAGTGATGTGGTAGAAAATTTAAAAAAATATGGATTATATATAGCAGAAGAAAAAGTTCAAACCAGATCTCCCATATTATATTTAGGATTTAAAATCATGGATACTTTTGTTAGACCCCAAAAAATTTTAATAAATAAAGAACATTTGACCACCCTCAATGATTTCCAAAAACTACTGGGAGACATTAATTGGCTTTGCCCTACACTAAATCTCACTACTGGCCAACTAAAACCTTTATTTGACATCCTTCGTGGAGATCCTGATCCATCTTCACCACGAACATTGACTCCTGATGCTAGGAAAGCTTTAAAGTTAGTAGAAAAAGCCATCGAAGGAGCTCATTGTGATAGATTTGATTTAACTCAACCGCTGATGTTGGTTATTATTTCTTCACAATATACACCCACAGGAGTATTTTGGCAACAAGGGCCTTTATTATGGATACATTTGCCCGTCTCTCCTAAAAGTATAATTGAATCTTATACCTCCATGGTGGCTAAACTTATTCTTCAAGGACTTAAGACTTCTACTAAAATATTTGGCATTCACCCTGCTACTATTATTACTCCCTATTCATCATCGCAGATTGAATACTTATGCTTCAATGATAATGATTGGGCTATAGCTAAATGCTCTACTTCTGCAAATTTTGATAATCATCTTCCTAAGTCCCCTATATTATCTTTTTGTATTAATCATCCTATTATATTTCCACAGGTAATAAAAAATCAACCTATTCCTAAGGCATTTAATGTATTTACAGATGGGTCCTCAAATGGTACTGCTACAGTAGTCACTAAAAAAGAAAATATGACTTACATAACTGCACACAAATCAGCTCAACTAGTGGAACTGGAAGCTGTGGTAAGAGCTCTGGAAAATTTTAGGGACCAGCCCGTAAACATTTTTTCAGATAGCCACTATATTGTACAAGCCGTCCCAAAATTAGAGTTAGCAGGACCAATAGCACCTCATACTCCAGCCTTTAAATTGTTTTATCAAATCCAAAAACTTTTGTGGGCAAGAAAAGAACCTCTATTCGTAGGCCATATTAGAGCACATACTAATTTGCCTGGTCCCCTCCATGAAGGTAATCAAAAGGCTGATGAACTTACAAAAACAGTATTTATACTTTCAGCGCTACAACAAGCTACTTTATTTCATTCCCAGTTTCATGTCAACACCACCACCTTGCAACGTAGGTTTAAAATCACAAAGGAGCAAGCCAGAACAATTGTAAAAGATTGTAAATCTTGTATGACACATTTGCCCAATCCTCATTTCGGAGTTAACCCTAGAGGATTAATGCCCAATCATTTGTGGCAGATGGATGTTACTCATGAGCCAAGTTTTGGAAAATTGCGATTTATTCACGTGACCATAGATACATGCTCAGGCATGATTTTTGCTTCCTTACATTCTGGAGAAAAAGTTAAAGATGTTACATCTCATTGTTTGCAAGCATTTGCTGCATTGGGCATCCCCAAAATGCTTAAAACAGATAATGGCCCCGCATATACGTCCTCATCTTTCAAACAGTTTTGCGCAAAATTCAATATATCCCATAAAACAGGCATCCCATACAATCCTCAGGGTCAGGGCATTATTGAAAGAGCAAACCGAACACTGAAAATTATGTTATTAAAACAAAAAGAAGGAAATTGGAAAAGTCCTAAGGACAGATTGGCAGTTGCCCTGTTTACCTTAAATTTTTTAACTTTAGACTCTAATGGTTATTCTGCTGGAGACAGACATTGGAATCCACACCAACAACATAAACCTTTGGTTTACTGGAAGGATGTTCTTTCAGGTACATGGAAGGGTCCAGATCCAGTATTAATTTGGGGAAGAGGATCTGTTTGTGTTTTTCCAAAAGACGAATCCTCTCCAATATGGATACCATCTAGATTAATAAAACAGGTACCACATCAAAATGATCAAGATGAAGTTATTGAAGAATCAAGATTAATAAAAAGGTACAAAATCAAGAGGACCAAGATGAAGGTATAGAATGATTCCCTCAAAAGAGTCCTTCAAAATATTTCACAACTTAAGTGTCATTCCTCCCGGCCGGGACGAGGAGAGCTCTCTTTAGTGTGCACACAATTGTATTTTTTTTCTTTTCTTTTTATACATGTCTTTATGTCTGTACATTTGTCTATATTTCATGTTAATGTGACGTCACAAATATATGTTTGTATGTTTGTTCGTCTGTCCAGTGTGACGTCACAAAGAACAAAGCGCTTATGATAAAGAAAAAAAATATATATATATATGGATCCAAATAACTTTAATTCATTTTAGGTTAAGAGTATTCAATTTAGGTAAATAATTTTATAAATGAAGGTACTTTCAATTTTGATTTATAGGTGTCCCTGGGACTTCTCTTTAGCAAACAATATGACTAGTGCTATATAACCTGATATTTTGGTGTTTTGACTTAAGATTGCTTATTTGTTATTAAGTTCATTTGTTTAATAGCTCATTAATTTCAATTATCTCAACAGGTAAAAGATTGCTCTGTATACAGAGACTCAAGGGTTCCAGCTAACAAATTATTTCTCTCAAGTGCCTTTACCTTTTCTTTAATCTATCTTTAATGCAGTAATTACCCTCAGTCTTTCTTTGTTTTGTTCTAAATATGACATTTTTCCAACTTATGTTTGTAGAAGCTCAACCAGCGATGTATGTGAACAAAAATCAACTTTAATTTTCTAATCTAATTATTCTATTTTGTAGTTTGACAACTCGCCTCTTGACTCAGTGCTGCAATAGCACTGCCTTTCCTTTAATAATTGATGCTTGAGTTTCTAGGTAGCGGGCCCTGAAGATTTGCCGGTGGCATTGTCTAAACATAAAAAAGACATCTGCTGCTCAAACATCAAACAACCTCACCAACAGTGTGGCCTCTGCTCTACATGCATGGGGCCTCCTACATCAACATGTTATAACAAATGGACATTTTGATCTTTCATTGTTTGGGACTTTACGGGACAATGCCTTGCGGGTATTTGTCTAGAGAATTCAGTGTGTTACTTGATGGAACTTAGGGCAGCTGATTTGTTTAAACAATTTGATATGCTATGCAATTTGGCTCATCACCAAAAGGCTTGTCGCCTTAAAACCGCAACATCTCCTCACAATTGGACGGCTGTTAGTCATCATATATAGTCGATCCTAAAGGGCTCCATTGGATGGCTGGTTAGCCAATGACGGGTAAGATCCCCAGAGGGGGACAACCTAAGACAGGCACAGTCGCACGGGACAGTCTCATGTGGCCGACATATCAACCTAAGACAGGAGTCAAGGGCACAGCCTTGATTATCCGATGACGGGTAAGAATGTTGGTTGCACATAGACGTCCTAGAGCATTCATTACCTCTTTTAAAACAAAAAGGGGGAAATGCAGGAGCCCTGTTTGGGGATTGACTTGAATTGCAGTTGACTATGAGCCGTGGAGATTTGGCCATTGTCGCCACCCGTAGTCTCAACGGATTTGTTGCGGGATCTCGAGTGACTTGGCCGAAATTGCTGATCGGGTCAGCGCCATTTTTAGGGTGTGTTTTTGGCGTGTGTTAGTCGTTGTTAGAACCAGAGAGAAAAGTTATCAGAATAAAAAGCTGTTTGTCTCCAGTTTGCTTCTGAAGTTTTTCCCGCGGCTCCGTTGCTCCAAGCGCTTCAGGCAGCAACAGAGGCCTAAAGTGCTTCTATGGTTTGTATATAGTTTCAGTGTGTTATTTGCACAGAGCTCCCAGTGAGGAGATGCCTAGTGGAATGGGGCAGGGACATCAGATATGCACAGCTACTAGCAATGTGCAACACACACCAGAAAAAAAACTGCATGCGACATGCAAAATCAACCTGCCTCAATGTACAGAAGATGTAAAATTTGCGATTTTTTGGTCTTGCCTTGGGATGATTATTTCTATTATTTCTCCTTTTTAGAATGGGAATTGTTGCAGTTTAGACATGAGATATCCCCCAAAAGCTCACATGTAAGACAATGCAAGACGGTTCAGAGGAGAAATTATTGGGTTGTGAGAGTCTTAACGCAATCACCGAATCAATCCTAGTGGGATTAACTGAGTGGTAACTGAAGTGGTAGGATGTGGCTGGAGGAGGTGGCATTGGGGACGTGCCTCCAGGATATATATTTGTATCTGGCAAGTGGAATCTCTCTGCTTCCTGGTTATCATGTGAGCTGTTTCCCTTTGCCACACTCTTCTCTGCCTCACCTGAAGCTCTGAGGAATGGAGCCTGATGCCTATGGACAGAGACCTTTGAAACCACAAGCCCTCAAATAACCTTTTTCTCCTCTAAAATTGTTCTTGTCAGGTCTTTTGGTCACAGCGACAAAAAGTTGACTAAAACAAGAATGCATACCCTGTACATGTCCCACCATTATAAAATGGAACTAGGTAACTTGGTTTTATAAGCTTACAGGTAGAAGGAGTTTGCTTTGAGCAGCAGATGAGACTTTGGACTTTGGACTTTTGGATTAAGGTTGGGATAGTTTAGGGACTACTGGAGATGAAGTGCCTATTTTGTATTGCGGGGACATGGGTCTAGGGAGCCAGGAGAACAATGCCACGGTCATCAGAGTGGAGTCTCTATGACTGAACACTGGTGGCCCAATGTGGGTCCGAACCTCTGGACCAGCCCTGTGAGCCAAATAGACCTCTTTCCTTATAAATTACCCAGCTTCAAATATTTTATATAGTAATAAGAATCCAACAACAAAAGTGTCCCAATATTATAACTGAACAAAATCTTTTCACTTTTATTGTCCTAAAGTGTTCTGAAGCTGTTTCAAGAACTGATGATAAAAAGCTAAATACTTTGACCTATTGTTCTAGTCATTAGTTGTCATGGAAGCTATGAGCCAGCAACTACAGATGAAAATTCACACACAAACACACATATTTGATGATATTAAGGAAATATTTTTGGTGGGATAATGGTATTGTGCTTATGTCAAATAAAAGAGTATCTTTTATCAAGGTACAATGCAGCATGCTTATAATCCCATCTACTCAGAAGCCTGGGACATGAGGATCACAAGTTCAAGATCAGCCTCAGTAATTTAGCAAGACTCTGTCTCAAGATAAAAATAAAAAAGGACCAAATGTGCAGCTCAGTGGTGTAGCATTCCTGAGTACCACAAAAGAGTATCTTGCATAGATACTTACTGAAAATTTTACAGAAAAAAAATGATAAAACATAAAGGACTTTGCTTTAAAATAATGTAGATGAAATAATTGCCTTGAATTAAAGCTATGTGATAGATATATGGGGTTCATTATAATATTCTGCTTACTTATGTACAGGTTGAAATGTTTCATTTTAATTAACTTGTTTGAATCTTTCCATAATGTATACCTAGATTAAAACATTACATTTTACACAGTTTGGTAACAGAATGTGACTTGCATGACATTAGCCATTTCTGCCTGCAATGTTGAGAGTATCAGTTTCCACATGTGTAAAGTTGAAGGAGCCTATAATCAAGGAGATAGCTAAAGATTGCGGTTAGCTGAGAGCCATAAAAGATGTTCTAGTTTCCACCTGATATTTATACATTATTCAAAGAATCTTTGTATGCCTGTGAACACTCTGTGACACACCTGTAAGCTCGAGCTGTAAGCACGTGTCCTTGTTAAAGCCATATGTATATAACTGGGTGAGTTTGGTTAGAGTGTGTGGGAAGAAGAAGAAGGTGGAAGGTGGTGGTTGGAGTTAGAGCGTGTGGAGTGATTGCTGGAGCCGGAGAGAGAAGAAGAATAAAAGACCTTTTTTCATTTTCATCCTGCCTCCGAATTTTCCTGTGGCGTTCGTTGCTCCAAGCGGTTTCCGCTTCAGGCAGCAACATAAAGTGAGAGCTTAAATAAATAAATAAATCATTAAAAACACATTTTAAGTTCTTCCCATCTCTAAAATTTTATAATTCTATGAAATAACAATTTGAATCAAGAATCCTCACATAATTTCTGTATTTCAATGTTATATCTAATTTTTAGAAAGTGGCCAGTTCTTGGTTGGAAAAAATGTGGACTTTTATAAAGGGAAGATCTTCCGTAGTATCCAGTATCTTACTTTCTTTGCATCATGGACTCACTTTCATTTAGGACAAAATCTCATTTAGGAAAATGAGTCTAGGAAGCAAAGAAGTTCACATAGAAATAGAGTTTTAGAGAGCAACAAACATAAAAAAGAAAATACCTAAATATATTATTTATTCTTATATTTCCAGTGTCTGAAATAGGCCATTAATTTATGAAATGCCCCAGTATCATTGAAGTTGCTAGAGGTCCAAAAGACTAAACACACATATGACAGCAATCAGCCAGCTGTACCTCAGGAGTCATCCTCACTGTGAGGTTCAGTGATGTGAGATTCTGTATAGCCTAGCTGGGACTCCAAAAAAAATTTGTCAAGACATTATCTTAGTTTTAAGTATTATCTAATTGGGTAGGACAATCCTGCACACACCATGAAAAAACAGTGTCAAATGTATGGAACTCTAGCAAAGCTAGTGATTTGAGAGCCTCTAATGACTGCTGGATATTTGTTGAAAATGATTCTTTATGATCCCACTTGGGGTTCTGACTGCAAACTTAGAGACCTATCTCTTGCTTTGTTTGACTCAAGAAGTTACTGCTAAAACTATAATCTTCAGATAATTAAGAAGTTTGAGAGATTGCTCTCTCTTAAATAGGAAGTAACTTGAAGAGAGGACCCTGGAAGTATATGGACTTCATAGTCCAACACATTGAGGTAATTTCCTGGATACTATGATAGCCTACATTATTGTTTCCTCCTAATTCCTGACTGGTATACATTGTATATGTACTGTTTTTGCAAGAACTGTAGCATTTTGTTTGCCTGTCTTGAAAAGTCATGCCTTAGGCATCTGCATTTTTTTTTTCAAGTGAGTATACATGGTCCAAATAGATAGTATCCTATCTAGGTTCCATTGCAGAATGAAGATGTGGTTGGCCATCTCATTTTATATCATGGAGGTTGGACTCCAGTTGCAGGTACTGATTTTGATTACAATATCCCCAACATTTCAGAGATGAAATATATCCTAGAGGGACTGGGGTTGTGTCTCCGTGGCAGAGTACTTGCCTTGCATTCATGGGGCACTGGGTTTGATTCTCAGCACCAAATAAATAAATAAACAAAATAAAGGTATTGTGTCCATCTACAACAAAAGATTTTTAAAAATAAAAAGAAACATATCCTAGAGCCACTAGAAACTATTTTCCAAAAGCATTAATGTTATAATTTCTTGTAAACCCTCAGATGGCTATTAGACTTTATAACACATGAACTTTATATCCTAAATAATCTCACTTGGGAGTATAAAAAATGCAGTGCAAGTTTTTTTTCCTAAATACTCACCACTCTGCCCTTACACTCCAGAGAGCCTAGTTCTGTACTGTGAACCACTCACCTGCCCTTTGGCAGTGGAATTCGACTAATGAGAGTTTATTATCAAAGTATGAGCATAGCCTGATGTGATGGTGCATGCCTATAATCCAGGCATGGTAGTTCACATAATCCCAGCTACTCAGGAGACTGAGGCAAGAGGACACAAATTGAAGGCCATCCTGGGGAACTTAGTGGTATCCTGCCTCCAAATAAAAATAAAAATGGTTGGGGGTGTAGCTCAGTGGTAGAGCATCACTGAGTTCATATATATGTATATGTAGGGGGAAACGCAGAGAGAGAGAGAGAGAGATAGGGAGGGCACCCCGTCACCCATCTAGAGTTATCCTGCATTTCTCTGTTGGAGAGATCCCTTTGGATGCATAAATGTTGTGGGATAAGATGGGATATTAATGAAGAACCTCCTCAATGCCTTGAGCTGTTCTAAAATTGCAAAGACATAGAGTCTCTTGCCCAGGAATCAGTCATACTAGTGAAGATGGGCCAAGCACTGATGGTAATACCCTGTTAAGCCAAAATAAATCTTTGCCCATACTGGAATGACCTTGGCTGATGCAATCCTGACTCCTAGAATGGAATGAACACCATTTGGGAATTTGGCCTCCAGACTCTTGAAGACACTTTTTCCTGTTGGCATCTGATGATAGTCCAATTTGTTATATTAGAAACAATTGAAACAACAGGGAATGTTTAATTTGGGAAGAAGAAAACTCTTACAAGCAGGGGAATGGTAGAACAAAGAAAAATCCAAGAATGGTAGAGTGAGCCATGTAAGAGGACAAGGAGGAAAACCTAGGCTTCGCCTATCATCCCAGCAACTCAGTAGGCTGAAACGGGAGGATCACAAGTGTAAGGCCAAATTAGGCAACTTAGTGAGACCCTGCCCCCTGCAAATAAAAAGGACTACAAATATAGCTCAATGATAGAGTAATTTCCTATATGTACAAGGCCCTGGGTTCAATCCCCAGTACTGAAAAAAACTAGGGTTGCCAACTCCAGAGCCCAGGGTCCTTGTCTCACCAGCTGTAAGACTGGAAAGAAAATAACTAACAGGTAATATGAGAAAAATTAATATGATTTGGTTAGTATGGTATAATTCATTGTCTTATGCATTTCTTCACTTAATCCAAAATTGATTTAAGCCATTTATAATACAAGACATGCATGGAACAAGTCTGGCTAAAAGAAAGGTTAACAACTATTTACAACCATAAAATATGAGATGAACCAAACTAAGGAAAATGATAGTGGAAGAGTTTGATTACAAAACTTAGCTGTTCTTGAATTCATGCTTTCTCTGTGAGCAACAATAGTTGCCAGATTGAGTTTTCAGCACAGAAGTGACAGCCATCATCACTATTGGCTGCAGTAGAGTCTCTGTTGTAGAAATAGCAGTGGCATGATTTGTGGTAACAAAAAGAGGTTTCCTTATCACACCAGTTGTGCAGTGAATTTCTTTTTTCTTTTCTTTTTTTTTTTTTTTTTTTTTTTTTTTTTTTTTTTTTTTTTTTTTTTTGGTGTGTGTTGGTCATGGAAACCTAACTGTATGCCTAGTATACATGTTCCATGGTGATTCTATTGGGTAACAAATATCCTTCTTTTTCCAATTTAATTTTTGTTGAAATATATTTTATATACAGTTAAATGTATAAATCTTAACCATACTCATTGATATATATATATATATATATATATATATATATGTTAAATATCTTGATCATGAGGTTAGTTTACACATTATATACATTTGTCAAAACTCACATGACTTCTATCCCAGAAAACTATTATTCTGATATCACCATAGTTTAGTTTTGCCATCACTAGAATTTCATATATGTGGACTCCTATATTATATATTCTTTTGTGCCTAGCTTCTTTAGATGAGAATACTTTTGAGATTCACCTGTCTGTGTTGCTTTGAGCAATTTGTTTCTTTTATGTGGCAATTAGTATTCCATTTTATGGTTATACAGTTTGTTTATCCATTTGTCTGTTGATGAGCATTTGCATTGTTTGCAGTTTAAGGCTACAGGCTGAGTATTCTTTGTCCAAAATGCTTAGGACCAGAACTGTTTTGCATTTTGGAAATTCTGGGTATTGAGGATTGAACACAGTGGTGCTCTACCACTACTACATCTCCCAGCTCTTTTTAGTTTTTATTTTGAGACAGAGTCTCACTAAGTTGCCCAGGCTGGCCTCAGACTTGCTGTCCTCCTACCTCAGCTTCCTGAGTCATGGGGATTACAGGTATGTGCTACCATGCCTGGCTCTATTTCTAGGTTCTTTATAACATTTACTTTTGTGGCCAAGTGTGGTAGCACGCACCTGTAATCCCAGCAACTTGAGAGGCTGAGGTAGGAGGATGACAAGTTCAAAGCCAGCCTCAAAAACTTATAAAGGACCTAAGAAACCTACCAAGACCCTGTCTCAAAATAAAACAATAAAAAAGGCTGGGGATGCGGCTCAGTGATTAAGTGCAAGTGGGTTCAATCCCTGGTATGATATATGTATATATGTCCATTTTTTTAATATGCAAAAAGTGTAGTGTAGTAAAGATGGCCTTTTGAATAATAATCATGTAGCAAACTGGACATCTATAGGCAAAACTATGAACCTCAAGCTATGTCACACAACTTACAAAAATCATTTAAAATGGACCATGGACTTAAATTTAAACAAAACTAAAAATCTTAGAAAAAGCATGAGAAAAAATCTTTACAATATAGGTTTTGGCAAAGATTTTTTAGATTGGACACCTAAAACATAATCCACAAAAGAAGTATTGAGGGCTGGGATTGTGGCTCAGCGGTGGAGCGCTCGCCTAGCACGTGGGCGACCCGGGTTCGATCCTCAGCAACATGTACAAATAAAATGCATTGAATAAAAAACACATTGTGTACAACTAAAGCAAATAAATAAAAATATTTAAAAAAAAAAGAAGTATTGATAAATTGGGCTTCATCAAAATTCAAAAATCTTGCTTTGGGGAATACCTTTTTATGAGGGATAAAAGACAATCAACATAGTGGGAAAAAATATTTGGAAACCACATATCTAATAAAGGACTAGTGTCTTAAATACAAATACTCCTGAGTTTACTATGGGTTTATTTACCCCATAAGGTTGTTTCTCCTTGTGATTACTTGGCTGGCTGAGAGATATGGGCCTCTGTCACTGCCTAATATCATCAGGGACTATCATAGCATATATCACTAACATGTGCAAGTATAAAAATTTAAGTTTGAAGTAGCTTCTATTGAATTAATATCACTTTCACACCATTATTAAGACAAACTACAATAAGTTGGGGATGATCTGCACATAAGGAACTCTCAAAACTCAACCACTAAAAAAAAGAATAAGAATCCAAATATAAAGTGAGCAAAAGATATGAACGGTATTTTCACCAAAGATGATGTACAAATAACAAATAAAAACATGAAAATATGTTCAATATCATTAGTCATCAGGTAAATGTAAATTAAAACCACAACAAGATATCAGTATAGACCTTTCAGAAAAGCTGAAATTTTAAAATATACAACACAAAACACTAGAAAGGTTGTGTACAAATTGATGGTGAGAATATAAAATGGTACAGTTACTCTGGAAGAGAGTTTGGAAGTTTTGTACAATATTAAACATTAAACTATAATATAACCCAGCAAGTGTACCTTAGGCATTTATGCCAGAAAAATTAAAACTTGTACTCCCTAAAAAGACTGTACATGAATGTTTACATCAGCTTTATTTACAATAGCACAATACTAAAAACAGCTCAAATGTTCAATAGGAAAATGGTTAGATAAACTCTGATAAATACCATGGAGTATCGTTCAACAATAAAAAAAAAATAATGAACTATTGATGCACACACAATTTAGATTGACCTCAAGGGTAATGAGAAAAAGGTCTATCTCAAAAGGCTACATATGGCATGATTCCATTAACATAATATTCTTGAAATGACATAGTTATAGAAAAGGAGAACAGATTAACTGTTGCCAGGTATTAGGGGAAGATAAAAGGTGGGAAATAAGAGTGCTACATGAGAAAGCTTACAATAATAGAAATGTCCTGTATGTTAATTTTGGTAATCATCATGAGAAATTATACCTGTAACAATATTTCATAACACTATGCATATATATGTAATGGGTACAATCTGAATATGCTCTGTGCATTGTACCAATGTCAATTTCCTGGATTGAAATTATAGTAAAATTATAAAAATTTGCCATTGGGGGGAACATCACAAATCATACATGAGGTCTTTCTTCATTTTTGCAACTTGCTATGAATTCATAATTATTTCAAAATAAAAACCTAAAACCAAAACTGTGTAAGTGTAGTCCATTACTGGATTCTCACCTGTTCCACTGATTTGTTATTTCTTACTCCAGTACTATACCACTTTGGTAAATGTAATTTTATAATAAGTCTTGAAACTAAATATAAGTTCTATAACTCTTCTCCTCTTTGTAAACATTTGCTAGAAACCTCAATATCTGCACAGCTTTCTTGTCTCTCCTTCCTCCACAGATTTAAGCTATCCTCAGGTATCTTTGCCTGCTCAACTGAATGAACCTTGGGGGATTAATTTTTTAGTTTCTCTTCTTCTGGAGGTGATAGTCATGTGCTAACTATTGTTCAATATTTCCAATTTTCTTTTTTTAGATATGTACATTTTTATTTGTTCATATATATATACATGACAGTAGAGTGTATTTTGACATATTAAACATACATGGAGTATAACTTATTCTAATTAGGATCCTATTCTTGTGGTTGTACATGATGTGGAGTTTCCCTGTGGTATATTCATATATGAACATAGGGAAGTTATGTCCATTGCATTCTACTGTCTTTCCTACTCCTGTTCCCCCTCCCTTCCCTTCATTCCCCTTTGTCTCATCCAATGAGCTTCTATTCTCCACACATCCCTATTGTGTGTTACCATCTGCATATCAGAGAGAACATTTGGCCTTGGTTTTTTGGGATTGGCTTATTTCACTTAGCATGATAGTCTCCAGATCCAACCATTTACTGGCAAAAGTCACAAGTCATTCTTCTTTATGGCTGAGTAATATTCCATTGCATATATATATACCACATTTTCCTTATCCATTCATCTGTTGAAGGATACCTAGGTTGGTTCCATAGTTTAGCTATTGTGAGTTGAGCTGCTATAAACATTGACGTGGCTGTGTCACTGAAGTATGCTGATTTTAAGTCCTTTGAGTATACATCCCAAGGAGTGAGACAACTGGATGAAACAGTGGTTCCATTCAAAGTTTTCTGAAGACTCTCCACATTGCTTTTCAGAGTGGTTTTTACCAATTTGCAGTCCTACCAGCAATGTATGAGTGAACCTTTTCCCCTACATCCTCACCAATATTTATCATCACTTGTATTCTTAATAATTGCCAAGGAATGATAGAGTCTTGATGGTATTTGAATTCTTGGTTTTAACCATTCTTACAGACTGACTATACTGTGTCCTTTAAAAGTTTTCACTCCTTCTTGAGTTTGTGAGACAACTCAAACCTTTCATCTTTTAATAAATCTTTGTCCATAAGTAGGTGAGGAAACTTTTGTATGACTTAGATGATGTTATAAAAGTTTTAGCATTTATTTGTTTCTCTATAGAGTAAATAGCATAAATGTCGTAGAGCAAAGACCCAGCCAAATTCATTATAACACTGTGTCCAGGAAATTTATTTTCTGACTAAAAGTCACCACTTTTACTATGAATCATCATTCTTTTCTTTCTTTCCTTCATTTTTATCTTTCTAAAATATCACTAGCGATTGGTTCTGTTAAATTAAGTTTGATCTAAAGCTGCTTTCATATGTGATATACTGCAAACTAACTAATATGTAAACAAACTGAAACCTGAGAGTATACTATTGTGACAAGTGGCCAAGTCGTAGCCAATCACAGCAGCTAAGTTTCAGCCAAACACATTGAACAAAAAGCTCAGATATGTCCAACTTACACAAACACACGTCAGACTGTTTTCATGTGTCACTTCCATGTTATATCTATAATCACTGCCTCCCAGGCTGCTCGATGGAGCTCTCTGAACCTCTTCTGGTTCAAGGTGTTGCCCAATTCACAAACTGTTTCTTTATTCAAATAAACTCTACTACATGTAATTTGTCTAAAGTTTTTCTTTTAACAGGTTGACATGAGAAGTAGGATCCAAAGTGGACCTCTAGCAACAGCCACAGATACACACCACCAGAGGCAACAAGTAACTACGTGAAGGTATCATAACTAAGTAAGTGAGGGCCCATTTTTGTCCATAGATCTCTCACAGTGCCTGGGGTCATGGATGGGATCCCTCATGAATTCAAGCTCCACATATTTGTGTTTTGAGCTCTCTAACTTTAAGTAATTTTTACTGGACTGGGTCCAGAATTGGATTGGATCCAATAATTTAGTGGACTGGATCCAGTTACAGGCCTCAGATAGGCACCTTTTGAAAATGTGTTTCACCTTTCAGGGAAAAGAGGTAGAGCAAGATATTTGAATAAGACCCTCCGGCAATCATCTCCCCACAGAAACATCGATTAGAACAGCTATCTATATGCAAAAGTACTTTCACAAAAGCTAAGGAATCCAGGTGAGCAATTTTAGTACCTGGTTTTAGCCTAGTTATATGAAAGATGCACTGACAAGGGCAGGAAGGAAAGAGCTGCCCGCGTCATCAGTCTCTCAACTCCAAGCAGTACAGCATGGAAAGAGATGACTCCCATTTGAAAATGAAGGAGAGAGAGAAAATTAGACTTTAAATCCAGTACCAACCTGACTCAGTGAAACCCAGTACTGGGAAGAGCCCCATGGCCTCTACCTCCACACCTGTGCCCCTGCACAGAGCTTCTTCACCTGAATTGGCCTTGAAGGCCAAAACACTTCCTACCCCAACCATGGGAAGCACAGCATTGAGAAAGACTGTACCTGGCGGGGGACAGGTAGGACAGGGGCGTAAGCACGGATACTGCCTTGGAACTCAGTGCCAGGGTTACCACCATGAATTTCAACACTGAATAGAACCAAAGAGCCCCTGTCCCCAGGTCACTGTCTGTGGATAGAGCCTCTGGACCTTGTCCAGCACTATGTGGAGGCCCCCAGCCCCAGTGGGCCTGTATTATAGCCCCCGTCACTGTGCTAGAGGCAGAGGTCTTGCTCCATGCATAGATCACAGCAGGGGTGGGCCATAGCACTATGGAACTTGGTCCTGCCCCTGCGCTGTGCTTAGTGGGCAGCAGGTGTGAGACAGCATTGTGGTAGTGGTGGTGGCCATGGGACTGCCAACCCCACGTATCCTCTACTCCTAATCATTACAACACAGGGAAACTGTCCACTTGGGAGAAGAAGAGAAAAGTGGGTACATGTTACTTTGGAGCCTAGGACTAGACATTACACAGTGAGGTCCCGTGCTGTGCAGGATGCTGTGGTGCCTGACCACAGGCCAGTAAATGTGGAGGAGGGATCTGGGTCCATCCCATGCCCAGAAGTAAGCACACAGGAGCACACTACCCTTTTCATACACCTCCATAGTCCTTCCTGAACACTTCAAGGGCAAATTCATAACAAACTTTGTCTATGGGGCACACTCTAGTGGTAAAACAGTGACAATATACCAACAATGACCTCACTGTGAATTTGGACAGAGGGCACCATCTAGTGCTAAAGTACTGGCAAAAACCATAAGGTTAGAGAAAAGTGCTTAGAATTTCTGGAAGGAAAGACACATACAAAGCCAGATTATGAAGAATGAAATAAATACCTAATCCTTTGATGTGTAGATGTTGTCATACATCAACAAGCATCGAAAACTTTCAAGGAACCATGACCTCAATGAACAGACAAAATAAGGCACCAGAAAAGGACCATCTGTGCAAATTTGCAGAGAATTCAAAATAGGTTTTAAAACTAAAAGTAGAACTACTATATGCTCAAAAATTCCCACTACTAGGTATATATGAAAAGGAAATGAGCCGGGCATAATGGTATACATTTATAATCCTAGCAGCTTGAGAGGCTGAGGCAGGAGGATCGCGAGTTCAGAGCCAGCCTCAGCAATGGCGAGGCACTTAGCAACTCAGTGAGACCCTGTCCCTAATAAAATACAAAAAAGGGCTGGGGATGCAGCCCCGTGGTCGAGTGCCACTGAGTTCAATCCCCAGTACCTCTTCCCACAAAAAAAGTAAATGAAATCAGTACAACAAAGAGTTAATTTTACTCTCATGTTTGTTGAAGCACTATCCACAGTCGCTGAGATATAAAATCAACTGAGGTGTCCCATCAGTTGATAATGCCTATCGAATGGATGGATAAAACAGTAAGGTATACATGCACAGTAGAATACCACTTAACATAAGAAAGGATAGAATCCTGTTATTTTTAACAACATGGCTGGAACTGAAAGACATTATATTAAGTGAAATAAAAACCAACACAAAAAGACGAATGGAACATGACTGCACTCATAGGTGGAATCTAAAGAAGTTGATATCATAGAAATCAAAAGTAGAACACTAGCTTCCAGAGTCTGAGGGGAATAAGGTAGAGACGTATGCGGAGAGGCTGGTCAATGGGTACTAACTTACAGTTATAGATAAGACAAGCAAATTCTGGAGTGCTTTTGCATAATCAGAAAACTGTAGATAATGATAGTGTATTGTATAGTTCAAAAAGATAGAAGAAAGGAATTTGAGTGTTTTCACTCCAAAATTAATACATATTTGAGGAAACAGAAATTCTGAATTAAATACTGCACAATGTATACATACATGGAACCATCATATGGTACCCCATGAATATGTGTAATTGTATGTCAATTTAACAAGGAAAAAGAAATGTACTTCTCCAAATCTAAGGAATCTGGTGCTCAACTTTCCAGGATACTGGATAACTTCATGTACAAAACTATGGGCCCACAATCTGTGCACTTTTGGAAAAATGGGTTAACCTTACTAAGAACAACTAAGATTCACAGTGGCCAAAGTGGAGAACTTTTAACCTTGATAAAATTATTCACTTGCAAGGTGCATTAGAAAAGAAAAACTCCAAAATGATTCAAAAGCAAAGGGATGTATTTTAATTGGTGCACAAGGCTTCCAAAAGAACAAATGGATCCAAAATTACCTAAGACTGCTAACAAAAGGCCAACAGATGCACATCTTTACAGCTAAACAGCTATAGGAAACAAGAGGGCTTCCTTATACATATTTTAAACCAAAGCCAACAGGCCCCAAGCTAAAGAATCCTGAGATATAAGATAACTTTCTTTATTGTAAATAGCTAGATCATTGGGAAAGCAGTTGTCCGTTTTTCTGCCAGCCATCTGATGGACCCACTTCTTTTGGCCTGGACTAGTTCCATAATAGAGGAAGCCCCTGAAGGCTTTACTCCAGGGTCAATAATCAACAAATTCCTCAGAGGAAAAAAAAAGATTTCTGTGGTAGGGATTTAAAATCATCAAGTCTGAAAGGTTCTCATGGCTGAACTGTCCAATTGACATCTGGACCATTTTCAGAAAAACATTTGCAATAATGAGTCACTTATGTTTCCTCCATTCATCCTGATTCTCCCATGAGAATCTCTACCTACTTCTCAAACTCCTGCTGATTATATACTCTGTGTACTCTGTCCACCTCTTTCTTGTTGTTATGAATTTTGTTATGCTCCAAAACTCTCTTTCATGAGAAAAACCCAATTAATTGTTTTGTTATTCAATCTTGAAAACAAACAAAAATGGATGAACCAGTCTCTGACTATAACACAAGTTTAAAAGTGGCCATGATGAATCCAGGAGTACACCTGGTACATGGATAAAATGTTAGAATACTAGCTGTAAGATCTATTTCTGTCTCTTATGTATGCCTGTATATATGATATATGGGTGATATTATATAACTCCTATGATTTTACCAAATTAAGTTGTAAGAGCTCTGTTATATTTGTTTGAAGAAAATGCCCTTATATAATTATTCTCTCAGAAAAAAAAAAACAGGATTAACCCAAATACTTTTCAAGTTCATATGACTTGTATAATCTTTGGTAAATAATAATATTATTTATTTGATTAAAACAGGGATAGCTTCAGAGTTTTCAGCATTAACCATGATGACAATATGATGAACAGCCTTTCTTACCTACATTTACTGGTAAAATAAGCTTATATTGTCTCTATATTACAAAATTTGTCAACAAAAAACAAGATGGTGGCTAGCTGTTTAATATCTCATCTTAAAAATCAGAGCATAATTATTAAAAAATAAGTGAGTTAAATATATTTAAAATATTTCCTTCCTATATCAGAATGTTTTAACATTCTTACCATTAGTAATGTAAATTTGAGGTTGAGATAAATCTGTACAAACAATAATTTAATTCTCAAATGTAGCCAAAACAGGAAAACTTTTAAGAATAGAGATCAAATTTTATCTTCTCTACAGTTTCCTGTCTCAGGGAGACTAAAGGCATTTGGAACTATTGGCAAACATATTCTTTACCACTCTGACAAACTACACTATCAGAAAACACATGCTTCTAGAAATTGATTCATAGATTTGCAAGACTACAGATTGCTTGTGTTATGGACAGTTCACAATAATTTCCTTCCTAATGCTCACTGGAAATTAAGGCCACTAGGAGTTAAGAATTTTAATTAATATATATAACTAAAGTTAGTAGAAATATTAAAGTAAATGACTTTCTATGCACGCAAACAAGAAAGATAAGATGTGCTTTTGGTAAGGAAAATCTATAAGGTATGAGAATGTTTTGCTAAGGGAAAAAGAGTATTTTTTTTTCCTCCTGAAGTCAGATGACTTGTTAGTCTTAAATGGGAGGAAAAGTATAGAACAAAAATCTAATAGGTGAACAAGATTCATAAGATTCATGGAAGAAAAGTAAACCCTTTCACCATGCTATAAAGGAACCACAAAAAAAGAAAGTTTCCCACTGTACCTTGTTCAGGAGCTATGCAAAGCAGCAGGTATACAACTTTAACTGATCTTTGCTCAAACACCACTAGGTGGCCCTCTTTTCCAGCCCCCAGTGGCCTATGTTGGGTCTCTGGAGAATTTGCCTGCTCTCTCTGTTTTGCCTCCTCCTTGGTTCATATCTTTCTATTTGGTCTGGCTCACTCCAAGCAGCTCTCCGGAAAAATTCCCATACCTCCCATATTCAGAAGCCAGAGCATTCAGGAACTGAAATTCATGCCAAACTTAAAATAGATGAAAATAAGTTAGTTTCCACTGAGGAAAGCTTCCAGTGGGTTCCTGGAGGCTCACTATTGGTGGTAGTGGTATGCCAGCTGCATGGAATTTGAAGATAATCCATAAATCTGGAGAAAATATTGAATTTGGTAGTGAACTAGACAATCCAGGAGTTTACACAGGTGGAGGCTACTTTCCAAAAGGTGGATGAGAACATTCATGTTCAACAGAAATGGTTAGAGGAACATCATGGAGCTCTGGATTTCCTCTTGCTTATGATGGAGGCTTGTGCATGCTGCTAAATAGAACTGTGTGTTGCACTTCACTTTTCCCGGATTTTACCAAAAAGGTGACTGGGATGCTGGGAGTGTAGCTCAGTCATAGAGGGCTTACCTATAATGTGTGAGGCCCTGTATTCTGGTTCAATACTCAGCACTAAAAATGCAAAAGAAGGTGGCAGAAGCAGTACAGTGCCTGTATTCCCAATTACCCTGAAGGTTAAGATGGGAGGGGAACTGGAGTCCCAGTGTCAAATATGAGCCTGGGCAACAATGAGATGGGACCACTTTAAAAAATAATAATGCTAAAGGGGCTGGGGCTGGGGCTCAGCAGTAGAGCGCTCGCCTAGCATGTGCGCAGCCCGGGTTCGATCCTCAGCACCATGTAAAAATAAAACACATGTGTACAACTAAAGCAAATAAATAAATATTTTAAAAATATAATAATGCAAAAATTAAAAGGGTGGCTGATATGACTGTCCCTCTAGACACAGTCACTGAATACAGTAAGAAAATTTCTGAGGGTAAGGGAAAACATAAAGTGTTCTCAGCTGACAATTACCTGGCAAGTTACTTCACAGTGAACTCTGATTCTTAATTACAATCATACTCTGAACAAAGACTATGGACGATTGAACTAAAACTACATTTATTGCCTGGATTTTGATTTTGATTTTGATCATTTTGTTCATTTCATTTGAGACTCCTATTAAGGAGTATACTTCAGTTTCTCCTGATACTCTTCATAAAAGTCTGCCTTGTGTGTGATATCGCCTGGATTTTGATTTTGATTTTGATCATTTTGTTCATTTCATTTGAGACTCCTATTAAGGAGTATACTTCAGTTTCTCCTGATACTCTTCATAAAAGTCTGCCTTGTGTGTGATATCCCCTCAAGGAGTCCTAAATGCTCATATTGAAGTCACCCTTCATACATTAAATGTTCTCATTACAATTAGAATAACAAAATGATGGAGAAAGCATAATCTTCCAAATAATTTGACATTGTGAACTGTGAATTCCATACTGACACTAAACAAGTCTCATCATAATGGCAATAGAAAGTGGTGTCAGTGCCAAAGATTTTGGTCGATCTTTCAAAACTGAGAGGCTGACCAAAAGAGAAAGGAATTGCTAAATTAAATTAAGTTTGGCCTAAAGCTATCTCTGTGTTTACTGAAGTGTAATGTAACTTAATATGTAAACAAACTATAACCTAATTTGAGAATAAAGTCATTCCCCTATATCCACAGTTTTGCTTTCCAAGGTTTCAGTTAACTGCAGTCAACTGTGGTCCAAAAATGTTAAGTGGAAAATTCTAAAACCAAACAATTAACTTTTATTACAGTACTTTATATAATAGTTCTATTTATTGTTAATTATTGCTGTTAATAGTTTAATGTGCCCAATTTGTAAATTAAATGTCTATATATATATATATATATATATATATATATATATATAGCATATATAAGGTTTGATGCTATCTGTGGTTTCAGGCATCTGCTGCAAACTGCTCAGACATGTTTAAATAACACAAACAGCAAGCCTATCCAATCACGCTAATTTTTATGACACTTCCATGTTCTGTCTATAAATACTGCCTGCCCATGTAGAGCTTTCTCAACCTCTTCTAATTCTGAGGGCTGCCTGATTCATGAATTGTTCTTTGTTCAAATAAACTCTTCTAAATTTAACTTGTCTAATATATTTCTTTTAATAGTTTTTAAGGACAATTTTTGATTAATGAAAATCAAAATCATAATTAATTTACAATTTTAACCACTCTTTAAGACCTTTTAGGTTTATGGACCAGATTAGAGAGCATTAAAATTTCAATAAGATGTTCATAAAAATGCAATATATGTGTTAACAAAAGATGATGGTTCCCACATAATCCAATAAAAAAAAGTCCATGCAAGACATGGCTATCATTTGGCCTAGAATGGGAGTTGGAAATTATAGTCCTTAGCCAAATCTTGCTTCATGTTTGCTTTTGCAAATAAACTTACTGGAACACTTCCATATCCATTCATATACGTATTGTCTGTGATTTCTGACTGCTTTTGCTATATGAAGGTAGAATTACTCAGCTGCAGACAGAGACTATATGTGTCTCATAAAGATTAAAGTATTTATTATCTGACACTTTACAGAAAAAAATTACCAACCTCTTACTGGAGTATTAGCAGTACTGGCAGTGACAAATGAATGAGCATATTATATTTTGGAAACAAAATACGAATAAGCTTGGTGTGTCTTAGAAACAGAAGGAATAGTAGTGTGGCAGGAACATAAAAGATACCATATTTATTACTTTTTCTATTTTATTTCCTAGCACATTTGTATCTACCTTTTAATTCAGCCATTAATTCATTCATTCCACAAATATTGACGTTCCACTCTGTACCAGACATCATGTGAGCTGCTACACACACACACACACACACACACACACACACACACACACTCAACGTGTGCATGCACATGCACACTCATCATCATTATCATCATCATAATGGACACCAACAAGTAAATAAATACAATGCTTAGTTACTAACAATAAGTGTTAACTAAAATTGAGTAATAAAGGGAGGGCAAGTGATGCAAAGAGGGGAAGATAAACTTTTGTTCCACTACCCATTCTGTATTTATCCGAAATTGCATGTCACTTTCCTCAAATTGTACCTGAACATGGCTGTTCACACCTTTTCTTCAGTCACTAAAATAACACTACCATCACAGCAGGTACTACTCATTGATACATTGTGCTCCAGGCATGTCCAGGTGCTTTACATATATCATCATCACAGGCTGTGAGATAAATACTATTATTATGCCCATTTGGGGAATAAGAAACTGAAGACTCGGTGAAGTTCTTTGTCTGGAGTTTCATATGTACTCCATCAAGTAGTGGTCAGGAAAACTATCTTTTTCTTTTTCCTCTGCTCTGCCTTCCTGCTGTATGGTATCATCCACCAAAAGTATCACTACCATTGTTAATATCAACCAATGTCTAAGCCAAAGTCTTCTGTCTAGAGCATTAGTGGTAGAGTCTAGGGTATTGTTTCTTTAATGTCTTAGTATATTTTATTACACACATCAACTATATAGGACCAACAAACAAATTTTGTGAAAGAGCTCTTTGTAGGTTTTACTTGTGCTTTCATTATAGCTTCTGACCTAGGGTCTAGGGCAGAAGATTACCTATCCCAGCTCTGAAACTTAACCTGTTGTGTAATGCTGGTGAAATTGCTTAACCTATTTGTGCCTTAGTTGCCTTATTGTTAAGGTAAGGATAAAATATTATCTGCTTTAAATATTTGTAATGAAACACTTAGCCTGGTGTTTGCCATGTAGTACAGGTTTAATAAATACTGGTTCCTATTATTAAGGCAACTGTCTTCTTCTAACTCATAAACAAGCACATTTTGTCTATCAACTTCTTGTCTCTTTTTCTCTACTTTGTTGATTTCACCTTACTTTTATTGATCTCATTTGCTGTAATTGCTATTGTCATGCTCTTTCCTGTTACTGGACTTTGGATCATGCTGTTCCCTCTGTTTTGAATGTTCTTCCTTTTCCCATTTGCCTTGCCAACTCCTGTTTGTTCTTTAAACATAAGGGCATGGAATATATCTAGCTTTTATTCATCATTTTATACTCAGAGTTTAGTACAATGTTGTACATTCACTAATGCTTGCTCTGGAATGAATAGAATCCAGAGTAATTGTACACTGTCATATTATTCAGTTTGTACTGTTAATATTAATATATATTGTATCTATAGTTTTATCTACTCACTGGTTCTAGGCAATTCTCAACAAACATTCATTAAGCATACACACATGATGTGTTTGGAAGTCAAATATAAGTAGTACAAGTTTTCTGCTATAATGAAGCTACTGCTTCATTGGAGAACAGAGATGATAAAGGACTGATTACAATCCAGAATTAGTGGTATACTTGAGGTCTATACTGGATCCACTGGGTATACTGGACACATGGAAAAGGAGAATATAAAGTTATTTTGAAAAGACAGTGAAAGAATCACAGAGAAGGTAATCTCTAAATCGAGTAACAAGTGATAAGTATCAACTTCCCAAATAAGTGTGGGTAGAGTATCCATGGAGGAATGAATTCCATGGTAAAAGCGTGGAGGAGTATTAAAAGGCTCTTTGGAGTAAAGACTTTTTCTTCTGTATATCTTTTTTTTTTTTTTTTTAAGAAACTGGTGTTTATTTTAACTTATACAAAACATTTCCTTTCTTACTTCTTGGCATTAGATCAATACTCTCCATTTCTTATAGCTGTACAATACTGTACAATACTGCAGAATTCCTTACTTTTCAATGTTTATACATCCTATTTTCTTCTTTGTTCTTTCAGTATTTTTTTCTCTATCCTGTATTTTTATTGAAGAAATTATTTCACTATGCTTTCTAGTCATTTCTTCTAATATGTACTGTTCTTAAATTTTTAGTTGCATAATGTGTTTATTCTTAATGGTTTGTTCCTCTCTAGTGTTTACTGTACCTAGCATTGTATGTGGACTTGGATTGAAGCTATTCATCTTAACCCGCGGGAGTCCAGCAGTGCCTGGTTGTGAGATAGGCAAGTTCAAGAAAGTGTCCAAAGGGTGATGGAAGAATTTTAGTTTCAGTAAACCTCAATAAGAAGCATACTGGAAAGACTAGAAAACCACTGAAATGGCACGCAGGCGACCTGAGTTCTACAAGCAGAGTAGCGTTATGGTTCGTATTTTCTGCTTCCTGAATCTGTGCCTCCAAATCCGTTCCAGGAGGGCAATTGAGTTGAGCATCCGGGCCCAATCCCTCTGGAAGTGGGTCTTTAAGGTGCCCCCGCAAAAGGGTTAGGTAACCGGCGCGGAGACGCGGCACGGGCCGGAAGGAGTGGGGCGGAGCCTCGAGGCTCTCGGCAAGGCCCGAGCGGACTGGGGGAGGGGAGCGCGGGCCAACAGTGTCGGGGGGAGGGGGAGCAAAAGCCCCTGCAAGTGTGCGTCCCACGGCCCTCCTCGTTAGCATTTCCACCCCTCCGCGGAGTTGGGAGTCGCGACCTCCAGCACAGGTAGGTCCGGTCGCGTGGGTCGCTAAGGGGCGTCTCGGCCGGGCGGATGCACGGGTTTGCCCAGGCTCTGGCTGTGCGGCCTGGCGCGGTGGGCGCGGCGGCTCTCGGGCTGCTCGGCCTCAGAGTGGTGGTACTCACCTTCACTCTGCTGCAACAGGAGGACACTCCCGCCTTGCCTTCAGGGCTGGCGTCACAGTTTGTGCCAGTGGGCGACAGAGCCTGCTAGAAACCAGCGTGGGGCTAAATGGGCCTAGCGCTCGGGAAGAGCTGGAACAGCTGGAGCGAGCTGGCGTGGGGACTGACGCCCTGCGCACATTGTTTCAAACTCAGTCGGACCTTGCAGCCTTGGATCTGTCACTCACTTGGTGTCTAGACTTCAGCAAGTCCCTGCACCCTCCGTGCCTCACTTACCCTCCCCTTGCAGTGGAAAGAGGAACTCCACTTTTGCAAGACCTTCCAGCGCTGCCTTCTTTAGTGCTCATATCAATTGATGTTCTCTGCCCACATTTTACCCTTTGTCTGCCCCTCCAGAACAAGGTTGCCCAAGGAGTGGCTGAGTAGGATTTGGGGAAGTTACCTAAGAATTTCTGTTCGGAAAACAACCCTGAAGAGCCTTTAATGGCATTCATGTAATGCATAACTTGAATGTCAACTCTGAATACGCTCTTCTGAATGTTTTACCTTTTAGGATTTTAGCTACGTGATTGCATACTATTGTTATATGTGGAATATTACACTGCTAGCAAAAGTTTCATGAAAGAGTTGGGTGAGTTAACTCTATAAGTAAGCATTGAAAAAACCTTCAGCTCTCATATTTACAAACACTTCCATAATTCCCTCATACAAAAGTCTCTTACAGTTGCTTCTTAATATTATATGCAGTTGATTTTACACTACTTAACTATAAAAACATACAATAAATATAAATAGTATGCATCAACATCCTGATGTCAACTTTGAATTTCTCCTCATAACAAAGTTTTGATAATCATACTAGAAACTATTAATTATGCAAAATACTTTTCACAACAACCACAAAAATATACTAATTTATCACATGCTTAAAAAATATACTTTGCATCATAACCAGGAGGATGGAAGCAGTGCACACTGGAGTGGTAGAGTCGGGGGCTTCTTTAGTATGCCCCTCCCGTTTCTTCATTTCTTGGGAGTGTGGACTGAGACCAGTCACTTCCTTGTTTTGGTGCATGTGTCAAGAATGATGAGTATCTCTGTATCTGTGCTTGTCAACTCTGAGAAGGCAGTAAAATATCCAGACCAATCACTCCATGTTTAAGACGTTTCTGACAGCTGTTTTCTGTCTGCCAAAGCTGGGGGTGGGGGGTGGGTTAATAAACCTCTTTGCTGGGAAGAGGGTCTTCCTGCTTGGAGCCAAACCAAACAGATCAGCTGGCTGCCCACCACTGTGACCCTCTGTCTACAACGCCAAAGGTCCCTCATGCACATATGCGTTGGGCATGAACCTGCCATTTTACCACGCATAGATTTGTAGGCTCAGACTCTTGGGGAATCCCAGCCTGGGCCACACCTGCAGGTTCGAGGCAAGGAGGACCTGACGCACAGTGAGCGTTCTTCTGGTGACGGAGTGACCTGATAAGTTCTCAAATGGTCTGTTGGAAATTGTGCTGGACATCTGTTGAGCCAGCTTGCAGGGTAAGTTTAGGGCTGGCCTTTTGGCAAGAACTGGCGACTGCTTTGTTTAGCCATGTTTTTTATTCTACTCATCTATTTTTACCCTACTCACCGTGTCCTATTTGTTTACTCCAAAGACAATCAACAAATGCCTGCTCTGGGCCAGGATCCAGCTTCAAGCACGCTCAGTATTAGGCGTCTTCATTCGCCTCCACGGCCTATATGCAATCAGTGGAAAATCTTGTCACTTCCACATGCTGCGTATTTTTCAAGTCCATCTGCTTCCCCGCCCAGCTACTCCAAATTTCAAACCAGCAATATTATTTTTAAAGTTTTAAATTTTAAAATATAAAGTCACCGCTTGACCCTCAGACCTCAGAGGAAAACCACTTACCCAATCACCATCACCAGTGCCACAACATCAGACAGTAGCCTAATGAGCTCTGCATGGTCCCTTACAAATCGTCAAGAGATGAGCTATATTTTTTTCTTTGCTTCCCAGGGTGTTCTCTTTTTTAAAAATTTTATTTATAATAGTAGTATGTATTACAATTCATAGTGCACATATGTAGCATCTTTTTACATACAACTGTTTGTATACAAAGTATCCCCTTTGGGTACCAGGATTGAACTCAGGGGCATTCGAACTCTGGGCCACATCCCCAGCCCTTTTTTGTATTTTATTAGAGACAGGGTCTCACTGAGTTGCTAAGTGCCTCGCCATGGCTGAGGATGGCTTTGAACTTGGGATCCTCCTGCCTCAGTCTCCCAAGTGCTGGGATTACAGGCGTGCACCACCACACCCGCCTACTAAACCATTTTCTCAAGGATAGTTCCATTTTATATTCATTTACATGAGCCAACAGCAATGTCTGAGGTTCTAAATTTTCCATATCCTCATCAATCCTTGTTATTTTCCCTTTAAAAAAAAGTTGTAGCCATCCTTGTGAGTGTGAATGAATATCTTATTGTGGTTTGGATTTGCCTTTTCCTGATGGCTAATGGAACATATTTTCATGTGCTTTCTTGACATTTTATATGTTCTTCACAGAAATTTCTACTTAATATTTTGCTTATTTTTAAATTGGGCTGTTTGTCTCATTATTGAGATATAATTTGTATACAAGTCATTTATCACATATGGCTTGTCTTTTCATTGTCCCATTCCTGTTTTCAGAAGAGCAAAGATTTTGAATTTTTATAAAATCCAATTTATAATTTTTTCCAAGTGCATATTGTGTTTGTTTCTTTTTTTCATTTTCTTTTTTTTTTTTTCCTTCTTTTTGGTATTTTATCTAAGAACTGTTTGCCTAACCTGAGACAAGGAAGGCTTTCTCCTTAAAGTTTTATGATTTTACCTCTTTCTTTTGTATTTCTGATCCATTTTTAGTTACTTTAACATATGGTAAGGGTCTTAATTTGTTGTTTTGTGTTTTGGATGTTGTATATCCAATTTTTACATCACCATTTGTTGAAATATTCTTTTTGTGTTGAATTGCCCTGGAACTTTTTTGAAAACTAGTGTGCCATAAATATAAGGATTTATATCTAAACTCTCATTATCTGGGCTATTCTGAGTTCTTTACATTTCCATATAAATATTAGGGTCAACTTGTCAATTTCTATACATAACCCTGCTTTGATTTTGATGGAGATCACCTTGAATATATATATTAGTCATGGGAAATCTGCCATTTTTAAAACATTGAATTTTTTAATCCATGAACTTGAAATGTCTGTCTTTATTTACATTTTTAATTTTCCTCAGCAATGTTTCATATCTTTCAATGTAAAAGGATTTCACTTTTTTTATAAAATTTATTCAAAAGCATTTTATTCTTTTTGATGCTATTGTGAATTATCTTCATAATATCACTTTCTGATTTTTCAGATTTTTTTTAAAATTATGAATGGATGTAGGATCTTGCCAGATATTTATTTTTTTCTGCCTCTATTGAAATGATCATATAGTAATATAATATGAGGTATTACATTGATTTTGACATGTTAAATCAATATTTCATTCCTGGAATAAATCCTACTTGGTCATGGTGTATAATTCTTTTCTGTTTCATACTGGTGGATTTTATTTCCTATCATTTGAGGATTTTTGCTTATTTATTCATAAGAAATATAGGATTATAGTTTTCTTATGATGCATATGTCTTGTTTGATGATAGGCACTAACCCATAAAATGAGTTGGGGATAGTTTTGTTTTCAGATGCATTCATTATTAGTAGTAGTAGTAATAGTAGGGTATCTTCTTGATGAATTGGCACTTTCGTCCTCATAAAATGTCTTTATCTTCCTCTAGTAACATTTTTTCTTAAAATCTATTTTGTCTGGGCTGGGATTGTAGCTCAGTGGCAGAGTGCTCGCCTCGCACGTGCGTGGCCCGGGTTCGATCCTCAGCACCATGTAAACATAAATGCATTGATTGTGTACATCTAAAGTACATAAATATTTTTTTTTTAAAAATCTATTTTGTCTGATATTAAATATCAGTCTAGCCACTCCAGTTGCATTATGATTGTACTTTGTACATTTTTATCCTTTTATTCTTTAAAAAAGACTTTTTTAGTTGTAGATGGACACAATACCTTTATTTATTTATTTTTATGTGGTGCTGAGGCTTGAACCCAGCTCCTCACATGTGCCAAGCAAGAACTTTACCACTGAGCCACATACAATCCCATCCCTCCTTTTATTCTTTTTACCCATTTATGTCTTCATATATGAAGTAATTCTTGGTTGACAGTTTGTTGCCGCCTGAAGCGATGGCCGCTTGGAGCAGCAAAGGCACGGGAATAAGTTCAGAGGCAGACTGGAAACAAACAGTATCTTTATTCTGTCAGCTTCTCTCTCTGGCTCTAACAACTCTAACACGTACCACACACCAGCAAACAACCAACAACCAAAAATGGCCCCGACCCGCTCCACGCTTGGCGCAAGTCTCTCGAGATCCCGGCCAAGTCTCGTGAGACTATGGAAGGCGGCAATGCCCAAACATCTCCATGGCCCGAAGTCAACCGCAATCTTAGCCATCTCCCCAAACAGGGCTCCTGCAACAGTTTGGATTTTTACTTTCAGCATTTTATCATTCTTCTGCCTTCCAGCCTCCCCAGTAATATGTGGTTGCTTATGCCTCTACTCAGATTTTAATTGTTTTGTTTTTCTTACCTTTATTTTTAAGGCCAACTTCCTAGGAAATACCCCTAGGCCATACCATAGTGATCATCCAGTGATTGTTCAGATATTGTGCTTAAACATCTTGTGTCAGTGAGGGTTCTACCTTTTGCTGGGGATATCTATGTGTGGATTGGGACACACATTCAACATTTAGAAAACTTATAATTCTATCCTGGCTATTACTCTCTGCTGAGAAGAAGCTTTATAGTTTGAATCCATCCCATTCATTAATTCTAGATTTTAATTCTTGTGCTATAGGAGTCTTATTAAGGAAGTTAGGGCCTAATCCCATATGAAGGAGGTTTGGGCCTACTTTTTCTTCTAATAGATGCATGGTCTCAGGTTTAATTCCTAAGTCCTTGATCCACTTTGAGTTTTGTGCATGGTGAGAGATAGGGGTTTAATTTCATTTTGTTGCATACAGATTTCCAGTTATCCCAGCACCATTTGTTGAAGAGGCTATCCTTTCTCCAATGTAGGTTTTTGGCACCTTTATCTAAAATAAGATAGCTGTAGTTGTGCACATTAGTCTCTGTGTCCTCTATTCTGTACCATTGGTCTACATGTCTATTTTGATGCCAATACCATGCTGTTTTTGTTACTATTGCTCTGTAGTATACTTTAGTGTAAGGTCTGGTATAGTGATGACACCTGCTTCACTCTTCTTGCTAAGGAAGAACTCAAATTATCACTATTTGCAGATGATATGATTCTATACATAGAAGATCCAAAAAATTCCACCAGAAACCTTCTAGAACTAATAAATGAATTCGGAAAAGTAGCTGGATATCAAATCAATACCTATAAATCAAAGGCATTTCTTTACATCAGCAACAAATCCTCAGAAAGAGAAACTAGGATATCCACCCCACTTATGATAGCCTCAAAAAAATTAAAATATTTGGGAATCAACAAAAGAAGTGAAAGACCTCTACAAAGGAAAAAAAAAAAAAAACAGTGTATAAGTGTACCTTTTATTCCACATCCTCACCAGCATTTGTTATTTGTATTCTTTTTTTATTATATTTTTATTTTTATTCTAATTTGTTATACATGCTTGCAGAGTGCAATTCATTTCATATTACTTATAAAGAGCAAAATTTTTCAAGTCACTGGTTTTACATAAAGTATTTTCACAATTGTGTCTTCATACATGTGCTTAGGGTAATGATGTCTAACTCATTCCACCATTATTCCTATCCCCTTGCCCCCTCCCCTACCCTCCCCCCCTTTGTTCTATTTAAAGTTCCTTCCTTCCTCTCATCCCCCCTCCCTTGCCTTCATAAGTCAGTATCTTCATAAAAAAGAGATCATTTTGTTGCTGCCTGAAGCGGAAGCCGCTTGGAGCAATGAACGCCAAAGGAAAATTCGGAGGCAGGATGAAAATGAAAAAAGGTCTTTTCTTCTTCTTCTCTCTCTGGCTCCAGCAATCACTCCAAACGCTCTAACTCCAACCACCATCTTCTTCTTCTTCTCTCACACTCTAACCAACCTCACCCAGTTATATACATATAGCTTTAACAAGGACAAGTGCTTACAGCTCGAGCTTACAGGTGCATCACACAGTGTTCACGGGCGTACAAAGATTTTTTGGATAATGCATTACTATAAGGTGGAAACTAGAACATCTTTTATGGTTCTCAGCTAACCACAATCTTTAGCTATCTCCTTGATTATAGGCTCCTGCATCATTTCACCTTTTTTGGGGGGGGGGTTGGCTAACTTCACTTAGCTTTATTTTCTCCAACTCCATCCATTTACTTGCAAATGCCATGATGTTATTCTCTTTTAATGCTGAGTGGTGTTCAATTGTGTACATATACCAAAGTTTCCCTATCCATTCATCTTGCTGATGGGCATCAGGGTTGGTTCCACAATCTAGCTATTGTGAATTATGCTGCTAGAATCATTGATGTGGCTGTGTCCCTGTAGTAAGCTGTTTTGAAGTCTTTTGGGTATAGACCAAGGAGTGGGATAGCTGGGTCAAATGGCGGTTCCATTCCAAGTTTTCCTAGAAATCTCCATACTATTTTCCAGATTAGCTGCACCAATTTGCAGTCCCACCAGCAATGTATACAGTGTGCCTTTTCCCCCACATCCTCACCAGCATTTGTTGTTATTTTCTTAATTATTTATTTGCTTTAGTTGTACACAATGTGTTTTATTTTTATGTGGTGCTGAGAATCGAACCAGGCCGCGCTCATGCTAGGCTAGCGCTTTACTGCTGAGCCACAACCCCAGCCCCCTCTCCAGCATTTATTGTTGTTTGTATTTTTGATAGCTGACATTCTGACTGGAGTAAGATGAATCTTAGAGTTGTTTTGATTTGCATTTCTTTAATTGATAGAGATGTTGAACATTTTTTCATATATTTGTTCATTGATTGTATATCATCTTCGGAGAGGTGTCTGTTCAGTTCCTTGGGCCATTTACTGATTGGGTTATTTGTTTTTTTGGTGTTAAGGTTTTTGAGAGCTTTATATATCCTTGAGGTTAGTGTTCTTTCTGATGTGCTTACGGTAAAGATTTTCTCCCATTCTGTAGGTTCTCTATTCACCTCACTATTTGTTTCTTTTGCTGAGAAGAATCTTTTTAGTTTGAATCCATACCATTTATTAATACTTGGTTTTAATTCTTGCACTATAGGGGTCTTATTGAGGAAGTTGGGGCCTAATCCAACGTATGGAGATTTGGGCCTACTTTTTCTTCTATTAGGTGCAAGGTCTCTGGTTTAATTCCTAGATCCTTGATCCACTTTGACTTAAGTTTTGTGCATGGAGAGAGATAGAGGTTTAATTTCATTTTATTACATGGGGATTTCCAGTTTTCCCAACACCATTTGTTGAAGAGGCTGTCTTTTCTCCAGTGTACATTTTTGGCACCTTTGTCTAATATAAGATAAATGTAGAAGTGTGGGTTAGTCTCTGAGTCTTCTATTCTGTACCATTGGTCAACTGGTCTATTTTGGTGCCAATACCATGCTGTTTTTGTTACTATTGCTTTGTAGTACAATTTAAGGTATGGAATAGTAATGCCACCAGCTTCACTCTTCTTGCTAAGAATCGCTTTGGCTATTCTGGGTCTCTGATTTTTCTAGATGAATTTCATGATTGCTTTTTCTATTTCTATGAGAAATGATATTGGGATTTTGATTGGGATTACATTGAAACTGTATAGTGCTTTTGGGAGAATGGTCATTTTGACGATATTATTTCTACCTATTCATGAACAAGGTAGATCTTTCCATCTTATTGTTTAATTTCTTTCTTTAGCGTGCTGTAGTTTTCATTGTAGAGGTGTTTCACTTCTTTTGTTGATTCCCAAGTTTTTTTTTTGAGGCTATGGTAAATGGGGTGGATTTCCTAGTTTCTCTTTCTGAGGAGTTGTCGCTGATGTACAGAAATGCCTTTGATTTATGTGTGTTGATTTGATATCCAGCTACTTTGCTGAATTCATTTATTAGTTCTAGAAGATTTCTAGTGTAATTTTTTGGATCTTCTATGTATAGAATCATATCATCTGCAAATACTGATAATTTGAGTTCTTCTTTTCCTATCTGTATCCCTTTAATTTCTTTTGTCTGTCTAATTGCTCTAGCTAGGGCTTCAAGAACTATGCTAAATAGGAGTGATGGTATTTTTTTTTTCTTCTTCATGGAATATTTTGTCAAGGATGTTCTTTAGTGCAGGCTTTTGAGTTGTGTATTCTTTTTACTTTTTTTTTATCATGGAAGGTTTTTTTTTTCATCTTCAAATCTAAAGCTTAATTTTGCTGGATATAAGATTCTTGGTTGGCATCCATTTTCTTTCAGATCTTGATATATATTGTTCCAGGATCTTCTAGCTTTTAAGGTCTGGGTTGAAAAATATGCACATAATCTAATTGGTTTCCCCCTATATGTAATCTGATTCCTTTCTCTCGTGGCTTTTAATATTCTCTCCTTATTCTGTATGTTAGGCATTTTCATTACAATGTGCCTTGGTGTGGATCTGTTGTGATTTTGTACATTTGGTGTTCGGTATGCCTCTTGAACTTGGTTTTCCCATTCATTCCTCATGTTTGGAAAATTTTTCTGCTATCATTTCATTAGATAAATTACTCATTCCTTTGGTTTGGAACTCTATGCCTTCCTCTATCCCAATAACTGTTAAATTTAGTCTTTTTAAGCTAACCCATAGTTCTTGAGTGTTCTGATCGTGATTTACCATTTTCACTGTGTGGTCTACATTTTTTTTACGATTATATATTTTCATTATCTGAGGTCCTGTCTTCCAAGTGGTCTAATCTGTTGGTGATGCTTTCAATTGAACGTTTAATTTGGTTTATTGCTTCTTTCATTTCCAGGATTTGTTTGGTTTCTTTTTAGAATCTCTATGTCCCTATTGAAGTAATCTTTTGCTTCTTATATTTGTTTATGAAGTTCTTTGTCAAAATGATCTTTTACTACCTGTATTTGATCTCTTATATCATTATTGAGAGCACTGAACATTTTGATTATGTACATCCTGAACTCCTTCTCTGTCATTTCATCTTCTGTGCTTGCTACCAGATCTGGTGAGAATAGGAAGAACTCCAAGTTAAAATGCCACAGATTCCTACCATTCTTAACCATGATTCAGTAGTTTTTATTGAACTAATGCTTTTTGGTTTGTATAATGATTTTAGTTAATTTCCAGAGTCATCAAGGGGTTGTTTCTGACAATTTTATCCATTTTATTTGCACTTTTTGGGAAGCCTTTCCAAAGTCCTTCTATATTTATTTTAAGCAATTATTTTGAGTGACTTATTTTTTATAATTGGGTAGTTTGTTTTGTTTTATATTGTATTTTAAGTGAAAACTTAGGACATTTGGGATATCATGTTCTTAGTTTGATTCTTGTGTTGCACAAAAAGTAAAGGCAAAGTTGCTTTTATTCCAATTCCTAATGCAAACTTTCAGATCAGACTAAACTGCCAGTCATTCATGAAGTAAAATGCCTTTCAAGAGAGGCTTGTTTTCTTTCTCTGAAAAGATTGAAGTCGCCCCTTATGTGATGCTTGCTCTGATTGGCATTTCTAGCTGTACCCATTCAGGCATTTCTGATTATTCTGTAAACAATGATTATTGGATCTTGATTTAATGTAATTCACACAAAATATATGACACTTTTGGAGTTACAAAGAAGTTTATTCTTTGAATATATGGAGTTTACAGACTATCTGAAGAGGCAAAGCTTATATAATTGAATCATTTGGGGGAAAATTTCAAATCAAGGCAATACTAGCATGTTTGGTTCAAACAATATGTACAATTATCCATCAAGAAAGACAAAAATCTGTGTAGTTCAGAAGACATGAGGGAGGCTTTTTAAATAATGCAATTTGAAATAATCTTTTAAAAACGAATAGAGATTTTATATATAGAGAAGACAGCATTACAAGTTCAACTATGATCAACACCATGGTCAGTACCACTGGTACCTTGTAAGTAGAACCTTATCTGTCAGCTTGATACCTCAACTCATGAAAAAGAGAGTCCTGGCACATAAGTGGCTAAGTATGGGGAAATCATGAACATTATCTCTCATTTAACTATCTCAGAAACCAGTTTCACCTGTTGTACTTCTGCCTTATTCTTCATAATAAATAGTCATTGTATTCTTTTATTTCTTCTGACTACAATTCTACCTTCCCATATTAGGAGGTCCTCTTTGGACTGTATGTGATGGTTTCTTTCTTGGTTTCAGCAGTGCTCTTAACCTTTCTTTTTAGACATTGGTAGAAATCCTCCTTAGATTTTTATACTTGCCTCTCAAAAATATCTATCCTTGAAACAACAATTCTGGTGGCACCATGGTCTGCCCTTGAAAGAGACAATAATGCCCCAGTTGACAACACATCTGTCATGTATGACCCTGAGAAAATATACTGCTTTTGTTTTAAGTATACTAACTTATCAGCCAACTAACAGAGTCCAAGAATATAATTGCTAACCTTGAATTCACCTTGTTCTACTTAAGCTTCCTAGAAGCACATTATATGCACACCACCCTGATTCAGATTTCATTTTAAAGATACTAAACGTACACCATTGCTTCTATTAGAACATTTTTTCTAGCTACTTATCATAGCTTCCAACATTCAAAATTGTCCCTGGGCAGCAGCCTAAGGCATTCAAGGTACTCTTCATTTATACCCCATTTTATCCCACAACACCTACACATTTTAAAGAGGAATATCTTCATTAAAGCAGTGTAGGACACCTCCAGATGGTTGATAAAGTGCTGTTCCCATACTCTGATTACACTCAGCAGTCAAAAGCCACTACAGAGTGCAAGTAGATTATCCATACTCTAAAGCCAGCCTCTTAAGGGTATAAGGGCACCCCTTCCAGTGAGAACTATGGTCAGTATATTTCATACAGAAGCAATGGTAGACCAATATCTGTACTTAACAGAGCCAAGCAAGCATTCAGAAAAACCTGACTTGGTACCCAAAGGTGGAATATGTGATTGAGATGTGTTTGTGTAAGTTCTGACAAACTAAGTTCAAGCCTAATTTTTCTGCCTGTATCATGATGCCACCCCAGTGTACCTCTGGTCTTTGTAAGAAGCCTCTTGAATGCCTTTGGTGGCACTGTATCTGACATGTTATTATATGGCACTCAGAATCAAGGTTCATGTACTCGAAACCAAGGAAAGATCAGGAAGTCAAAAGGACAGCCATGCCTACTCTTGACCATAGAAAACCCTTGTTTGGCATAAATTTTACATCAAACTATGCTGACCTGATTTCCAGTACCACAAGCCATATTCACTATGTAGATGCATTGATGAAATTGTCCAGGGCCTACATGACATTATTATCTGTCACCAAGGGTTACAGTTGTCACTGCTTTTCAGACCCCCAAATTTAAACTCCTGCTTCTTTTATAGCAAACTTTTAACTCTAAAATGTAGTAATGGTGATCATTCTCCTTTCAAGTAAAATATGTCTGAAATGCTCCACTCAATTATTATCATCTATTTCTGTTTTTCACCTTCACTTTCTCCTATAATGCTTGTAGATAGTTTGCTTTAACTCAGACCTTTTCTTTTTGGATTGTTCTTTTTGATACTTCATACCATGAAACCACCTTTCTATTCTGATAGTGAATTTCAAATCCACCTTAACTAATGCTTTACATGTTCTAATCTGGTACCTTAAACCCTACTACAAAGATGCTATTGGTGATCAATTTTGGACTACCTCAGAATATGAATACACACACATACACACTACCCCATTGATGGTGAAGTATATATTAGTGACTAGAGCAGAGGTTGTTAACTGTCCATATTTCAGCTGAATATAACTTTAAAAGATGTGTTTTTGGTCCATAGTGTTCTGGCCACTACCAGAAAAGTGTTGAATTTAGTTATTGTGGTGCCCACCACAAAATGCCTATAAAATCTCTTAACTAGAGGCAATATTACTGACCAAGGGCCCAGCTGCTATATTCTATAATCATTGTTTTCCTGTCAGGGCCATACTTCTCATGGACTGCTCTCAATCAACTACTGAATGATCATGGCAAGAATTCTAATGAAGGTCCATTTGAGATGGATATCACTATCCTAAATGCATGATTAAAGATCTGAATGGTACTTATATACTTTGTATACAAGCAGTTGTATGTAAAAAGATGATAAACTTGTGCATTATGAATAAGTAAATAAATAATCTAAAAAAAATCTAAAAAAAGAACTCATTAACCAATAAAAGAAATAAATTTAAAAAAAGAAATATAATAGACATCTCAAATCTAATATAATAATTCATCTTTTTTCCTGCAAACCTATAGTATTCCCCATCACAGTTCCCCTCCACAATTGCAACCTTTCACTTCTCAGTCCAAATACCTTGGATCATCATTCCTTCTTCTTCTCCCATTCCATATCCAGTTAATCAGCAAATCTTTTTGTCTGCACCTTCAAAAATATAAAGACTCTGACTTTTTTTTATCATCTCTACTGCCACCACCCTAGGTAAGCCATTGTCATTTTTTTGTCTGCAGTAACTGTGATATCCCAGTAGTCTACTAATAGGTCTCCTTACTTATTTTCTTGGCCCCTTTAGAGTTTATTCTTTTTTTAAATATTTTTTAGTTGTAGGTGGACACAATACCTCTATTTTATTTATGTGGTACTGATGATCAAACCCAGGGCCTCACACATGCGAGACGAACACTCTACCGCTGAGCCATAGACCCAGCTCCCAGTTTATTCTTAATGAAATAGCCAGAACAATCCATTTAAACTGTGTCATAGGGGTACTTTTCTTTTTAAATCCTACAATGATCCATCACTTCTATCAGAGTAAAAACTAAAATTTGTATATATTACCTTACAAGACCCTACATAATATGACCCACCCACCCCCACCTTTCTGACTTTATTTCCTATTATTCTACAGTTGGCTTACTGAGTCCCAGCCATACTTATTCTTTGCTGTTCTTTGGTCAAAACAGACTTGATTGTACCTTACATCCTTTACATCTAAGGCCTACTTTACCCAGATGTCATGACTAACTCCCCTCTTCATCAAATTTGATGTTTCTCAGTAAGGCCTATCCTGACTGCCATGGTTAAAAGTCCAACCTCCAGTGTACTTTTTTATCCCACTGTTTTTTTTTTTCACAGCTTTTATCACTGTCTAATATATATTATAATTTATATATTCTGTTTATCTTTAACTATTAACCATCTCCCACCAGAAGATAAGCTTTATGAAAGCAGAACTTTGTATCTACCTTATCCATTGATATATCCAAAGTGCTAAGAACAGTGCCTGGCACAAAGTATACAACCAATAAATGTTTATTAAATTAGTCAATTAATTCATTAGTACTTAATACTTTATTTTAAAATTAAACTTATTTTTAACTAATATATAACATAAAAATTGTACATATTAACAATATATGTGTGTGTGTGTATATATATATATTTTTTCTTTTCTTTTTTTTTTTTTTTTTTTTTTTTTTTTTTGGTACTGGGATTGAACCCAGGGGCACTTCACCACTGAGCCATATTCACAGCCCTTTTTATTTTTTATTTTGAGACAGGGTCTTGCTAAGTTACCTAGAGCTTTGCTAAGTTGCTGAGGCTGGCTTTGAACTTGCCATCCACATATCTCAGCCTCCCAAACCTCTGGGATTACATGCATGTGCCACTGTGCTTAGCATCCAGGTGATATTTTGATGCATGTATACATTGTGTAATCAGATGAAAAATATGTATCTCCTCAAACAATTAGTTAATAAAATTGTCAGAGAAGGTTTCTCAATGAATTGATATTTAATCTGAGACCTAGAGCATGAGTGGAAAGAATGAGAGTAAGAGCATAGTAGGTAGAGGAGATAATATATGTAATGGTTGTGTAGTGGTGTGGCAAAGATAGATGAACCCAACTATGTAAAGCCTTGCCTTGAGTGCCATTGTAAAGACATGAAAAACTTTTTGCCTGCCCTCAAAGAACTCACAGCAAATGGCAAGTGAAAAAATAATTAAACAGACTATTACTGTACATGTTCTGAGTGCACTGATAAGGATATGTACAGAGAGACCTGTGAAAATACTAACTATTCCTAAGAGCTGGAAATATGTTACAAAGAAGGTGACATCTGAGCTAGGTCTCAGGCAGGAAAGTGACATGATGAAAGTGTTTTAAGAAGATTAGTCTGCAATAATATGGAAAATGGATTGCAATATGGATGGACTGGAGGCAAGGAAACCATCTAGTTTATGGCAATAGTCCAGGTATGAGGTGGTGAAGGATCTATAGGAATGGAAAGAGAAGGACAAATCTGAAAGACATTTGGAAGGAAAAATTGACAGGAGCTAAATGCACTCTTGGCTTTAAGCCTCTCAGGAGGTAATGCTTCTTCCTAAGTAATCACCATGAAAATATTCAGATTGACCTATTATGTAATTGCCTACTCTGACTAGAATTTCTAGCTGTGGCTGTTCTCCAAAAGTTTCTGCTATTGTGATTGATACTTGTTGGACATTAATTTACATTAAGATGGCTTTAGACTCCAAAGGTTGGGAAGCTCTCAAAAACATAATTTTGACTATTAAACAGCAAATCATTCTATTAAAGGAAAAAAGGAATATCATATGGTTGCATGGGAAGTTTTACAATGAGCTCATAGTTCCTCTTTAAAAATATATGATGCATTAGAGATGAAAAATAAGGGCACGAAAGCAAGGGTAAATATAACAGGTGGGTGGCATGTGCCTAAAGGATTAGTATTTGGAAGAAGAAGACCCATAATTTCCTTGGGCTTGTAGAAATACATATTTGTAAAGACAAAAATACAATATCTGTACTCTGCTCTCAGAGAAAGGACTTATATCCTGGCATGGGTAAATTATAACTCAGATGATACTATTGAACTGTACTCAAGTGATCAAGGGGATTAAGTAAAAATAAGAGAGGTACTTTATAACTGGATTTAATGTAACTATTATTACCACTTCTAACAAAGAAGAAGGGAAATCTTCAATCTATTAATCAATGAGCTAAAATTATCCTGGGTTAACTTATAGAACAGATCCTCAAATAAGTAAGTACTTAGAAAATTGAAAAGTTATCAACAAAGTCATTCAACACAAATCTAATTTTTATTTTTGATAAGTAGGAGATAGTTTATGGAAGTATGACAATCATAGTGTATATGTTGAGTGAATGAAATTTCAGCAAAACTTTTAACAAGTCTTTTATGACACCCTTCTGTATAACAAAATATGGATTACATTATTAATCTAATTTTGTATTAATTAATTAAATTACTATGTTCAAAGATTAACAGAGTATAGGCAAGGAAGAATTTTTGATGACCTGCTAGAAATCCTACCTTTTTATATTTTATTACTTACTTAGGTGAAGTATTAGAGCAGACATCAGTTTTAAGGCGGCCAAGAAGCTAGAAGACTAATTAAATCCAATTCTCACAAACATTTATGGAGTTCTACTAACTACTAGGAACCATGCTAGATGTTAGAGTACGAAATGAATGAGATATGTAGGTCTTCCTATTAAGGAATACCCAGTATTAATTGGGAAAAGACATATAAATATATAATTTCAACATAATGTATTAAGAAACAAAAGAATGGGGCTGGGGTTGTGGCTTAGTGGTAGAGTGCTTGCCTAGCATGTGTGAGGCTCTGGGTTTGATTCTCAGCATTATATATAAATAAATAAATAAATAAATAAAATAATGGTCCATCAACATCTAAAAATAAATTTAAAAAAAAGAAAAAAGAGACAAAACCAGAGTATTTTGAGAAAACAAAAGAAAGGTACTAGTTTATTCTGAGATTTTATGGAAGACTTCTTAGATGAAATGATATCTAGGATGATTCTTGAAATATGAACAAAAGAGCCTCCAGTTTGAGGCAAGAGAAAGCATTAATATAAGTTTCTTTAAACCAAGAAAGACCATGATGAATCTGACAGTAAACAATAAAGTGTAATCCTCCTATGCTCCCCATCCCAAAGGAACACTAGAATGGCCAATGGGGAGGGAGGGGAAGGGAGGGGGCAAAAGGGTGAAGAAAAAAAAAGATGGTAGAATGAGATGGACATCATTACCCTAAATGCATGTATGAAGTCACGAATGGTGTGAATATACTTTGCATACAACCAGAGATTTGTAAAAATGTGCTCTATATGTGTAATATGAAATGTAATGCATTCTGCTGTCATTTATAACAACTTAGAATAAAACATAAATTTTTTAAAAATAAAAGAAAAATAATCCTTTAGCCTAAAAAAAATTTTAAAAAACATTATCTGATACTGTTCTATCATGTGCCTGTATGAATATGTAACAATGTATCCCACTATTATGTATAAATATAATGCACCAATAAAAATATGGAAAAAAAAAACAATAAAGTATAAGATGGTAAATAGCAGGAAGTAGGGCTACAGGGTGCTCAGGAATAGGTGGTGTAAAGCATTATATAACATAAGGACATTTGATCATTACCCGAAGGAGCTACATATTGATATGTCTATTTTTGGTACACTCTTCCTACAGTGTGCAAAATGGTTTGAAAGGAAGGCAAAAGTGGATATGAATAAATCAGTTAAGAGGCTATTTTAGTCTTTGAATGAGAAATAAGGATGGGCCTGGATGGAAATGGTGATAATTAGAGATATAATGCAGCATGTCGAAATTGAGAATCATTTAGCAGATAAAAGGTGTTATGACTTGATAAATGGCAATCAAGAAGAAATTTTAAAAGTAAGGTACTAAGTTTGAAAGACTGCTTTCTGGGTTATATGCCTGGCTGAATGGTACTTGGAGGTGATTTTTTGTACAGAGTGAGAGGTAGTGATCTAGTTTCATTCTTACACATGTAGATCTCCAGTTTTGCCAGCACCATTTGTTAAAAAGGCTGTCTTTTCTCCAACATACATTTTTAGCACCTTGTCAAAGATCTGATGGCTGTATCTATGTGTATTTGTCTCGGTGTTTTCTATTATATTCCATTGGTCTTCATGTCGCTTTTAATGCCAATAGTGTGCTGTTATTATAGTGCTATAGTATAATTTGAGATCAGGTATTATGATGTCTTCACTATTATCTTATTGTTTCAAGATTGTTTTGGCTATTATGGGTCTTTTTATTCTTCCATATGAATTTTGAGATTTTTTTTCCAATTCTGTGAAGAAAATCATTGGTATTTTTATTGGGATTACATTAACTCTATAGATCATTTTTAGTAATATGGCCATTTTCACAATATTAATTCTGCCTATCCATGAATATGAGAGATATTTCCATCTTCTAAGATCTTCAATTTCTTTAACATTCTAAAATTTTTATTGTAGATATCTTTCACCTCTTTGGTTAGATTTATTCCCAGGTAGGTTGTTTTTTGTTTTGGGAGCCATCATAAATGGTATTGTCTTCCTGATTTCTTTCTCACTATATTAATTATTGGTATATAGAAAAACTATTGATTTTTATATATTGAGTTTGTGTCCTGCTAACTTGATTCATTTGTTTATCAGTTCTAGAAGTCTTCTGGTGAAGCTTCTAGGATCTTCTAAATGTAGGATCATATCATTTGCAAATAGAGACAATAAGACTTCTTTCTATCCTATTTCTATTCCTTTTATTTTTTCTCTTTCCTAATTGATCTGGATAAATTTTCAAGTACACTGAATAAGAGTACTGAGAGTGGATATCCTTTTCTTCTTCCTGCTTTTAGAGAAAATGATTTTTCCCCTTTCAGTATGATGTTGGCTTTGAGTTTGTCATATATAGCTTTTAGAGTTTTGAGGTGAGTTCATTCTATTCCTAGTTTCTTCATTTTTTTATCATGACATGGTGCTGAATTTTTTTTAGGCTTTTTCTGCATCTATTGAGATGATCATGTGACTTTCTTCCTTGGATCTATTTGTGTGTGAATCATATTTACTGATTAAGGTATGTTGAAAATTTTTGCATCACTTGAATGAAACCAACTTGATTATGATATACAATCTCCTTAATGTGTTGTTGAATATGATTTGCTAATATTTTATTGAAGGATTTTTGCATTCGTGTTCATCAAGGATATTGGTCTATAGTTTTCTTTCCTTAATGTGTACTTATCTGGTTTTGGAGTCAGTGTGATACTGGACAATGATTTTGGAAGTGTTCTACTGCTTTGTACTTCATAGAATAATTTGAGGAACATTGGCATTAATTCTTCTTTAAAGTTTTGGTAGAATTCATCTGAGAATCCATCTGTTCCTAGGCGGTTTTTTTTTGTTGTTGTTGTTGTTGGAATGCTTTTTATTACTTCTTCAATTTCATTGCCTGTTATTGATCGATTTAGGTTTTCTATATTTTCACTGTTCAGTTTTGGTGGGTTGTATGTCTGTCAATTCCTTTTAGATTTTCCAATTTACTAGAATATAAGTTTTCAAACTACTCACTTATGATCCCGTGTATTTCAGTGATGTCTTTTGTGTTACACCTTTTTCATCAGTGGTGGTGTTATTGTTTTTTTAATTTGGGTCTTTTCTCGTTTTCTTTTGCTTATTTTGACTAAGGGCTTATCAGTCTTGTTTACCTTTTCTGAGAACCAACTTTTTGTTTCATTTTTCCTTTTATTTAAAATTTTTTTTCGGGCTGCGGTTGTGGCTCAGCAGTAGAGCACTTTTCTTTTTTTTTTTTTAATTTTTTAATTATTTATTTACTTATTCATCATGCACAAGTATAGTATCTTTTTACATACAACTGCTTGTATACAAAATATATAAGTACCATTCAGATCTTCAATCATGCATTTAGGATAATGATATCCATCTCATTCAACCACCAATTTTTTTTTCCAACCCCCCCCTTACTCCCTCCCTCCCCTCCCTTTCCGTTGACCATTCTAGTGTTCCTCTGATCCTATGTACCCCCTTCCAACAACTCTGTGAACCAGCCTCCTTATATCAGAGAAAAACATTCGGTACTTGGATTTTTGAGATTGACTAATTTCACTTAGCATTATATTCTCCAACTTCATCCATTTACCTGCAAATGCCATTATTTTATTAGTAGAGCACTTTTCTAGCACGTGTGAGGCCCTGGGTTTGATCCTCAGCATCACATAAAAATAAATAAATAAAATAAAGGTATTGTGTCCAACTACAACTAAAAAATAAAATATAAAAAATAAATATTTTTTTCATTTTCATTAATTTTGGCTCTGATCTTTATATTTCTTTATACTGATTTTGAGATTGGTTTGTTCTTGTTTTTCTAAGGCCTCAAAACATATAATCGATTATTAATCTGGGATTTTTTTTAATGTAGGCACTCATAGCATTAAACAGTCCTACTAGAATAGAACCACCTTTGTTGTGTCCCAGAGATTCTGGTATGTTGTGTTTCTATACTTGTTTTATTTTTAAAATGTCTCCCCTGATTTTTTCTATGATACACTCATTATCCAAAACTGTATTGTTGCCATGTGTTTATATAGTTTCTGCAGTTTTTCTTGGTGTTGATTTCTAATTTCTAATCTTATTGCATTATGATCTGGTAAGATGCAAAGAATTATATCAACTTCTTTGCATTTTCTGACACTTGCTTTGTGGCCTAAAATATGGTCTATTTTGGAGAAGTTTCCATGACCAGCTGAGAAGAAAGTGAATATGCATGTTAGTAGAAGAAATATGTGTTAGGTCCATCTGATTTATATTATTTTTTTTATGTTAGGTCCTTCTGATTTATATTATTTTTTAGGTCTAAAGATGCTTTACTGAGTTTATATCTGGGTGGCCATGACCATTAGTTACAGAATTGTGTTGAAATCACCCAGAATTATTGTATTGTGGTGTATCTGAGTCTTTTAGGTTGAGTAGTGTTTATGTAATTAGGTACACTGATGATTGGGGCATAAATATTTACTATCATTATATCTTCTCGTTGGATTGTTCCCTTTATCTATATGAGGTAAACTTTTGTCTCTTCTGATTAATTTTGACTTGAAGTCTGCTTTGTCAGTTGTAAGAGTATCTCCTCCTTCTTGTTTTCTGGCTCCATTGACATGGTGTATCAATTTCTATTCTTTCACTTTCAGCTGATGGCTGTCCTTGCCTATAAGTGGGTCTTCTTTTTTAATCAAATCTGTCAGTGTTTTTTTTTTTTTTTTAATTGGAGAATTGAGAACATTTATTTATGTTAGGTCTTATGCAGAGGTTATTGCTTCTTGCCATTTTTTTTCTAATGTTTGATTTGAATCTAATTTTCATTTGCTTAGCTACTCTTCTCATGAGTTATACTTTCATGAACTCTGTTGGTTGTTTTAATCTTCTTCACTATGTAGGATTTCTTTAAATATTTTATGCAAGGCTGGCTTAATTGTCATGAATTCTTTGAGTTTATGATTATCTTGGAAGGTTTTTATTTCTTCTTTGATCCTGAAGAAATGTTTTTTGGATAGCATTCTTTCTTGTCAATTGTGGGGGGCTTGAAACACATTGTTACAATCCCTCCTGAATTTTAGGGTTCTTTTGAGTAATCTGCTGGTATTATGATTGGTTTTCTTCCATAGGTGACCTGATATTTCTCTCTTGCAGCTTTTTAAAAATTTACCTTGAATTGGATTTCTGGCATTTTTACAATAATGTGTCATGGAGAGGTTCTTTTCTGGTCTTGTCTATTTGGAGTTCTAAATGCCTCCAATATCTGCATGTCCATGTCATTCCCAACATTTGGATTTTTTTTTCTGTTATTCCACTGAATTGTTTATTAATGCCATTAGCTCATATCTCTATACCTTCTTAAATACCTATAAGCCTTAAATTAGGTCTCTTAATACTGTCCCAGAATTCTTGGATATTCTAATTGTGTTTTCTTGCTTTTTTCTTAGATACTGTCTGAATGTTCCAGAATGTCCACTTTGTCTTCAGACTCTGAATTCTGTCTTCTGTTTGATCTAATCTATTGGAGAGACTTTCACCTTAGTTTTTATTTCACTTACTATGACTTTCATTCCCAAAATTTCTGAGAGGTTCTTTTTTCTGAATCTCAATTTCTTTATTGAAATGCTCTCTCATATCACATATTTCTCCCTTAGCCTATTCTTTAGATCTTGTTTTAATTCATTGATCATGTTAACAATCAACTTTTGAAATTCTTTGCCTATCATTTCATTCACTTCAATATCTCTGGATTCAGTCTTTGGAGGGTTATAAACTTTTAGAGGCATTTTATTGGCTTGTTTCCTCATGTTTTCTGAGATCCTACATCTTTGCATCTGTTATGGTTGCTTCCTCTTCCTTTATTATGTTAGAGGCATAGTGAGCAGTTTCTTTATAATAAGGCCTGGGCTAGGGATATATCTTAGAGGCAGCACATCCTAATTGTCATATTCAAAGTGTTAAGTTCAACCACTAGTGCCACTTTGAGAGAGTTACCTCCAGTAACAATGGTAATTTAAGTGCAAAGCATTTGTCAACATACATTTTAAAACTTGTTAATATATTTAAAAATTGCTAGTGATCTGTTCAACTTTAACCAACGAGAAAAGTAAGTGAAAATAATATAGAGTAGACTAAAAAGTTAAGTATCAATGATAGTGTAAGTAATACTAATTTTTATTGGAAAAGGGGATAAAAAGGAAGAAAGGGGAAAGTAGGGAGGGAAGGGAGACAAAGGAAAACTGGGGGAGAAAGAAGGAAAATAAGAAAGGGAAAGGAATAATGATGAAAAGGAAAACAGGTATCAAGAATAATTCCAATTAATTAAAAATGCATATAAAATTAATTGGAACCATGAAATAAAACAAATAATGAGGGAAGACACAATAAAACAGTTGTCACAAGACAGCTAGTGCAATGACATTCATAAAAAGATTCAGTTTTCACCATGCTGAAATATTTAAAATGGAGGCATTTCTTTTACACACTCTCATAGTTACAAAAATAGGTATGGGTTTGCCCTTGTAGTATTTGGAACTTTGGCTAAGGTGACTCATGGAAGAGGCATAGGGAAGCCTGGAAATGGGTATGGGGTGCCTGCCAGAAGCTAATGCTCTGGATGGCAGTGTGGGCATGGGTTTGGGGCCAGCAAATGAGCCACAACATTTTGCTGGGTCACATCAGGAAGCTGAGGTATGGGATGGTGGCTTCCAGTGGCAGAGATGTGCTCCACTCCCTAGACTCTGTTCTCCTTGGCAGAGGTGCTCAGAGGAGGCCTGGAAGAAGTGTGCACTGTGCCCTAGGTGCTACATTCCTGGAAATGTCATGCTTTGTTCCACTGTACTCACACTGCAGATGCCGGGCATTAGGGACTTGGTAGCCTTTAGCTCCTAACCACTGTACTATACAGGCCTTTCCCTTTTATCCTTTGTTATCCCTCCTGCCCTGATGATGCAGGTGCTGATTCTGGGTTAGCAAATTATTTCCTGTTTTCTGTTCCAGTAACTAATTTTTGAGTCTCTCCAAATCTCTGACCTTCAGATATTATGAATCAGTGCATTTCCTCTGTCACCCACCTCTCTGATCAGATGTTTTCTCACTGCTTTGATTCCAATCTGCAAAGAAGTTGAGATCTGCAGCCTGCCTCATATCCACCATGTTGTCTGTTTTTAGATAATACCTATTGGTAGGAGGTTGAAAAACAAGAGACATCAGAGAAAATAAATGTAAGCAAACATCAGCAGGGGCCTTTCAATACTGTATACCTTGCTCTCTCACACAAAATCTCAATAAATTTAACTTTAGTGCCCAATTTAATAGCCTGTTTTTTTCAAAAACACTTCAAAGTCTTTAGTAAATTCTGTTGTCTTTAGCTGTGACATTCCTGCATGTGACTGGTTTCACCCTCACATCAAAATGAAATTCAGTGCATTCATCAGCATATGTACACACAAGCATCCACACATATGCACACAAATCCACTCAAAGTAATCATTTTGAGTTTATTTTACTGCATATTTCTGGGATCATGAGGCAGTTTCACATCAGGAACCACACACTGTCTGCAGTTACATGGCTTCCTCCCTTTTTTCCCACAAGCCAAATTAATTCTTTTTAAGATACTATGCATTTCAGAATTTTTCTTTTGTCTAATCTGTAGTTGAGATTATTAAATTGATTTTTTCCATAGTTATATCCATGCTGTTATTCCTGTGGCCTCATAAAAGTTATTTTATGTTGTTACTAAAACTCTCTTATTATTATCCAATCTTCTAGGATGTGGTACCACAGGTTGTCCCACCTACAAAGCAGGCTCCAGAATTTGCTGAAGGGAGGAGTCACATGTCAAGCCCTTCAACAGCCTGATTTCAAAAGTTTATTTCCAATAGCCATCCATTGGCATCATACAGCCTCCAAATCTATGAATTGTGCTTGGCAGCAACTTGAAGATCATTTTGGTAAGATGTGATTACCCTAAATACATGTGTGAAGGTCCAATTGTTGTAAAAATACTTTATATAAAACCAGCAACTTGAAAAATTGTGCTCTTTTATTTGTAATATGAAATGAAATGTACTCTGCAAACATATATAACAAATTAGAATAATAAAAAAATTTTTAAAAAAGAAAAAAAGATATGTATGAGGACACTTTTTTGAAAGTGTGATAAAAAATATATACCATATTAACTACTTAATTGTACAGTTCAGTAGAGTTAGGTATATTTATTTTGTTGTACAGTGCCAAATATTTTTTGTGTGGTCTGAAAATATTTTCTGTAGATCTGAGAGGACCTGTAGCCACTGATTTCCAAGATTATCCTGGAAGTTGCAAGTAGGACAAAAATACCGCAGAGAAACAGTGAAACTCCAACCCAGCTAAGGGTATGGAACTCTGCCCTGTGTGGCCCTGCTCTAGCCAAACACCATCTCCCTGTATGGCCAAAAGAAAAACAAAGCCTTAATATAATACAGGGAAGAGGGTCTCAAGGACAGACTAGCAATGTTACAACTACAGATAGTATTAGGTGTGGGGTGGGGGCTTCACTAGTATATGAGTTTCCTAGGGCTGCTGCAACAAATTACACAAAGAGAGTGCTTTATAATAACAGAAATTGTTTTCTCTCATAGTTCTAGAAGTGAGAAATATGAAATTGAGGTGTTGGCGGTGCTGTACTACCTCTAAAGGCTCTAGCAAAGAATCCCTCTTTACCTCTTCTAGTCTATCCTTAGTTGCCAGCAATTTTTGACATTGCTTTGCTTGTGGCAGCCTCACTTCCAGCTCTGCCTCTATCTCCACATTTTTTTCTTCCATGTCTTCAAATCTCTCTCCTTATAAGGAAACCAGTCATTGGATTTAGAGTCCCCTTAATCCATTGTGACTGCATTTTAACTTGATTAGATCTACAACAATGCTATAGATGCTCTTTGATTTACAATAGGATCACATTCTGATAAACCTATCATGAGTTGAAAACATCATAAATTGAAATGCATTTAATACATGTAACATAGTATAAATAATACGTACTGTAGCTACACAGCACACTGAAGAGTATCATTGTTTCCCCTTATGATCATGTGACTGATAGGAAGCTATAACCAGCATTAAGAGAGTATTGTACCACATATAGCTAGCCCAGGAAGATACCAAACTTAAAAATTAAAAAAAATAGTTTCTATTGAATTCATATACCTTTTCTACCATCATCATTTCAAAAAATCATAAATCAGACCAATGTAAGTCATGGACTATCTGTATTTCCAAATAAAGTCATGTTCACAAGTATCGGGGTTAGGACTTCAACATATCTTTCTTGGGGTTACAGTTCAATCCAAAGCACCCTGGAAGAGAGACAAAAATAATTATAAATGTTCTGCTCCCAAAGTGCAGACCCATTGTATACCCTAAAGACTGAAACTTAATCCAAAGATTATAGAATACTTTCTTTCCCTGCAGACTACCACAAACTAATAAGCCTCCAGTTAAAATAACAGTGGAATACAACAAGGAGAGCTTGAAGAGACAAATTATCTCTGAGTTGTAGTAAAAAGGGAAGGGCCAAAACCAAGAGGGCAGAGGAAAATAGGATCACTAGAGAAATTTCATCCTCTGGTAACAATAGAGAAAACAGCGGCAAACATAGCCCAACTCCTCACCAGATTAATATACTCATGATAATGTCCTATTTACCTCAGTATCTATTATTTAA